>CATIYE010000002.1:600000-1001000 GCA_949748235.1 Platypus cylindrus | reverse complement strand
AATACCGATTTCTCCGTTCTACGACAGATAGTTTCTGAGATATGGGCAGATAGGTCCGAAAACAGCTCGAAAATAGCTGAAAATGGGTTATATGAATTTTTAGCAATTCCGAATAGAATCAACTGATTTAGAAAGTTTGAAACCCTGTCATCTACCGTATTTTCTCGAGATCTTTCCAAAAATACCGATTTCTCCGTTCTACGACCTATAGTTTCCGAGATATGGGCAGATTTGTCCGAATATTGCTGGAAAACTACTCGAAAATCCGCAATATCTGGCAATTCCGAATAGAATTAACCGGTTTAGAAAGTTTAAACCATGTCATCTACTGTATTTTCTCGAGATCTTTCAGAAAATACCGATTTCCCCCTTCTATGACATATAGCTTCGGAGATATGGGCAGATATGTCCGAATATTGGTCGAAAACTACTCGAAAATCCGCTATGCCTGTCAATTCCGATTAGAATTAACCGGTTTTAAAAGTTTAAACCATGTCATCTACTGCATTTTGTCGAGATCTTTCCAAAAATACCAATTTCTCCGTTCTACGACATATAGTTTCGAAGATATGGGCAGATTTGTCAGAATATTGCTCGAAAACTACTCGAAAATCCGCTATATCTGGCAATTCCGAATAGAATTAACCGGTTTAGAAAGTTTGAAACCATGTCATCCACTGTATTCTTCCGAGATCTTTCCAAAAATAGCGATTTCTCCGTTCTACGACATATAGTTTCGGAGATATGGGCAGATTTGTCCGAATATTGCTCGAAAACTACTCGAAAATCCGCTATATCTGTCAATTCCGAATAGAATTAACCGGTTTAGAAAGTTTAAACCATGTCATCTACTGTATTTTCCCGAGATCTTTCCAAAAATAGCGATTTCTCCGTTATACGACATATAGTTTCGGAGACATGGGCAGATATGTCCGAATATTGCTCGAAAACTACTCGAGAATCCGCTATGTCTGTCAATTCTGAATAGAATTAACCGGTTTAGAAAGTTTGAAACCATGTCATCCAATGTATTTTCTCGAGATCTTTCCAAAAATAACGATTTCTCCGTTCTACGACATATAGATTCGGAGATAGGGCAGATTTGTCCGAATATTGCTCGAAAACTACTCGAAAATCCGCTATATCTGTCAATTCCGAATAGAATTAACCGGTTCAGAAAGTTTGAAACCATGTCATCTAATGTATTCTTCCGAGATCTTTCCGAAAATACCGATTTCTCCGTTCTACGACATATAGTTTCGGAGATATGGGCAGATATGTCCGAATATTGCTGGAAAACTACTCGAAAATCCGCAATATCTGACAATTCCGAATAGAATTAACCGGTTTAGAAAGTTTAAAACCATGTCATCCAATGTATTTTCTCGAGATCTTTCCAAAAATAACGATTTCTCCGTTCTACGACATATAGTTTCGGAGATAGGGCAGATTTGTCCGAATATTGCTCGAAAACTACTCGAAAATCCGCAATATCTGTCATTTCCGAATAGAATTAACCGGTTTAGAAAGTTTAAACCATGTCATCTACTGTATTTTCCCGAGATCTTTCCAAAAATACCGATTTCTACGTTCTACGACATATAGTTTGGGAGATATGTGCAGATTTGTCCGAAAACAGCTCGAAAATAGCTGAAAATGGGTTATATGAATTTTTAGAAACTCCGAATAGAATCAACTGATTTAGAAAGTTTAAAACCATGTCATCTACAGTATTTTCCCGAGATCTTTCCAAAAATACCGATTTCTACGCTCTACGACATATAGTTTCGGAGATATATGCAGATTTGTCCGAATATTGCTCGAAAACTACTCGAAAATCCGCTATATCTGTCATTTCCGAATAGAACTAACCGGTTTAGAAAGTTTAAACCATGTCATCTACTGTATTTTCCCGAGATCTTTCCAAAAATACCGATTTCTACGTTCTACGACATATAGTTTGGGAGATATGTGCAGATTTGTCCGAAAACAGCTCGAAAATAGCTGAAAATGGGTTATATGAATTTTTAGAAACTCCGAATAGAATCATCTGATTTAGAAAGTTTAAAACCATGTCATCTACAGTATTTTCCCGAGATCTTTCCAAAAATACCGATTTCTACGCTCTACGACATACAGTTTCGGAGATATGTGCAGATTTGTCCGAATATTGCTCGAAAACTACTCGAAAACCCGCAATATCTGGCAATTCCGAATAGAATTAACCGGTTTAGAAAGTTTAATCCATGTCATCTACTGTATTTTCTCGAGATCTTTCCAAAAATACCGATTTCTCCGTTCTATGACATATAGCTTCGGAGATATGGGCAGATATGTCCGAATATTGCTCGAAAACTACTCGAAAATCCGCTATGCCTGTCAATTCCGATTAGAATTAACCGGTTTTAAAAGTTTAAACTATGTCATCTACTGCATTTTGTCGAGATCTTTCCAAAAATACCAATTTCTCCGTTCTACGACATATAGTTTCGAAGATATGGGCAGATTTGTCCGAATATTGCTCGAAAACTACTCGAAAATCCGCTATATCTGGCAATTCCGAATAGAATTAACCGGTTTATTTCTTACCTTATCTACCATGATTTTTATCTCCTGTTGTTCCCCAATTATCATCACTTTTGTTTTCTCTTTACACATTTCCATTCCGTTCTCTCTAAGTCTTTCATTCCATATATTTATGTTTGCCTGCAGCTCTTTTTCATTAGATGCTACCACCATTATATCGTCTGCGAATGCTCCACTCTTTACTTCAACTGTCTCCATATAATTCCATCCCACTTCAAGTCCTCTAGTTCTTTCTTTCGCTTTTCTTATTATTCTGTCCATGTAGATATTAAATAATGTTGGACTTAGTCCTCCTCCCTGCCTTCGTCCGTCTTTCGTTTTAAATTTTTCCGATTGTTTGTTATTGACTATTACGCTATTTGAGTTTTCTTCATATATTTTTTTTATTAATCTTATCATTCTCGTGCTTATCTCTTTCTCTGCCATCATCCTCCACAATCTATCTCTTCCTACTTTGTCGAAAGCTTTTTTCAGATCTAAAAATCCCATATATACTTTTTCCTTCTTTCTGCTTGCTTTTTCGATTATCTGTTTGATCGTAAATATATGGTCTTGAATGCTCCTTCCTTCCCTAAATCCTGACTGTGATTCATCTAGTGTTTTGTCGATTTTATTTCTTAATCTCTCATTGATCATTATTTCCAGCACTTTCATATTGGTGTTTATCCTGTCCCCTTTCTTGTATATTGGCACTATCATTGCATGCTGCCATTCTCTTGGTATTCTTTGTTCTTTCCATACTTTTTTATACACCTCAATCATTATTTTCCTTCCCTCTTCCCCCATATATTTTACCATTTCTGTTGTTACTGTGTCGCTTCCTGGCGGTTTCCCATTCTTTAATAGCTTTATGGCCTTTTCCATTTCTTCCATATTAAACTCTTCTTCATCGTCCCTGTCTTTAGCTCTGCCTACATTGGCTACCTCTCCTATATCAGTCCTCTCTCTCTTTTCTGACAGCAGCTCTTCAAAATATTGCTTCCATCTTTCCATTATTTCCTTTTCCTGCTTTAATATTTCTCCTCCTTTATTCTTTATATATGTCGCGCAGTTGGCCTTTCCTTTTCTTACTGTTTTCAGTCTGCTGTAGAATATTTTTTTCCCCTCTGCCGCTTCGTTTTCTAATTTCTTGCCAAATTCTGCCCATTCATTTCTTTTCGCCTCTAATACTAATGTCTTCACTATTTTCCTTTCTTCCTTGTAGCACTGATACGTTTCTCTAGTTTTTTTTTGTAGATATTCTTTCCATTTTTCTTTTTTTATTCTCACTCTTCTCTTAATCTCTTCTGTCCACCATGCCGTTTGTTTTATTTTCTTATTTCTTTTTATTCTTCCACACACTTCCGAGCTTGCTTGTAGTATTATCTTTTTGAGTTCCTCCCAGCTCTCTTCCAAACTTAATGTCTTCCATTTCTCATTTCTACTCTCAATCATCCTCTACATTATTTCTCTATATTTCTTTGCCACCTCTCCGTCTTTTAGTCTATACGCCTTTATTTTCTCATATTCTGTCTTATCTTCTTTTCTCTCTCTGTTGTCTGCTTTTAATGGTTTCTTTATCTTTGATATGACCATATACTGATCACTTCCTACTTCCGGTCCTCTTGACACTTTTACATCTACTATGTTCTTTCTATTTTCATTTCTTGCTACTATGTAGTCTAATATCGATTTTTTCTTTCTGCTGCTCATCTCTCTAGTATATTTGTGTATATCTTTGTGCTTATAGTAAGTATTTGCTATAAACATATTATTGATTCGGCAAAACTCTATTAATCTTTTCCCATTATCATTTAGTATTGTCTCCCCATTCTGGCCCAATATTCTACTCTCTCCTGATTTTCCCTTTCCCACTCTACTATTGAAATCTCCTGCAATGTATATTTCGCCTTTTGCGCTTTCTACCGTCTCTGTTAACATTTCCCAGAATTTCTCTTTGTTCTCCTTTTTGTCGTATTTGGACCATACACACTTATTATTGTTACAATGCTCTCGTTATCGTCCTTCATATTCATTGCCAATATCCTCTCTGAACATGCCTCCCATTTTTCTATATTGTGTGCCCATTCTTTTTTATCATACATGCGACTCCTTCAGCTGCTCTTTTCTCTGTTTCCACTCCGCTATATATAAATACACTTCCTTTCATCATTATTTGCAGTCCTCTTCCTTTTTTTTTTCGTTTCCGTTATTGTAAGTATGTCTACCTTATTTTCCAGGAACTCATCTTCTAGTTCTATTTCTTTTCCCTTCATGCTTCGTATATTCCATGTTGCCAATCTCCATATTTCTACCTTTTTCCTTCTCATTGTTTTCTGCTCCTTTCCCCACTTCTTCTTCAGTTTTTTGTTTGTTTCTGCTTTTCTTCCCAGCTTCCATAATCTATCCTATTTCTATATTGTTCCTCCTTTCTTTTGTATATTTGGCACTTTTTGCTAGTTGCCATGTGCTCTAGGTCTTTATCTTTAATTCTTGTACAGTTGGCGCATTTTATTTCATTTTTTCCACAATCTTTCCCTTCGTGTCCTTCTTGTCCGCATCTGTAGCATACCTCCGATCTTGTACAGTGCTTGGCTATATGCCCATAGCAGCAGCATTTGTAGCATATCGCGATCCTTATATATTCCTCTACCTGTTTTACAGTAAAATCTATCAGTACTTTTCCTTTTTTAACCACGTACTTGAATATCTCATTGTCAGCTTCTACTACCCAGTCCTCTACATACTGTTTACTGTTCCCGAAGGCCTTTTTTTTAACTACTCTTAATACTGTTTTCACCTCTCTAGTCCCCACCATTTTTCTTATTTCTTCATTTTCCCTTATTATTTCATTTATTATTTCTTCTTCAGTATACCCTTGCTCAACTTTTTTTATTATAAACATCGGCTTTGTTTCTTTAATTTTCCTCACTGTTATTCCTTGTACTTCCTCCAGTTTCTTCCCTATCTGCTCCTGTTGTAGCTCGTTTCTACACTTCATCACTACCAATCCACTTTTGTATTTTTTTATTTCCTTTATACCTTCTTCCCCTACTTCTTCTATCGTAAGTTTTTCACGTATTTTTTCCATTACCTTCTCACCTTCTACCGCTTTCACAGTTATTTCTCTTATTTTTTCCGGTGTTTTCCATCCCTTTATCTTTTTTGTATCATTTTCTTTTTTCTTTTCTGTGATAGCCGCATATGTCTTTTTGCTCATATCTTGCGTTCTTGTAGCTCCCCCTATCAATTCCGTTAATTTTGCTTCCAATTTGTCCATTCTGGTTTCAAATCGTTTCTCTATTTGTTCCAGCCTTTGCTCTAATTTATCCGGTTTTCCTGGTTTTTGTTTTTTCCCTGTATTCTCCATGTTTTCATATATTGTGGCGGTCATTTTACCTACTATTTTTTCTATATTCTCTATACTTTTTTCCATTTTCTCTTGAGTTTGTCCTTCTTCTCTTTTATTCCCCTCTTTATATATCGTAATTTCCCTTTGTATCAGTTTGATTTGAATCATTAATTCATGTGATACTCCATTTAGTTTTTCCTGAGTATCTTCATTTTCTTCTTTCCGCTGCGGCATATCTTTCTGTCTTAATTTTATTCTTTTTTCCATGCTATCTTCAACCTCGCTCATCACTACTTCTCTATACGATTTGTTTGCTTTTTCTTGTTCCTCATATTCCTCTTCTTCCTCCGTTGATGTTTTTCTTTTTCTAGTCTCCACTTTTCCCACTGGAGGAGTTCTTTTGATTTTAGTCGCCACTTTGAATGGGTTTTTAGCCTCCATTCTTGCGAGGTCACTCCCACTTCTATTTATAAATCTATAATAATATTAAATATTTATCTCAGTATAAAATACAAATAAGGAGCAAATAAAAGTTGTTTTGGTTTATTATCTCAATAACACCGGTCCTGCTTATCAGTTCTACTTGTTATTTGGAACTTACCCCCGCTTCCTCCGCTCGGAGGGGCACTTTCCTATACTTATCTAGATGTCTTACTTCTCCGTTCTGTTATTAGTTAATATCCTTATCAAACTCACAAAATAAAAAAATAAAAACTAACTTTATTGATGTATTATCCTTAAACCACTAAACAATCAGTACTCTGCTTATCTGCGTATCGACTTTTCGATTTCACCACAAACAAACATCCGACCACTTTCACTCTCCGATTTAGACTCTCCATAATAAATATTTATGAAAAGTAATTCAAATTGACAATTAAGAAAATTATGGCAATATACGAAATTTAATGACTTTAGCGAACCAGTTTAAAATTTATAATTATTGAATTTTAAGTTATTTAAATTAAATAGGTTTCAAATGATTCAAATCAAACTGATACAAAGGGAAATTAGGATATATAAAGAGGGGAATAAAAGAGAAGAAGGACAAACTCGAGAAGAAATGGAAAAAAGTATAGAGAATGTAGAAAAAATAGTAGGTAAAATGACCGCCAAAATATATGAAAACATGGAGAAAACAGGGAAAAAGCAAAAACCAGGAAAACCGGATAAATTAGAGCAAAGGCTGGAACAAATAGAGAAACAATTTGAAACCAGAATGGACAAATTGGAAGCAAAATTAACGGAATTGATAGGGGGAGCTACAAGAACACAAGATATGAGCAAAAAGACATATGCGGCTATCACAGAAAAGAAAAAAGAAAATGATACAAAAAAGATAAAGGGATGGAAAACACCAGAAAAAATAAGAGAAATAACTGTGAAAGCGGTAGAAGGTGAGAAGGTAATGGAAAAAATACGTGAAAAACTTACGATAGAAGAAGTAGGGGAAGAAGGTATAAAGGAAATAAAAAAATACAAAAGTGGATTGGTAGTGATGAAGTGTAGAAACGAGCTACAACAGGAGCAGATAGGGAAGAAACTGGAGGAAGTACAAGGCATAACCGAGAGGAAAATGAAAGAAACAAAGCCGATGTTTATAATAAAAAAAGTTGAGCAAGGGTATACTGAAGAAGAAATAATAAATGAAATAATAAGGAAAAATAAAGAAATAAGAAAAATGGTGGGGACTAGAGAGGTGAAAACAGTATTAAGAGCAGTTAAATAAAAGGCCTTCGGGAACAGTAAACAATATGTAGAGGACTGGGTAGTAGAAGCTGACAATGAGATATTCAAGTACGTGGTTAAAAAAGGAAAAGTACTGATAGATTTTACTGTAAAACAGGTAGAGGAATATGTAAGGATCGCCATATGCTACAAATGCTGCTGCTATGGGCATGTAGCCAAGCACTGTACAAGAACGGAGGTATGCTACAGATGTGGACAAGAAGGACACGAAGGGAAAGATTGTGGAATAAATGAAATAAAATGCGCCAACTGTACAAGAATTAAAGATAAAGACCTAGAGCACATGGCAACTAGCAAAAAGTGCGAAATATACAAAAGAAAGGAGGAACAATATAGAAATAGGATAGAATATGGAAGCTGGGAAGAAAAGCAGAAACAAACAAAAAACTGAAGAAGAAGTGGGGAAAGGAGCAGAAAACAATGAGAAGGAAAAAGGTAGAAATATGGAGATTGGCAACATGGAATATACGAAGCATAAAGGGAAAAGAAATAGAACTAGAAGATGAGTTCCTGGAAAATAAGATAGACATACTTACAATAACGGAAACGAAAAAAAAAAGGAAGAGGACTGCAAAAAATGATGAAAGGAAGTGTATTTATATATAGCGGAGTGGAAACAGAGAAAAGAGCAGCTGAAGGAGTCGCATGTATGATAAAAAAAGAATGGGCACACAATATAGAAAAATGGGAGGCATGTGCAGAGAGGATATTGGCAATAAATATGAAGGACGATAACGAGAGCATTATAACAATAATAAGTGTGTATGGTCCAAATGAAGACGACAAAAAGGAGAACAAAGAGAAATTCTGGGAAATGTTAACAGAGACGGTAGGAAGAGCAAAAGGCGAAATATACATTGCAGGAGATTTCAATAGTAGAGTGGCAAAGGGAAAATCAGGAGAGAGTAGACTATTGGGCCAGAATGGGGAGACAATACTAAATGATAATGGGAAAAGATTAATAGAGTTTTGCCGAATCAATAATATGTTTATAGCAAATACTTACTATAAGCACAAAGATATACACAAATATACTAGAGAGATGAGCAGCAAAAAGGAAAAATCGATAATAGACTACATAGTAGCAAGAAATGAAAATAGAAAGAACATAGTAGATGTAAAAGTGTCAAGAGGACCGGAAGTGGGAAGTGGTCATTATATGGTCATATCAAAGATAAAGAAACCATTAAAATCAGACAACAGAGAGAGAAAAGAAGATAAAATAGAATATGAGAAAATAAAAGCGTATAGACTAAAAGACGGAGAGGTGGCAAAGCAATATAGAGAAATAATGAAGAGGATGATTGAGAGTAGAAATGAGAAATGGAAGACATTAATTAAGTTTGGAAGAGAGTTGGGAGGAACTCAAAAATACTACAAGCAAGCTCGGAAGTGTGTGGAAGAATAAAAAGAAATAAGAAAATAAAACAAACGGCATGGTGGACAGAAGAGATCAAGAGAACAGTGAGACAAAAAAAGAAAAAATGGTGGGAGTATCTACAAAAAAAACTAGAGAAACGTATCAGTGCTACAAGGAAGAAAGGAAAATAGTGAAGCAATTAGTATTAGAGGCGAAAAGAAATGAATGGGCAGAATTTGGCAAGAAATTAGAAAACGAAGCGGCAGAGGGGAAAAAAATATTCTACAGCATACTGAAAACAATAAGAAAAGGAAAGACAAACTGCGCGACATATATAAAGAACAAAGAAGGAGAACTATTAAAGCAGGAAAAGTAAATAATGGAAAGATGGAAGCAATACTTTGAATAGTATTTAACTTTCTAAAGTAAATTTAATTTTATTAATATAATTCCCAATTTTGAAACCTATTCAATTTTCAATAACTTAAAATTCAATAATTATAAATTTTAAACTGGGTCGCTAAAGTCATTAAATTTCGTATATTGCCATAATTTTCTTAATTGTCAATTTGAATTACTTTTCATAAATATTTTTTTTCATAATTATATTCTTGTCATAATATCTGAGGATGGTTAATACCGAAACACGTGTTATATTATGATTTTTTACATGTATATTGATTAAATATATATTATACAACTTTTTGAGACGTAGATTGGAGAAAATTTTATAATAATAATTATACAAAATAACGACTCTTTTGGAATGAAACTTGAATTTAAATTTAAAAAGATCTCTTTATATTAAAAATGCATATTATTGTTCGGCGAAACCCAAAATTCAATTTATATACTCAACCCAACATAATGGATGTCGGTTGGCTTTGTGGTTCAGTGGTAAGGTCCTTATACCCCCATAAAAATTTATAGGTTCGACTCCTATTCACATCTAAAAATTTTATTTTAAAGATCTTTTCTATCATCTGTCTCTCTCTCTCTCTCCTTTTCCTTTACTCCTCTACTTTACTGCTGCAATCACGAGGTGTGCTTTACCACATTAAGGATAGGTGTAAGAACGCCTATTATGACTGCGCGCCGACGGCATCTTTATACTTAAGCACGCCTCACAAGCTTTAACCTTTTTCAAATTCTTAACAATATCCGATCTATCCACACAACATCAAACGTCAAACATTACATCAAAAGATACCTTGGAAAACACATTGAAACTTGGCGCCACATTTCAAAAATAAATATGACACTGATAATTGAAACAGAAAATTCAAAAATATCACAGTGACAATTGACACATAAAGCGCCACCTAGCGGACAACACATGAAACTCAATGACATAAAAATGGGGCCCGCGATTGTGACGCCCTCTGGTGGCGAAATTTTGAACCCGTGGTCTAGTTCTGCTGTTGTATACCTACTATTATGAATTACCTTCTCGGAATATGGATCTACAAAAGAGATATGGAATGTGAAAACTACCACTAATGTAGAATATCCTCGATATGTCATTGTTGCTTTTCAGCAAAACCGAAAAGATCAGATAACTAGTGATAATATTTTATTTGGTCATACTAATATTTCTAGCATTAGGCTGCTTTTAAATGGAGACTATTATCCATTTGAAAGGCCAAATATAAATTTTGCTTCAAATAACTACGCAGATATATACTGTAATTATTCAGATTTTTATCGAAGTTATATGAATCAATCTCTGTTAGAACGCAAACAAGTCTTGTTAAGCTACGATAATTTTTTTACACATGCGTTGTTTGTAATTGATTGTTCAAGAAGAGATGAGTCTATAAAATCTTCCACAGTTGACGTTAAGCTCGAAATAGAGTCACATCAAGGTTTTGTTTCCGACACTAAAGCATACTGTATCATTATTCACGAGTTGTGATAGAATATTTACCTCTCAGTGAAATAGTTAGAAAAATTAATTATCCACGAAAATTGTTATTGTTGAAATGCAAGGCTTTGTCTTACATAATTATGAAGGTGAACGAGGATTCCATGTTAAAGAAATGACTAAAATGCATGGATCGCAGTATAGTCACTATGTATTTCAAGAGGCTAAACCTTACTCAACATTAACCATTTCTAAAAAGAAAGATGTAAATTATGCAATTCCTAATATTCATGGACTATTGTATGAATCAGGACATATAAGATACAATGATATACATTTAATAATAAAGAAATTATATGGATTTGTTAAAAGACATCAAAAGAAAGTCTTTTTACAAACATTATTCAGTGAATCTAATAGAATCGAATCATCATCAACATCACTTCTACCCAAAATTATAGATATTGAAACTTCAATTAATTCTAATTGTGTACCTAAATTTAATCGTGATATTCCAAAATGTATGACACCTAAATGATAAGTTGAATAGGTTTAGTTTAAGAAATTGTTTTATACTTAGTAGTTGGATGTATAAGTTTTTGCCTCAATAAAAATAAATATATATGTAGGAAAAAATTACTTCTTTGTTTGATGACGGGAAATAATTTTTTAAGATGAATATTGGTTAACAAAGTTCAAGTTAGTTTATTCAATCATAAATACAGAACACAATTAAAAAAAATACAAATTTATACGAACATCTCAAAAATCTATCTGACAGTTTTCTTTTTTTTTTTTTTCCATTGCTCACTCTGATTGATTCCTACATCTCGGCCATTCTGGTTTGAATTCGCCTCGAATTCTACTGACGGTCTCATTAAATCAGCTGAGGTTAATCTTGGACAAAGATGATCACCAATCTTCTCCATTTCGTATCGGTCATTACCCAAACAATTAATAACTCGATATGGACCTAAAAACTTCGGTAATAGTTTTGAGGATGTGGCAAATTGTGTTTGCTTAATTGCAACAAAATCGACTCGATAATATTTAGTAGCGGCATTACGTCTTCTGTTCAATTATCTTACATTTTCTTTTTGCACCTGGACTATCTGTTTTCCTGCGTCTTCTCTTAAAATCTCTCTTCGTTTCATAAAATCTTCCACCAATTAACTTCTTCTTCAATTAACTCTACTAAACGTGTGTCTTCTGATCTGTTCATTGTTGTTCCGAATACTAATTCAAATGGTGATGTTCCAATACTCCGATGGAATGTACTATTTAATGCTTGTACCACTATTCTGGTTTATCAATTGACAGCTTAGTTAATACAGGAATGATTACACGACTCAATCGTTCAACCCAACGATTTCCTCATGGTACGCCAGCTTCTCTTTCCATTTTATTCAAATCGTCTGTATGCTGTGCAATTTCTTGATTGCAACATTGAAACATTTTTTTCCTTTACTCTTGTTCATGCAATCAACTGACGAGTGACCTTTATTACCACAATTAAATCATCTAAATCCTTTGGTAAAATATTCACTATTCTTGTTATATTGTTCATTATCAATTTTCTTCTTAGATTTATCATCTCCTCGTAAAGTTTTCACTTGACACGTTGTAAAATTGAAGCCTATTTTTCAATTCTTTTATAGAATTTGCACCATATAATAATATCTTTTTAATTTCATCATCTGGAATTCCTGTGATAATATAATCAATTAAAGCGAATTTTTCCACATATCCATCGGAAGCTATTTCTTTCATTTCAAGATATATTGTTGAATTAATTCCTCTATTTTCTTCTTTCGCGAATTTAATTTTCAGTGAATAACTGCGCTGTTATTTTTTTGATCAAATCCTGCTAAACTTTTCTTCTTTAGCACAAGTACAGCTGCTGATGCAATTAAATCATTAAAAGAATAATTGATATCAATAAATTTAATCTTTTCTTTATACTCGACCTGAATCTTTGGTGAATTTAAATCCATTAAATTTTCTCAATTCTGATCTATTCTTTTGGCCCGAATCATTTTCAAAAATGAGTCTATGTAGTACTTTAATTGTGCTACTTTTGGCTGTATTGATATTAGATAAAATCACGGGAATGTCTTGTAAGCTCTTCATATTTTTTCATTTTAATTCAATTAGGTACTAACCTTGAATTTTCAGTCGTCGTCAAATCTTCTTAATTTTCGTCGTCAAATCTTCCGCTTCAAAACAATCTGCTAGTTTATCCAATAACAATTTCAAATTTCTTTAATTCAACAAAACTAGCTTTGTTTAATAACCAATATCCCGGCGGAGCCCCCAAATTATTGAGGAAAAAATTACTTCTATGTTTAATGACGGGAAATAATTTTAAGATGAATATTGGTTAACAAAGTTCAAGTTATTTTATTCAATCATAAATACAGAACGCAAATTTACGATTATATATATATGTATATATAAGTAGATATACAATAGCAGAACTAGACCACTGGTTCAAAATTTCGCCACTAGATGGCGCAACAATCGCGGGGCCCCATTTTTATGTCATTGGTGGCACTGTGTGTAAATTTTCATTTTTCAATGTTTATGTTAGACGGCGCTTTATGTGTCAATTGTCACTGTCATATTTTTGAATTTTCTGTGTCAATTATCAATGTCATATTTATTTTTGAAATGTGTCGCCAAGTTTAAATGTGTTTTCCAAGGTATCTTTTGATGTAATGTTTGAAGTTTGATGTTGTGTGGATAGATGTCGGTAGTATCGGATACTGTTAAGAATTTGAAAAAAGGGTAAGGCTTGTGAGGCGTGCTTACCACATAAAGATGCCGTCGGGGCGCAGTCATAATAGGCGTCCTTACACCTATCCTTAATGTGGGAGAGCACACCTCGTGATTGCAGAAGTAAAGTAGAGGAGTAAAGGAAAAGGAGAGAGAGAGAGAGAGACAGATGATAGAGAAGATCTTTAAAATAAAATTTTTAGATGTGAATAGGAGACGAACCTATAAATTTTTATGGGGGTATAAGGACCTTACCACTGAACCACAAAGCCAACCGACATACATTATGTTGGGTTGAGTATATAAATTGAATTTTGGGTTGCGCCGAAAAATAATCTGCATTTTTAATATAAAGAGATCTTTAACAGGATGTTATTTGAAAAGATTATAAGGGTGAAAATTTTTTCTATAAATGTTATAATCTGTATTAACATATTTAGCCATATGCAAATGTCTATAAAATCAGCTTTTATAAAATTATTATAAAATGTGATAGAGTCAATTAAATTTAGCCTATTAATTAAGGGAACGACATGATATGTATTGATGAATATTATGTTAACCAAATCAGATTCTGTTAAGCATATAGTCTTTTCCTGTCTAGTAATTTGAATCATTTTTAATTCCTCATTATCATTACCTGTTATGATTATATTATTACAACAAATAAAACGTAAATGGTCTAATTCCATTGTACTAAAATATATATGACGAATCCAATACATATTTAAAATCAGTGTTTGCCATTAAAATTCTTCCAATTCGAGGGTATTATTTAGCTGTATAAAAGGGC
This sequence comes from Platypus cylindrus, assembly GCA_949748235.1. NCBI lineage: Eukaryota > Metazoa > Arthropoda > Insecta > Coleoptera > Curculionidae > Platypus > Platypus cylindrus. Next base: position 986,542 of record CATIYE010000002.1, on the reverse strand, counting down.
TAAAGTCCATGGCCATATTTAATCCAACATCAATTAATATATTATCACTTATTGTAGAAAATCTTGTATTTAATAATAAAGGTTTTGCTTCATTTTTTTCACTAATTTCATGTTCAAACTTGTCCAATAATTCAAACAAATCGTTATTAATTTGATTAGCACTTAAAACGCATTTATTTTCAGAAGGCGTCATGTTTATACAGTTTTTGTACCACAACTAATTTTTTTTTCATAGTATATTTGTCTTATGAATCCAGCTATTATGAAAATTATCAAAATCAAGCCATTTTACATATACCATGTTGCCTTTCTTCTTTAACACTTTCTCAACTAAATAGATATCTGGTTGCTTTGTCTTCTGCAATTCATAACTATAGAAAGATCCCTTTATAGGCTGCTTATTTAAATCTTCCAACAAATACGTCACAGGATTGGTGTAATTGATTTTGATAATTTTAAATATTTAAAAGGTGGTCCAGTTAGGCGTGTACCCTTTATCCAAAACATGCTTTTATTTACTGATGCGTACCATATCGCCAACATTTAATTTCGATCCCGGAAAGATTTTCATATGGTTATAGATTGTATCGAACAACTTTTTCTCAATTGTCACACCAACAACATCACATGGCTTCATTTTAATTGTACTATGTTTTGCTTCATTATAATTTATGACAATAACTGGTAAAATCGAAATTGTGCTTTAAATGGAACTTGTGCGTTCCATTTAAACTGAAATATTTATAAAGTCGTTCTTTTATAGTACGAATTGTTCATTCAGCAATGGCTGCTTTCATTCGCGAATATGTTGAATAGTGATTAATTTTGTATTGTTTAAGCAAATCCTGAAAATGACGATTGTAGAATTCTTTCCCTTGATCAGTTTGTAAATTTTTAGGACTAGGCTTTGAGGTAGTTAATATTTTAATAAACGCTTCCACCACCGAATCACTAGATTTATTTTTTAGCGGTTCGGCCCATATATATTTAGAAAAACAATCAATAACAAGCAGAAAATATTTAAACTGGTTATTTTCTTTTGCATATATATCCATTTGAGCAAGATCTGCTTGCCATAAATCGTCCAACCCTTTAATAATTGAATGTCTCCTTTGAAAATTCCTTCTTATGGGTTATGTAGTTCATTAACTACTTGATTTTTTTCATTTGATGCCATGTAGTGCTTTATCACTTTAAATATTAAATAACAGGTATCTAGAATCTTTGCCAACTACCTTCAGTCGAGACTTGTTGTTCCTGGTTGTTTATCAGCTTTGGAATAATTAAGATTTTCTATCTTGTCGCGATTATTAAATACATTCATCTGAACCTTATCTAATGTTTTAATTATATCTTCAATAGTGCTATTAGATTCAGCTCTACTGCTATTAAATAATGCCGATAATTCTATAATTTTTGTCTCAAAAGTATTGATTAAATCATTAATTCTATTAGATATATCTATTAATCGCTGTGTATTATTTTCTTCACTTTTAGCCACATCTTGCTGTAGCATTAAATACAAATTCATTACTGGTCCATATGAACCATCCACATATATTTTATTAGCGAATAAACCCTTGAATGGGTAAATTAACGTTACATATTTTTAAACCTCCAATATCTAAATCACCATTATATGTGAATGAAAATAATGACGAGGAAGTAGGCGAGGAAGAAATCTGATAATGTGAATATTTATTGGACGAACGTCCAAACTTATCTATACTCATCACCGCTGTTTAACTAAATAATAATACTTATGACTGGTAATATATTAATACATAACTTTTGCTTCTTTTAATTCTTCAATAATTGACGCAATCTCATTTCTATGAGAAGAACTACCTGCTTGTTGTGATGCGAATAGCAGTCGTAATCTATCAACTAGTTCATTAACATCATCCCAATAAACATATTCTATTGGCTTGGAATTATAGACCATATTATAGTTTCCTCCTTGCTTTATCAACAATGGACGAATAATACGTCGATATTTCTGATTCCTAACTCCAACTATTCTGCCTTGAGAAGAGTAACAATTCTGTATAGATTAGTGTCATCTAATATGCGGTCAAATTCCTCGAGGTCTTTTTTGTATAATTTTTAGGATCTTTACAAAATAATAAATTATAAAGTCCCTTGTTACCTGTATATAGTTCTCTACTTATTATTACATGACCAGTAGTTTTATCAAATTGAATTTTATTAAGACCCAAGGTCCATGTATTAGTGATGGCGTTATATCTAGGAGAATGAGTAATGTCAATATTAGGAGAATGCTGAAAATAGTCCTTTATAGGTTCTTGAGAAACTTGTGGATATTTATCTAATTGTGGTGTATCCACATTAGTAATTGTATCGTCGCTTTCATCTACTTCGTCATCTTCCTCATCCAGCTCGTCTTCGTGTTCCATTTCTTCGTCCTCGTCGTCCTCCTCCTCCTCCTCTTCTACTTCTTCATCGATCTTGTCAATTTGATCTACTTTAGATATCTCTTTTTTTTCAATTTTCTTAACATTTTTCATTTCGTTTCCATTTATTTCAGACGTTTTATTTTTAACAACCACATTGTCTGCTGCTAATTTTTTTAACTGATCAGTAACAAGTGTAAAAATTCTGTTCAATTCATCTTCATTAGAACGTCCCAATTTTAAGGCTAAATATTTTTTTCGGTCATCATTAGCTAATTCTAAAATTTTTCTTTTGCGAGCACTTTCCGACTTATCTAGAAGCTTCATGATTATAAAAAGAACTGTTTATGGATTTGTGTCGTCCGATTGAAAAATATGTCCTAATTTTATCCTGCTTATCACATGAAACATCGTCGAATATAAATACAGAGATTTCTTTAGCTTCAGGATAAATAACTAATTCAATATTTTTATATGGGAAATATTTTATTTCTTTAACTTACTGCAATATATTTTCCAATAATTTATACTTAGGCTGATAAAGAGATTTTGAATAAAGGCAGATATTAGCAAATTTTAATCCATTTCGATGAAATAACCAAGCTAGGAGTGAATTTGTTTTGCCGCACTCGCTCGGACCACAGAAAATTTCGAGAAAATAATTAAGTAGTAATTCACTATGCATATATGTTTTAGATGTCGAATCATCATAGTCCAAGTTCCCGATGGCAAGTTTAAGATCTTGTCTTACTAAACGCATTTTTGTAACTATTATGGAGGTGAAAACGATTTGGCTATATAGCCAAAATGAATTCATTTTGCTTATACAGTATAGTAATATGAAACCTATTCACTACAGAGGTGCGGGTATAGTAAATTCGTTAATTGATAAGCTCCCCTTTGAGGCCCACCTCCCTCAGTATCAGTGGTGCGGACCTGGTACGCGAATCCAGAAGCGCCTGGCACGTGGTGATCCTGGAATCAACCCATTAGATGCAGCTTGCAAGCAGCACGACTTCGCATACAACTCAGGTAATGCATTGTCTGATAGACATAAGGCGGACAAAGAATTAGAAGATCGTGCTTGGGAATGAGTGAAATCGTTCGTGAACGATTCACGTGAAAAATTCCAGTTTTGGTGAAAAAGCTGCATCTTGGTTAGTTGTAAATACAATGAAAGCTAAAAGAAAAATGGGAATGGGGCTTTCATTTAAAACACACGTTATCGATCCTACATCGAAAGCATTAAGAAAATATAAGAATCATAGAAATTTACGAAAATCAAGCTTAGAAGGATTAAAAGCAGCCCGCTTGGCTATTAAAAAAGCAGGGGCCGAAAAAATATGCGTTTGCCACGTGTTATTCCATTAGAGCATAAATCTGGAGGATTTTTACCAATATTGCCTATTTTATCTGCCTTGGGAACAATGGGTGCCCTAGCTGGAGTCGCGTCTACTTTAGCTAAAAATATAATAGATATAAAAAAGAAAGTAAATGGGAATAATGGCAACAATGTTGAAATTGGCAAGAAAGGTTCAGGATTGTTTTTACGTAAAAATTCTAGAGGATATGGATTATACTTAAATAAAAAATCACTGAATCTACCTGACAGAGCTCTTTATGATTATGAAATATTAAATTGTATAAATAAACCGAAATTGCCATATTTTAGAGGTGTCTTTATGCGTGATACATTACCCAAATATATACGTTATAATGAAAGTGGTATTGTTAATTTATATTCGAAGGCCAATAAAGGCACTCATTGGGTGGCGTATAAAAGCAAGGTAATGCTATCAATTATTTCGACAGTTTTGGTAATTTGAAACCACCAACAGAACTTATAAAATATTTCGGTGAATCAAGTAATATAATCTATAATAGAAGCCGATTCCAAAAATTTAATTTTAATAATTGTGGTCATTTATGTATTGAGTTTCTATATAATAGCAAGCCATAGTACAGTCTAGTGTTAGTTATGTCTATAATATTCACATTAAAGGATCGTAAATCAACACTTTCCATAGATTTTCCCAATCCCATACAGCTAGATACAAATTTTCAATACGGATTGGCGTTGATTGGTGTCTTTTCGTACAACACTATACCGAACGTTGAAGAAAATAATAAATTTTACTATATAGATAAAAATAAACAAGTCAATTCAATTATTTTACCTGCTGGAGTATATGAGATTACAGATATTAATAATTATCTAAAGAAGCAATTGATACCTTTCAAGTTGAATGGAAATGAAAAAGAAGAAGAAATTTTTTTCCTAAGACCAAATAATAATACTTTAAAGTGTGAAATTTTTCATCGTGATTTTGATATAGACTTCAATACAGAAAATTCGCTAACAGAACTACTAGGATTCTCACGAAAGATATTGCACGCTGTTCATTCATCTGATCATCCTGTAAATATTGTAAAAGTCGGAACGATTCACGTGGATAGTAATAAACAAGTCAATTCAATTAATTTACCTGCTGGAGTATATGAGATTACAGATATTAATAATTATCTAAAGAAGCAATTGATACCTTTCAAGTTGAATGGAAATGAAAAAGAAGAAGAAATTTTTTTCCTAAGACCAAATAATAATACTTTAAAGTGTGAAATTTTTCATCGTGGTTTTGATATAGACTTCAATACAGAAAATTCGCTAACAGAACTACTAGGATTCTCACGAAGGATATTGCACGCAGTTCATTCATCTGATCATCCTGTAAATATTGTAAAAGTCGGAACGATTCACGTGGATAGTAATATAACAAGTGGTGCATACTATAACAAGAAACCGTCACATACCTTATATGCATTTCACATCACGTCCAATCCTGGATTTTCTATAGACGAAATTCCACGAAACTTGGTTTATTTACCAGTAGATATAGTATAGAGATATCTACCATTTCCTTAAAAATACTAGGTCAGAATTTTAATCTTGTAAATTTTCGAGGGGAAGAAATTATCGTTCGGTTAGAATTAGAAAAAGGCGGTTTTAATAATTAATAGAGCTAGTAATAAGAAAACATTTAATTATAGGAAGTTGGAAGTTCCCAAATAGATTATCAACATGTGCCAAAGAGGAATTCTTTATGCGAATACCACTATCTCATTTATTTGGTGTATTCAGCGATTATAAAACAATGTGGAAAACATACTTTACATTTAGTACGTTCTCGTAATGATAACAATGCTATGTTAGCAAGTGACAATACAACAATAGGAGAAATTCTAATTGACAATATTGAATTGAAAGTAAAACATATAACACCCAATGATTATATAAATATGGAATTATTAAAATCGATAAAGCATGATCGACCAATTTTAATTCCATTCAGAAAATGGAGTTATCACGAATTACCTTCTCTGAATATTGGATCTACAAAAGAGATATGGAATGTGAAAACTACCACTAATGTAGAATGTCCTCGGTATGTCATTGTTGCTTTTCAGCAAAACCGAAAAGATCAGATAACTAGTGATAATATTTTATTTGGTCATACTAATATTTCTAGCATTAGGCTGCTTTTAAATGGAGACTATTATCCATTTGAAAGGCCAAATATAAATTTTGCTTCAAATAACTATGCAGATATATACTGTAATTATTCAGATTTTTATCGAAGTTATATGAATCAATCTCTGTTAGAACGCAAACAAGTCTTGTTAAGCTACGATAATTTTTTTACACATGCGTTGTTTGTAATTGATTGTTCAAGAAGAGATGAGTCTATAAAATCTTCCACAGTTGACGTTAAGCTCGAAATAGAGTCACATCAAGGTTTTGTTTCCGACACTAAAGCATACTGTATCATTATTCACGAGTATGTGATAGAATATTTACCTCTCAGTGAAATAGTTAGAAAAATTAATTATCCACGAAAATTGTTATTGTTGAAATGCAAGGCTTTGTCTTACATAATTATGAAGGTGAACGAGGATTCCATGTTAAAGAAATGACTAAAATGCATGGATCGCAGTATAGTCATTATGTATTTCAAGAGCCTAAACCTTACTCAATATTAACCATTTCTGAAAAGAAAGATGTAAATTATGCAATTCATAATATTCATGGACTATTGTATGACTCAGGACATATAAGATACAATGATATACATTTAATAATAAAGAAATTATATGGATTTGATATAGTGTATGTTAACGGCCATCAAAAGAAAGACTTTTTACAAACATTATTCAGTGAATCTAATAGAATCGCATCATCATCAACATCACTTCTACCCAAAATTATAAATATAAACACTTCAACTAATTTTAATTGTATACCTAAAATGATAAATATTGAAACTTTAAGTAATTCTAATTGTGTACCTAAATAATTTAATCGTAATATTCCAAAATGTATGGAACATCTAAATGATAAGTTGTATATGTGTAGTTTAAGAAATTGTTGTATACTTAGTAGTTGGATGTATAAGCTTTTGCCTCAATAAAAGCAAATATATATATAATATATATATATTATATATATATATATATATATATATAATATGCATACGAAACAGTTGATTTTCAATTTATGCAAGTAATCCAAATCAGATGATCATGATTGGATTTACTTTCCTTTTTTTAGTTACAATTTTTAATAATGTAATATATGTAATTAATCCGAAAAATGCAGAACAAGTTTATATTTGTTTCAATGTAACTAATGATAGTTGGCCTTCTAATTGGAGTAAGATGGAAAAAACTACAGACTCAGTTTTGTTTACAACCATTCCGAATAATTCAACAAATTATAAAATTCGAATTATAAACAAAAATGCTGAGTTTAAAGATAGTGAGTGGGAGGGTTTAGACAGATTCCTCGCTCCAATATTTATTTCATCTGTTTCATCAATACAGAAACTCCATTCAATCTTGTCGATACTCTATTGCGTGGCAGCAGTAACAACAACATTATTTTTAAGGTGTGCTTTTAAATTTATTGGTAAAAGATGAAATCATGGTAACGACTAATCAAATTTTAGAATTAAAAGATATGATTAACAGCATTGAGTGTCCACGTAAATTCCATGATTATTTTATAAAGATATTGAGTAATCAATTAGAACTACCAGAAGAAATGGTATCAGAATATTTGCAGCCTTGTTGGGGACATCGTACAAATGCAGATGATGATGAGTGCGATGTAATTGATGGCCCTCTACTTACACATAAGATTAACTGTTTCATATGTGAAGAAATTATTTTAAATCGATATATTTGAATGTTTTTGTATTTATTATATTTTTATATCAGTTTATAATAGAAAATAATAAATTTATTACGGAATTAGTTATTTTACCTACTTTCTTACCTTCGTCTATCCACAGATCTGAACTTGTTTGAACTTGAAAAGGGTCAGCTTAGTTAGTAGCGTACATTGTATAGTGATGTTAAGTATAACAAACGACACAGACAAATCGTAATTCTCATTTATTTAAAACACACCAGGTTTAAGTAAAAGTAATTTTAAACTTAAAAAATAAGAAAGTCCATACATACATATTATATACCTATTCCTAAAATATATTTATAATTATCTATTTCAAAGTATTGTACTACAAATGAATAAATTTATAGATGTTTAGTAATACTACCATACATTTGAGATACAAATTATATACATATCATTACTATTGTCGTTAATTAGATTGAATTTTATAGTGACCCCAAGGAAGCGTGTCTGTACTGTTTTCAATCAAATAACGTTTATCATCAAATGAATTAAGAGCTAGTTTAATTTCCTCTACACTAAATAAATTATGGTTATAAGAACGTATGGAACGCTGCTTTATAACTTTTTCTTTAGATAGCATTAAACATTCATAATAATCATTATAATCTATTTCATTTTTTACTATGTTGTATTTAGCCCCCTTAATTTTTTTTATACATTTATTCAAACAATCTATTTTATAAGTGTACATTTTTGATCTTAATCCTTTGAAATTGGTGATAATATTGCCAGCTGCCTCATCCTTAAACAGACCTAAAACTTTTTTGTTTTTTAATGGTATACCGTATTGATTATCTACAGCATAGTTACTTGTATCGAATTTTGTGTATATGCGTTTTAATAATATCTAAATATGCATCATCAGATATGATTTCATATATGAAACTATCTGTATCCATGTACATTAATTTGCAATTTTCAGTTTGTTGAAATCTCTTTTAATATAAAATTATAATGAAAGTCATACATAAGAGTTTTAGATATATCTAGAATACACATTCCTATATAAACCGGTTTGTTAAACACTATATGTGATTTGTTTAGCTCTATAGCAACTAAACTTTCATCAAATATTTTATGACTATAGAATAATGGGCTCGATATTAGATTTTTAGCACCATATCGCCCTTCCCATTGACGAACCATCTTGATAATCCTATGTTTCCTAATGTTTTCCATTGTTTTTCCGAATAAGGCATTATTCATTAATTTGAACAAATTTTTCTCAAAATCTGTTTTAGCTTGTTCTCAGTATTTAGTATTTAAATCTACATATGGTTGGAGCCATTGTGCTTGGCTAAATTGTAATATTTTATGAATTTTAGTCAAGACCAGACCGTTCTGCAAGGCTTGTTTTAAATTTCGGTAATGTATAATATAATTTTTTTTATTAGTAACTGTATTCAGTAATTTAACAGATTTAGAACCTGGTGGTCGTTCATGATCTGCACAGAATGGCAGATCTTTATGTTTGTCATGTAGCGACGTTGGATATTCTAAGTCTACCTCGAAAATATAACCACTATCGGAATCATCAGGAACATTCATAATATCTACCTCATTTATATTATTTAGCCAAGCAAAATTATCGTAAGGTAGATACTGAGACATGGTCCAACCATATAGGTTATTGGCATCTAAATAAAATAAATATTTAGATGGCTTTGTAATATCAAAATTCTTCATATATTTGTTGTTTGCCGCGGTGTATCTATTAGAACACATAGAAATACCTCCTCTTAGACCTTTTTCTACAAACAAAAGTTGATCTACGTCTTTGAGAAGCCTAAGGTTACACTTTGTTATTTTCAACATGCAATCCCAAGCATACCCAGGTAGCGTATGGTAGAAAGCTGGCTCTAAACCATAAATATTTATACACTTACTTCTAAAGTTTTCAAATACATCAGCCAGCAAGAGAACATCTGTTTTCAAGTATAAGTCGCTATATTCGCATAAATTAGTAATATTGAATCTTTACCAAATTACTTTTGCATGATCAAAATCGGCCTCACTTATATGTGATTTAGTCAGCTTATTATAAAATAATTCTTTAGCTGGTAGTTCCGTTTCATTTAGTTTACCTAAATTATCTACATAATCATAGCAAAAAAAACCTTTCCTAGAGAGCAGTTTAAAAGATTCCTCATCTAAATTACGGAATTCATGTTTTAGAATATTTAATTCATTTATTTGTAGGGTGGATACTAATTCAGACAGTGAAGTGTTTAATAACCTGTAAGAATCTATGAAACAATATCGAACAGAACTATTAGGATAATACTGAGTAAATGAAATGTATTTTTCTTTATTTATTGGTAAGTAATGGTCCCTATTTTACATATTTCTTTAACTAGGAAATGACTATCATAATTTTAAAGGTTATGACAAATTATTGGTACTACACATAATTTTTTAAAATTTAAGTTAGAGGATGCATGAGCTGGACCATGTATATGGTCATTATAATGATTTTTATCTTTGGCAATTTTATCATTAATTAGAAACGGTTTTTCACAAATGTGACAATGTTTTGCTGCTTCTATATCTAGTCCACTAGACATAGACACAAATGATTTAATCTTTTGTTCAATCTTGTTTGTTAATAATCCTAACTGATTTATTATCCATCCTACACAATTTTCTCCTCGATAACAGTCGTAGTAGCAACAGTGATTGATCATAAGCATATTTTACATAATAGCCTACACTAAATGGCGTATGCTGTTGATAACAAATTTGACTTTTATTGCGTGAAATATCTATTTTCTCTAGGACACATTCAAAATCTAAATAAATTGCGAAAGGTGCTTTTTGCTTTTATACAATATTTTTGAACTCTACGTAATCATAACTTGGAAGAGATATTTTACAGAATTTTAATTGTTCACATAAAATCAGATGATTGTTTAGTTTTTCCTGAGTTAGAAAAGAATTAAGGCACCTATCGCAAACAAAAATTTTACGTTTATTAATCTGTTTTGATATGAGCCTAGACATATTATTTATAAGGCAATAGTGATACTTAAGCTTCTCATCTTCCGTGTTATCATCGGGTAACGGAGAGTAATTTATTTTAGGATAATATTTATTTTGTATGTACAATAAATTCACATGTTTTTCTAATTTGGTGTCCGTTATTCTGCAAGGTACTTGTTGTAAAACAACAAGAGATTTTATGGCATTCTTTAAAAATAATAACAATAACGCCACGTCACAACAAAATGCGGGTCGTATTTCACTTAGAAACGTGCTGTTTTCGACGTGACGTCACACTACTACTAAGTACTGCCACACTAATACGATTTTCTACATTTGGTTCTTGAAAAAGAACGATTTACTTTCAGCACGATTTTCCAGAATTTGTTCTTGAAAAAGAACGATTTACTTTCAGTACGATTTTCCAGAATTTGTTCTTAAAAAGAACAATTTGTTTACAACACTAATATCTCTTCTTTGTTTTTAAAACAGAACAGTAGATTTCTATTCAAATTTTCTATTTCTATTTTTCTATTGTGTTCTTGAAAAGGAACGATTTTAATTTTAGCCCCATTGCTCATTTTGTTTCCGAAACAATGTTCAATTTGTTCTGAAAAGAACAGATTGGTTTGTAACCGTCGTCTAGGTGATGATGTGATGTTGCCAAACGCAGGACCAGCCACTGCGATCGCGCGCTGGTATTGTCGTCTTTTTATGTTCGTTACCTCTACTCTACCGCGCAACCCGTTTCTAATCGTAAGCTCCGCCCCGCGTCAGTAATCATCCAGAGTCAACTACATTGATTATTCTAACTCATTCTAACCAATGAGTTTTCTGTTAATAATTGAAATAGATATGTAACACACGTAAAATCATGTTGCTGTTCTATCTACGAGTTATTGGGCCAATTTTTCACCATTCATCCATATGATAATTCTAGTTTTCAAATGAATAAAATCGGGAATAAGATTAGCACTTTAAAGTTTATATTCACGGCAAAAGACTTTCTCTCACTACATGAATCTGAGGTGGTTGTTTTGTATTTACATCAAAGTTATATTATTTCAATCATTGTAAATAATCTCAACCAGTGTTGTAAATAAATGTACATAGTTCAAATTTGTTTTTTTTGCTGGTGAATTCCAATTGAGTCAGCACCTATCTATTTCTCCTGTTCTGGCAAGAGCCATCACTATTAGCCGAGGCTAGAAGTGCTTGTTTTTCTGTGTTTCATGTACCTCTAACGCATAAAAATTCATTGAAATGTTATTAAATTTTTCAAATATACTTATTTGACCTATTGAAATTGGTAATTGTAAGCCATCTGTTTTTAATACATTTAAATAATGTGCATACGATGAAATCCGATCTGAATCATTAGTAGCAGGATAGAGTCCTGCAATAACGCTCCAATAAAAACATGAATTATCATAATTTTTTATATTAAGACACGCCTTTTTATTAGAAATTTCTTTAGGTAATTTAATATAGGATGAAGCAGCAAGACCGAATTCATATTTATTTATATTAATTTGTAAATTAACTATTGCCTTTAGAGCCCAACCACTATCACGTTCTTGAAATTCACCCATTTTATGCAATATTTGGTCAATGACGTTATTTTTAAACCAGTTTACTAAATCCGTGCCACTGTTAATTTTATCGTTTCTTGTATGAAAGTATTTAAATTCAAAAATTTCTATATTTTCTTTGATGGTGATATATTGAGCGCATAAACAGGTGTTTACTTTAAGTACATTCATTGACTTTAATATATTATTTACACGTCTCTTAAAAAGTTCAAATGAATCTTTTAAAAATTCAGTGGCATCTGTGAGTCTTAGGTTGTAAACGATGCCTGTTCTGATACGGTTGTTGAATGCAGATTTTAGATCGTCCCAAATTATTCTATCACATCTCTTAGAAGCTCGCAAATTACCACTAGTGTGAGTCTGGTAATTATTATTTTTTAATGTAAGACGAAATCTTCTTAAGTTACTTAAATTACTAGAAAGCTTATTACAAACACTTACTGGTTGCTTCTTGCGCATGATTTTCATAATGTGTCGGATACTTTGTTGATTTTCCAGATCCATGTGCTCCTTTCTAGACTGGAACTTTCTTGTAACAATGGTACAGCTTTTGAAAGTATATTTACTACATCACTGCTTAAATTAATTGCACTTTCCATGATCACTATATGCACACTTATACAATTGAAAACAATACTATTAACTTCATAATATGAAAAGCAACCGGAAATTTAATTTTTTGTAGTAGAACACTTTAACATTACTATGAGCATACGGCTTAAATACCTGATGCAGGTACCACCACCACCACAACCACCACCAGCAAAAATCATAGTCCCTTTAATCAGAAAATCGGTTTGATTTCATATTTTGCTAAATATACAATAGAGATTTCTAGAAACATTTTTCATCCTTATAATCTTTTCAAATAACATCCTGTTAAAGATCTCTTTATATTAAAAATACAGATTATCATTCCACGCATTCTAAAATTCCTTAAGAGAAATGTGTTTTAAGTGCTGTTCAAATTGATAAACATGGGTTTGTCATGAAGCAAAACCTTTATTATTATTAAATACAATAAAGAATGGTTGATGTTCGGCTAAGCATTGGGCCTTTGGTAAAATTAAATAATGTCCTCTTAATTTGAAGCATTTAAATAAGGAAACACTAATATGTATTAGATATACGAGATTTTCTACAATAACTGAATGATAGGTGATCGACTAAACATTAGACCTTTTATAAAGTTAAATAATACCCTCGAATTGGAAGAATTTTAATGGCAAACGCTAATTTTAAATATGTATTGAATTTGTCATATATATTTTAGTACAATGGAATTAGACCATTTACGTTTTATTTGTTGTAATAATATAATCATAACAGGTAATAATAATGAGGAATTAAAAATGATTCAAATTACTAGACAGGAAAAGACTATATGCTTAACAGAATCTGATTTGGTTAACATAATATTCATCAATACATATTATGTCGTTCCCTTAATTAATAGGCTAAATTTAATTGACTTTATCACATTTTATAATAATTTGATAAAAGCTGATTTTATAGCCATTTGCATATGGCTAAATATGTTAGTATATTAGTATAATATGTAATATATTTAGATTTAATACAGATTATAACATTTATAGAAAAAATTTTCACCCTTATAATCTTTTCAAATAACATCCTGTTAATGATCTCTTTATATTAAAAATGCAGATTATTGTTCGGCGCAACCCAAAATTCAATTTATATACTCAACCCAACATAATGTATGTCGGTTGGCTTTGTAGTTCAGTGGTAAGGTCCTTATAACCCCATAAAAATTTATAGGTTCGATTCCTATTCACATCTAAAAATTTTATTTTAAAGATCTTCTCTATCATCTGTCTCTCTCTCTCCTTTTCCTTTACTCCTCTACTTTACTGCTGCAATCACGAGGTGTGCTTTACCACATTAAGGATAGGTGTAAGGACGCCTATTATGACTGCGCCCCGACTGCATCTTTATACATATCCATGTGGTAAGCACGCCTCACAAGCTTTAACCTTTTTTCAAATTCTTAACAATATCCGATACTACCGACATCTATCCACACAACATCAAACTTCAAACATTACATCAAAAGATACCTTGGAAAACACATTGAAACTTGGCGCCACATTTCAAAAATAAATATGACACTGATAATTGACACAGAAAATTCAAAAAAATGACAGTGACAATTGACACATAAAGCGCCATCTAACATAAACATTGAAAAATGAAAATTAACAGACAGCGCCACCTAGCGGACAACACATGAAACTCAATGACATAAAAATGGGGCCCGCGATTGTGACGCCCTCTGGTGGCGAAATTTTGATCCCGTGGTCCAGTTCTGCTGTTGTATATCTACTCTCGCCTTCTATATCGGCTACTAAAACTCGATGCTTAAAAGAAGAATTTCCGATAGTTAGGAAAGCATCTATTTTTCCTAGTGCAGGAGGTGCTTGGCCAGAAGCAGTAGGCAAATGCCAATTCGATGGTAATATTTTACTTGTAGTAATATTGGGTCTAATTAATTTTCTGGTCGTTCCTGTGTCCAACCGCAATGCCCGTGGTTTACCGTTGACAAAAGCATCCACATAAATGCTACTGGATTGGCGACTTAAGGAGGCGGCAACTGCAATATTCTTGGGGGCTTGTTGGATACAAGCCGACGATCGCCCCAAGGCATCGACACTATTTAGCTTTCCGGCAATTCTTTTGGCGATGCATCTTCCTCAGCGCATCGACTTCAGATGTGCCCATAGTTGCCACATCTCCAACACTGGACCTTCCGTGGCTGTTCGGTGTCTTTTTCTTTTTCCAAAAACCACATTTCGAGTACTTACTTTAACCGATTCAAATTCCAGGCATGAGCTAAAGTCTAATCTAGCGAAGAGCTAGGACTTGCTAGAATTATTGCTTGCCTAGTTTCGGCATCACGAATGCCGATAACCAAAGCGTAACCAAGCCATAAAGGCTTGGATACCAGCCATATCCACAACGCTCTCTTTTGCATCAGGTTACGCTAGCTGAACCAAACTAGCTATTTCGGCTTCGAATTCTTGCAGCGATTCATTAAACTTCTGTTGACGATTATTTAATAAGCAATGATAAACCTGCTCCAAATGTGACTGACCATATCGCATTTCCACCCATTTTACTAGTTGTTCATAATCGCCTTGTGCAGCTGGAAGAATTATTTGTAAAATATTGGTTGCATCATGGCACAACGCTAATGTTAAAGCGGTGGCCTTTTGTGATGAAGTCCATGCATTAACACGAGCAGCTGCTTCGAATTGTAACCACTAACTATCCCATTAAATTTTTCCATCAAGTTTCGGTGGTTTTATTTGAATTTTACAGTGCTCTGTAGAAGCACATTCTTCAACTGAAGCTTTACTTTCACATATTATTTCAATAATTGTATGTTGGCGAACCATATTTTGTATTTCTTGCATTTTCTTTTATATTATTTCAATCCGATTACTTATTTCATCCACATTTGGACTTGCGTTAGTGGATATTAAAAATACATGTCATTGAGATTATTCTAGGGTGTATTAGTGGTGGCTATTATTTATGTAAGTAAACATAATTACAATAATAATTTGGTCTACTTCCAGTATTGTTTCAATAATTACGTAGGTAGCGCAGGTAGGCGAACCATGTTTTCTATTTCTTGCATTTTCATTTCTATTGTATCAACCCGATTTTCAACCCACATTTGCTTCGAATTTTGCTTGGAAGATTCTAGAAACTTTCAGAAATTTTTTCCAATAATTCCATAAAATTAAAATACTTCATCTTATTCATTAAGCCAATAGAATTTTCTATTAATTTATTTTCTATGACGGCGATTTCATTGCTTAAATTTGTTTCTATCTTTGAAAACGGTGTTCCAAATAAAAAAATATTTGAATCCTCACGCTAATCTTTAATGTGCTACATTAAGCCGTTCGATCAGCACACATTTTTTTCCGATGGTATTCAAGTCTCTTTCCTCCAACTCTCTTCGTAAGCCTGCCACCTTTTGGTCCATAATATTCATTTTGGAAATCATTTTATTTTACTCTAATTTACGCACGGACACCTCACACCAATTGTAGCGTTCTAGTCATGTGAGTTCGAATGGGTGTAAAATTAATATTTACACTTTGAATAAAATAAAAACTGATTTATTTAAATAAAAGCAAAATGTCTAAGAAGAACACAAAACAAGCAAGACAATTATTTAGCACAATTCACCAAAAGTTTTGAAGAATATATCGCAGACTATTTATATACAGATGCGCCGAGCGGATTTTTATACAAATATTTATTTAAACGACGCGTAACTAAGCAATAGATGAAACTGATTCGGAAATCGTAAATTGTAGCCTTTTTATATAAAATACACATCCTAGAATATGCTCAATGGTTCTGACTAATCTATGGCCTACCGATTTAAATAATCTGTGTCCGTCAAGACAGTATTACAGTATACAATTTCACTTATTAAAAATGCATGTCACTGAGATTATTCTAAAGTGTACTAGTGGTCGCTACTATTTATGTAAGTAAATATCAATACACTGTTCCCTCCTTTAAAATAGTGTCGCCCCAGAAGGTGTTTCTACTTCATGCCGATGTGGGCAGGCTGATCCTTTGGAACAATTGGATGTTTGATGGAAGTAACAGCTAATTGTCTTTCAATTTGTCGATCTCATCGGGATATAACAGCATGCCAAAACATACCAAAATCTTTATGCCGGTGTCGTTGAACATTACTTCCAACATATTCCGCACTATTATCCAATCCAGTACATCAAAACTGCTAAGCAGCGATTTTCATAAATTATCGAGTGTTTGTCCAACTTCTGGATTTTGTCGTTCAAATTCTTCTTACGTCCCATATTTCTTCTTGAAAATAGCAGCCGTTCCATTAGACATATTCAGATCTTTTGAAATACAATGTGCCAAAGAATACTCAGAGGATACTTTAAATAGATCTTGTCGATTTTCTGTCGTCACTCCATATCGAACTTCATGCGTTGCTCCTCAACTATGAACTATTCAAAATTCCGTCGGCATAATTAGGTTAATCTGAGCACTCTGTTGTTCGTTGCTTGCATAAGATGATAACCGATTGTAGTGCACCCCTTTCGGATTATCCCTTGGCGATTTCTTGATTCGATAGATCGGGTCGTTGACGCGTTCCGGAATTTCGTAGGGCTTTTCCCAAGGAACTTGAAGTTGCGTCGTTATTCAATCGAACTTGATCACTAGTTTGATAACCACCTTGATCACCTCCAGCGACATATCGCGTCTTCATTCGATCACTAGCATTTTGAATGATTGAACAAACTCGATGATGAATGTCGTCCTTTCGTCATCGGAAGTAACTATCGATGTATCCTCCAGCCAGTTCTTCTCCAGGTTTACATCCGAACTTCAAATCACAAGGCAGACGCAATTCTCGGCCCATCACAATCTTAGCTCTGGTTTTCCTGTGGTCTCATTCACGGCGGATCGATATGCCAACAGAAACAGGCACAGGTAATGGTCCCAGTCTCTGTGATAATCAGATACTACTTTCGATAAATAGCAGATGATTGGCCGGTTACTGCGCTCCACCATTCCATCTGATTGCGAATGCAAAGCAATTGTTCTGGTATTTCGAATGCTCAATATTTTTCAGATTTCTGGAAAAGGGCAGATTCAAAATTTCTACCTTGATCTAATTGTAATTTCATAGGTACTCCAAATTGACCTATCCATTATCTTATTAAAGCATCAGCAACATCAAATGTCGTTTGATTGGGTAAAGCATAAGCTTCAACCCATTAGCTGAAGTAGTCTATAACATCTACTATGTATTTATTACCCTTATATTTTCCGGAAAAAGTCCGGAAAATGAATTGCTACATCGACAGCAATTCGAACTAAAGAACTGCCTACATTACACTGACGCATAGTAGCTTTAAGTCGCTTCTGGGGGCCATCACTAGCAGCGCATGTAGTGCAATTCTTGCACCAGTTTTCGATGTCTTGCCGATAATTCATCCAGCAAAGTCGGTCCCTAATCTTCCTCAATGTTTTGGTCACCCCCAGCTGTACCAAATACCACAATGAATTTCTTCCAATACCTCCGATACTCTACAACGAGGTAATACCACCTATTTTCTTGCTTCTCTGCTCTCTGGATCCACCAAAACACGCTTCAGAAGAGCGTTATCTAAGACAAGATCGTCCCACTGGCCCCAATAAGCGTTTACATTGGGAGAGTACCGGGCAATATCTAGCCACGTAGGTTTTTGGCATTCTTTCTTCCATTTGATGATATGGCAACGCCGCACCATGTTTCTTTCTATAAATAAATAATTTCTTATCTCATTGCCTTTAATCATATCGTCATTTTCACAATTTTAACGTAAAATAATAAAAAATAGTTTGAAAATGTCGCGAAATTTCTTTTCTATAAAATCAGAATTTCATAGCTAACTATCATTAACCATACGTTTAACGGTTTAAATAAACCACTAGAAAAATCCTGTGTATCTGATGGATAATCATTTATATTTTATTTTAACAATTTAATTACCCTCAACTATCGATACGCCTCTGGCGTCGTTGCGCGCTTGCGGCTCTTTTGGAACGGCGCGCGAGTGAATCGATGATGATCGATGAGAGTTTTTAATGATGTGGGAGAATAGCTAAGACCACCAACAAAACTGATTGATTTTAATTGGTAGCCGTTCGTAGTAGTTTTTTTTTTTAAGAGATGTTGGGAGGTCTTTTTGACTTCGGGTCCAGGCAAAGGTCCTGGGAGCGGTTCCATCGGGCGATGGAGTCGCAACACCCAATCGAGAATTTTGTAACTCGCTCCTATATATTGTCGTCGTTTGGCAGAGAGAATTGCCTGAGACGGTGTCCAATTTGTGGATATTGTGCCTGAATTGTGGTCCTGGGGGTCCAGTGGAGTCACGAAGAAAAGTGAAGATTACAAGCTGCACGTTTGGTTGACAACACCATCAACCCCCACCACAAAGTATTAGACAACCAAATATTTCTGGTCTTTTTTTATATATAACGTTTTTTTTTTTTTAATATTTATTGTCTCTCTACCTAAGGCTATCGCCATATAGCCACAATTAACCACAAACGAGTTTTTTTAGTTCGAATTGTTCATTTATTTTTTTATTTCGGGAACCTGGGTTGTAGCAGAGTTCTACGACTAGAACAGTAGGGTCTCTCCAGCCGGGCTGGAACGCGTTAGTCTGGATGTTGCCCTAATAACATCAATTTTAAATTAGTCGTTGATTAAACGAACCCACAAAACACCCAGTCGGTGATCCAATCCAGCTCTGCTACTATCAGCTGGTTCACAGATTAGCTAACTGCTACGACTATCAGATTTCATTTTTTGTGTTTTTTCATCATGTACTGTAATCATCTTGAGGGTAAATTTAAATCTAAACTTTTGTATTAAATTAAATTTTTTTAATAAGTAATAATTTTGCGCCATACTAATGCTTCAACATTAGTAGCGTAACCTTTTAACACCATCAGTTGAATTTCAACGTAAAATTGCAAAAATACAAAATTCCCAACATCGCACCTTTATTTTTCTTAAAATTCATAATTGCCTATGGCAGTGCCACTTATAAGTGAATCTTACAATTTTGAAGTAAAATTAAAAAAATAGAAAATTGGCAACGTCGCACTTTTTTTTCTATAAAATAACAATTTCTTATCTCATTGCCACTAATCTTACGTGAATTTTGTAAACTCACTATTTTTCCAAAACATAACATAACAATGTAGGTGTTTTAACAATATTGTGTTTACAATATCAAGTAAGAAAAATATAAAATTACAATATTAGTACTATAATTTCTAAGAGAAACAAAATAAAATAAGTACCAACGACAATAATAAACTTGCTCTAATAAACTGATGAGTACCCAAAAAGAAGGATCAACTCTTATTTTATCCTGGTGCGCCCCTGATTGCGAGTTAGAAACACCGATTGGGTTTACTGTTGGATTTATGGACTCCACTGGAATTTTTGGAAAGCCGTCCCGATGTTAAGTCAGACGGCAAGCTCATCAAGAAAAATATAAGTGATAATAAAAATAATAATAGTTGAAATAAATAAAATTACATATACGTCAATGGGGCGTTTAAAAGATTAAACTAATAACAGCAAAAAATACTTTCAAAGCCAAATTCGAAGTGAACATATGATGATGCCCTTTAGAGTATAGAGTAAATGTAAAGATTAAAGTTTCGTATTATGTCGCGCAGGTGAAATAGTTATCAAATTGAAAAGATAAAACCCGTAAATAGTAAAAGACAGATACAGTAAAAGTCATTAACCATCCGTGAATTTCACAATTTTAACGTAAAATTGCAAAAATAGCAAATTTGCAACGACGCACCATTATTTTTTTTTAATTCATAGTTTCCTATCGCAGTGCCACTAATCATAAGTGAATTTTAGATTTTTAAAATAAAATTAAAGAAATAGAAAACTGGCAACGTCGCACCTTTTTTTCTGTGAAATAATAATTTCGTATCTCATTGTCACTAATATTACGTGAATTTCATAATTTTGACGTAAAATAAGGAAAATATAAAATTGGCAATGATACAATTTAAGGGTAATTGCCACTAATCATAAGTGAATGTTAAGATTACAAAGTAAAATTTGAAAAATAGAAAATATGCAACGTCGCACCATTTCCTTTCTTCTAATTCACAATTTCTAATCTCATTGCCAGTAATCATAAGCGAATTTTACAATTTTAAATTACAATAAAATGGAAAATCGGATAAGTCGTACAAATTTTTTTCCATAAATCCATTATTCCTTAGTTGATTCCAGCTAATCATACGTAATTTTCACAATTTTAGTAGAATAAAAAAAAATAATTGTAAACGTCGCGAAATTTCTTTTTTTAAAGACGGAATTTCTTAGTTAACTATCATTAACCATACGCGAATTTCTAAATTACTAAAATTGCAAAAATAGCAAATTGGAAACGTTGCACCATTTTTTTTTTTAATTCATAGCTTGTTGTCTCATTAATAGTTGCTAATCATAACTGATTTTTACTATTTTAATTTAAAATTAAAGTAATGGAAAATTGGCTGCATGTCACGAAATTCATAATTTCTTATCTTATTGCCACTAATCATACATGAGTTTCATAATTTTAACGTACAATAAGAAACATAAAAAACTGGCCACTCTACTAGGAATTTTTTTCCTTATATTCACAATCAAATGATCATCGCCAGTGATCATAGACGAATTTTACAATTTTAACCTAAAATTAGAACCATGGGCAAAGTCGCACAATTTCCTTTTCTTTAAATTCATTACTCCTTATCTCATTGTATTTTTGTATGCCTTACAAAGTGCTATAAAATACACGTATGCATGGAAACAATGAAATCTTGCTTCTTCTCAAGAATTATTACAAACTAAAAATTTTAGTATCGAATTTGCAGGGGTGGCATCACACAGTTGTAGTGGCCAATGTCGACCAATACTTATTATTTACAAAAAAATTCGAGCTTGATTCTTCACTGAATATTTGATTAATAGAATAACTACTGGAATCTTCGTATACCTTAAAGAGTGCTATAAAATATACACAGTTGTAGTGGCCAATGTCGACCAATACTTATTATTTACCAAAAAATTCGATATTGCCTCTTCAGTGAATAGTATATTAATAGAATAATTACTGGCATCTTCGCATAGCTCAAAGGGTGCTATAAAGCATACCCATTTTCAGAAATAATTAAATTAAAATTTTATTATTGAACTTTATGGAGTGGAATGGGTGGCATCACAAATTTGTAGTGGCTAATATCGGCCAATACTTATTATTTACCAAAACTTTTCCATATTAATTCTTCACTGATTAATAGATTAATTACTTGAATCTTCGTTTAGCCCAAACAGTGTCAAAAAATATACGTATTATAAGAAACAATGGTATCTTGCTTTCTCTAAAGAATTATTACAAATTTAAAATTTTAGAATTGAAATTACAAGAGTGGCATCGCAAAGCGGTAGTGGTCAATATCAACCAATACTTACTATTTACCTGAAACTATTCGATATTGCCTCATCTGTGACTATTATATTAATAGAATAATTACTGGCATCTTCGTATACTTCAGTCAGTGGTATAAAATGTATGCATTCTCAGCAACATTGGAATCTTGCCGTTTCTCAAAAGTTTTTACTAATTAAAATTTTATTATTGAACTTTATGGAGTGGAATGGGTGGCATCACAAATTTGTATTGGCCGATATCGACCAATACTTATTATTTACCAAAACCTTTCCATATTGATTTTTCACTGAATATTTGATTAATAGAATAATTAGTTGAATCTTCGTTTACCCCAAACAGTGCCAAAAAATATACGTATTCTAAGAAACAATGGTATCTTGCTTTCTCTCAAGAATTATTACAAATTTAAAATTTTAGTATTGAAATTACAAGAGTGGCATCACAGAGCGGTAGTGGTAAATATCGACCAAAAATTATTATTTACCTAAAACTATTCGATACTGCAACGTCAGTGAATATTTTATTAGTAGAATAAATACTGGATTCTTCACATACCTCAAGGAGTGCTATAAAATATATCTATTCATTGAAACAGTGAAATCTTGCCATTTTTCAAAAATTTCTGCAAATTAAAAATTAAAGTATAGAACTGAAAGGAGTGGCATTACAAAGCGGTAGTGGCCAATATCGTCCAATAATTATTATTTACCAGAAACTGTTCGATATGGATTCTTCACTGAATATTTAATTAATGGAATAATTACTGGTATTTTTGAATGCCTTACAAAGTGCTATAAAATACACGTATGTATAGAAACAATGAAATCTTGAAAGATTGCAATAATTATTCTATTAATCAAATATTCAGTGAAGAATCAATATCGAACAGTTTCTAATAAATACTAATTATTGGTCGACATTGGCCACTCTTGTAATTTCAATACTAAAATCCTTAATTTGTAAACAGTTTTGAGAAAAGGCAAGATTCTATTGTTTCTAAGAATGCGCATATTTTATAGTACTGTTTAAGGTACACGAAAATGCCAGTAATCATTCTATTAATCAAAGATTCAGTGAAGAGTCAATATCTAAGAGTTTCTAGTAAATAATAATTATTGGTCGACATTGGCCACTAGGGCATTGGGATGCCACTCTTGTAATTTTATTACTAAAATTTTACATTTGTAATAATTTTTAAGAAAAAGCCAGATTCCATTGTTTCTAAGAATACGTACCTTTTTTAGCACTCTTTAAAGCATACAAAGACTCCAGTAATTATTCTATTAATATAATATTCACAGAAGAGGCAATATTGAATAATTTTAGGTAAATAGTAAGTATTGGTTTATATTGACCACTACCGCTTTGTGATGCAACTCCTGTAAGTTCAGTAATAGTATTTTCAATTTGAAAAGATTTTCGAGAATTGGCAAGATTCTATTAGTTCTAAAAATACGTATATTTTATAGCACTGTATATGAGATAATCGAAGATTCCACTAATTATTTTGTTAATCAAATATTCAGTGAAAAGTCAATATCAAATATATTTGGGTGAATAATAAGTATCGGTGAATATTGGCCTCTACAACTTTGTGATCCCACTGCTATACGTTCATTGTTAAGATTTTTTATTTGTAAAAATTTTCGAAAAAAGGAATGATTGAGTTATTTCTAAGAATGCGTATATTTTATAGCAGTGTTAGGATAAACGAAGATTCCAGTAATTATTTTATTAATCAAAGATTCCGTTAATCAATATCGAATAGCTTTTATGCTTATTATGGTAAATAATAATACTTATTATTTACCAAACTACCGCTTTGTGATTCCGCTCTTGCATCTTCAATACTAAAATTTTAAATTTGTAATAATCTTGTGAAAAAGCAAGATTTCATTGTTTCTAAGAATACGCATATTTTATAGCACTCTGTAAGGCATACAAAGATACCAGTAATTATTCCATTAATCAAATATTCAGTGAAGAATCAATATCGAACAGTTTCGATATTGGTTTTCCCTTTCCCACTCTACTATTAAAATCTCCTGCAATGTATATTTCGCCTTTTGCTCTTTCTACCGCCTCTGTTAACATTTCCCAGAATTTCTTTTTGTTCTCCTTTTTGTCGTCTTCATTTGGTCCATACACACTTATTATTGTTATAATGCTCTCGTTATCGTCCTTCATATTTATTGTCAATATCCTCTCTGAACATGCCTTCCATTTTTCTATATTGTGTGCCCATTCTTTTTGTATCATACATGCGACTCTTTCAGCTGCTCTTTTCTCTGTTTCTACTCCGCTGTATATAAATACACTTCCTTTCATCATTTTTTGCAGTCCTCTTCCTTTTTTTTTCGTTTCCGTTATTGTAAGTATGTCTATCTTATTTTCCAGGAACTCATCTTCTAGTTCTATTTCTTTTCCCTTTATGCTTCGTATATTCCATGTTGCCAATCTCCATATTTCTACCTTTTTCCTTCTCATTGTTTTCTGCTCGTTTCCCCACTTCTTCTTCAGTTTTTTGTTTGTTTCTGCTTTTCTTCCCAGCTTCCATAATCTATCCTATTTCTATATTGTTCCTCCTTTCTTTTGTATATTTGGCACTTTTTGCTAGTTGCCATGTGCTCTAGATCTTTATCTTTAATTCTTGTACAGTTGGCGCATTTTATCTCATTTTTTCCACAATCTTTCCCTTCGTGTCCTTCTTGTCCACATCTGTAGCATACCTCCGTTCTTGTACAGTACTTAGCTACATGCCCATAGCAGCAGCATTTGTAGCAGATCGCGATGTAAAGAAAATTAAAAAAGAGATATCTGAAGTAGATCAAATTGACAAGATAGATGAAGAAGTAGAAGACGATGAGGAGGAGGACGACGAGGAGGAAGATATGGAACAAGAAGACGAGCTGGATGAGGGGGATGATGAAGTAGATGAAAGCGATGATACAATTACTAATGTAGATACACCGCAATTAGATAAATATCCACAAGTTTCTCAAGAACCTATAAAGGACTATTTTCAGCTTTCTCCTAATATTGACATTACTCATTCTCCAAGATATAACGCTATCACTAATACATGGACCTTGGGTCCTAATAAAATTGAATTTGATAACACTACTGGCCATATAATAATAGGTAGAGAACTATATACAGGTAGCAAGGGACTTTATAGTTTATTATTTTATAAAGATCTTAAAAATTATACTAGTAAAGACCTCGGGGAATTTGACCGCATATTAGATGACACTAATCTATACAGAACGGGTTACTCTTCTCAAGGCAGAATAGTTGGAGTTAGGAATCAGAAATATCGACGTATTATTCGTCCATTGTTGATAAAGCAAGGTGGAAACTATAATATGGTCTATAATTCCAAGCCAATAGAATATGTTTATTGGGATGATGTTAATGAACTAGTTGATAGATTACGATTGCTATTCGCATAACAACAAGCAGGTAATTCTTCTCATAGTAATGAGATTGCGTCAATTATTGAAGAATTAAAAGAAGCAAAAGTTATATATTAATATATTACCAGTCATAAGTATTATTATTTAGTTGAACGACGGTGATGAGTATAGATAAGTTCGCACGTTCGTCCGATAAATATTCACATTATCAGATTTCTTCCTCGCCTATTTCCTCGTCATTATTTTCATTCACATATAATGGTGATTTAGATATTGGAGGTTTAAAAATATGTAACGTTAATTTACCCACTCAAGATGATGATGTTGCTAATAAAAAATAAGTGGATGGTTCATATGGACCAGTAATGAATTTGTATTTAATGCTACAGCAAGATGTGGCTAAAAGTAAAGAAAATAATAGACAGCGGTTAATAGATATATCTAATAGAATAAATGATTTAATCAATACTTTTGAGACAAAAATTATAGAATTATCGGAATTATTTAATAGCAGTAGAGCTGAATCTAATAGCACTATTGAAGATATAATTAAAACATTAGATAAGGTTCAGATGAATGTATTTAATAATCGCGGCAAGATAGAAAATCTTAATTATTCCAAAGCTGATAAACAACCAGGAACAACAAGTCTCGACTGAAGGTAGTTGGCAAAGATTCTAGACACCTGTTATATAATATTTAAAGTGATAAAGCACTAAATGGCATCAAATGAAAAAAATCAAGTAGTTAATGAACTACATAATCCAATAAGATGGAATTTTCAGAGGAGACATACAATTATTAAAGGGTTGGACGATTTATGGCAAGCAGATCTTGCTCTAATGGATATATATGCAAAAGAAAATAACCAGTTTAAATATTTTCTCCTTGTTATTGATTGTTTTTGTAAATATATATGGTCCGAACCGCTAAAAAATAAATCTGGTTATTCGGTGGTGGAAGAGTTTTTTAAAATATTAACGAGCTAAAAGCGTAGCCCTAAAAATTTACAAACTGACCAAGGGAAAGAATTCTACAATCGTCATTTTCAAGATTTGCTTAAACAATACATAATTAATCACTATTCATCATATTCGCGAATTAAAGCAGCCATTGCTGAACGAACAATTCGTACTATAAAAGAAAGACTGTATAATTATTTCAGTTTAAATGGAACGCACAAGTTCCATTTAAAGCACAATTTCGATTTTACCAGTTATTGTCATAAATTATAATGAAGCAAAACATAGTACAATTAAAATAAAGCCATGTGATGTTGTTGGTGAGACAATTGAGAAAAAGTTGTTGGATAAAATCTATAACCATATGAAAATCTTTCCAGGATCGAAATTAAATGTTGGCGATATGGTACGCATCAGTAATGAAAAGCATGTTTTCGATAAAGGATACACGCCTAACTTAACCACCGAACTATTTAAAATTATCAAAATCAATTACACCAATCCTGTGACGTATTTGTTGGAAGATTAAAATAAACAACCAATAATGGGATCTTTCTACAGTTATGGATTGCAGAAGACAAAGTAACCAGATATCTATTTAGTTGAGAAAGTGTTAAAGAAAAATGGCAACATGGTATATGTAAAATGGCTTGGTTTTAATAATTCTCATAATAGCTGGATTCATAAGACAAATATACTATGAAAAAAAATTAGTTGTTGTACAAAAACTGTATAAACATGACGCCATCTGAAAATAAATGCGTTTTAAGTGCTGATCAAATTAATAAAGATTTGTTTGAACTATTAGACAAGTTTGAACATGAAATTAGTGAAAAAAATGAAGCAGAACCTTTATTATTAAATAGAATTTTTTTTATAATAAATGATGAGTTCCGTGCGAGCAGCGAAGATAGTCGGACGTGTTTATTGCTAATTGTCGATAAAATTCGAGATAGTAATAAAAGTGTGTGTACATACGGTTGTGTACATAAGTCCTTATGTGTACATAAGGACGTACATAAATACACGAGACAAGCTGAAACTAGAGGGGAAAGGTCAATAATTGACTATATTTTGAACGAGCAGGGTAATAGAAGAAACATAAAAGACGTTAAAGTTGATAGGGGTCCAGAATTAGGAACAGATCATTTTATGGTGATAGCAGTAATAAAAGAGAAAAGGAGAGTAGTGCGGAATAGTAGAGTTGAGAATGGTATTACATATAGAAAAATAAGAACGTATAAGTTAAGAGAGGATGAAGTTGCAAAAGAGTATAGAGACATATTTACACAAAAAATAACAGCTAAAGGAAGAGCGTGGCAAGATGGAGATGTAAATATGGAGTGGAATATGATAAACCAATTAATATTAGAGGCCAGCGAACTAGCATGTGGAACAACAAGAAAATGTAGCAAAGCAAAACAAACGTCGTGGTGGACAGAGGAAATAAAATCGAAAATTAACGAAAAAAAAGCTAGATGGAGGGAATACTTGAAGGTGACCAATAAAGCCAACTACGAATAATACAAGAGGGAGAGGAATAAAATGAAGAAATTAGTGAGAGACGAAAAAAGGAAACAATGGCAAGAATTTGGTGAAAAAATGGAAGCAATGAAAACAAGAAAGTTTTCTACAGTGTCCTAAGAGGGTGCAGAAAAGATAAAAAGGAAAATAGAGTGCTCATGAAAGACAAGAACGGAAAGGTAATAAAAGTGAGGATAAAGGTGATAAACAGATGGAAAGAATACTTCGAAGAGCTATTGGCGGGAAGTGTAAGTGGGGAACCCAATAAAAATAGCGAAAAAAAGAGATTATGTTAAGATAAATCTCAAGAAGTCGATAATGAAGAGCAATGCGGTGAAGAAATAGAAAGGGAAGAATTGGAAAAGACTATTAGAGAACTTAAGAATGGGAAGTCTCCAGGGAGTGAAGGAATAACATCAGAAATGATTAAGAATATTGGAGAAAAGGTAACGCAAAAACTGGTAAATATATAGAACAAAATATGGAGAGAAGAACGCATCCCAGAGGAATGGAAAAAAACACAGATAGTACCATTCTATAGAAAAGGAGACAGAGCTGACTGTAAGAACTACAGAGGAATAAATATAATCAATACAGGGATGAAGATACTAAAGAAGTTAATGAAAAATAAGATAAATTGTGGCACAGACTCTGGAAGAGCCACGATGCGGATTTAGAAAAGGTAGAAGCATACATGACCATATATTTACTATAAAGCAAATGGTGGAAAAGGCAGGAAATATTAAAAAAATTATATATGTAGGTTTTTTAGATCTAAAGAAAGCATTCGATAAAATAAATAGAAGCAGATTATGGAATATAATGAGAGAGAGGGGTATAGAAAAGAAAATGATTAGGTTAATAAGGAAGATATATGAGGAGAATGCAAGCAGTATAATAATAAATAATAAAGAATCAGACACATTTAAAACAATGGACGGACTAAGACAGGTAGGAGGAATGAGTCCAACATTATTTAACATATATATGGATTAGATAATGAGAGAAAGTGATAAAGAGGAAAGAGGACTAGTCGTTGGATATAAAAACATGCAAAGGGTGGTTATAACGACTGGAGCATATGCAGATGATGTGATGTTAGTGGCGGAGAATGAAAAGAGTTTGCAGAGAAGATTGAGCAAATGGAACGAAGTGCTTAAAAAATACGAGATGGAGATGTGCAAGGAAAAGACAAAGGTAATGGTAATAGGAGAGAAACAGAAGTTAGAAATTAAGTTAGAAGAGACGAGAATAGAGCAAGTAGATTGTTGTAAGTACCTAGGAGTGCATATCAGCAGCGGGGGTAAACAGAAAAATGAAATTATTTAGCGGGTGAACAAAGCAATGAATGCATACTATAGAATCATTAGATTAATAGTGGAGAACAAAGAAGTCAGAAGGAAAACAAAAATAAATGTATACAAGACCATAATAAGACCGATTTTAACATTCGGATGTGAAACGTGGAAAATGGAACAAAAAGCCATAAGTAGGGTACAAGCTGTGGAAATGAAATTCTTGAGACGAGTAAAAGGGGTAACGAAAAGAGATAAAATAAGGAGTAGTGTAATAAGAGGAGAGTTGGAGATAGAACCAGTGGTGGAGTTAATTCACAGAAGGCAGTTGGGATGGTGGGGACATCTGGTAAGAATGAGTGAAGAGAGGCAAGTAAAAAGAGTCTGGCAGGCAAAGGAGGGAAGAAGAGCGAAACGGGGAAGACCAGAAATTACATGGGATGAGGGAATTGAAAAAGCATACAGACATATATATATATATATATATATATTTAAAATCTCTTTATCAGCCTAAGTATAAATTATTGGAAAATGTATTAAAAAGTTAAAAAAATAAAATATTTCCCATATAGAGATAAGGAATTAGTTATTGATCCTGATGAAGCTAAAGAAAATTCTGTATTTATATTCGACGATGTGTCATGTGATAAGCAGGATAAAATTAGGACATATTTTTCAATGGGACGACACAAATCCATAAACGTAGCATATTTATGTCAAACATATTCCAAAATCCCTAAACAATTAATAAGAGACCATTGCAATGTGATTCTACTTTTTAAACAAGTAGAAACAAGATATTAACTTTAAACATATTTTTGATGAACATGTCACACCAGATATATCGTACAATTATTTTAAAAACATCTGTCAACAATGTTGGAATAGTAATAAATTTAAACCATTAGTAATTGTGAAAGAATTCGAATAGTCGATATCGATGTGGCTTTGATGTATATATATAGGTTCATGAATTATTTTGTTTTCTAAAAAAAAAAAAAAAACAGTTCCTTTTATAATCATGAAGCTTCTAGATAAGTCGGAAAGTGCTCGCAAAAGAAAAATTTTAGAATTAGCTAATGATGTCCGAAAAAAATATTTAGCCTTAAAATTGGGACGTTCTAATGAAGATGGTACATTGAACCGAATTTTTACACCTGTTATTGATCAGTTAAGAAAATGAGCAGCAGGCAATGTGGTTGTTAAAAATAAAACGTCTGAAATAAATGGAAACGAAATGAAAAATGTAAAGAAAATTGAAGAAAAAGAGATACCTGAAGTAGATCAAATTGACAAGATAGATGAAGAAGTAGAAGAGGTGGACGACGAGGAGGAGGAGGAGGAAGATATGGAACAAGAAGACGAGCTGGATGAGGAGGATGATGAAGTAGATGAAAGCGATGATACAATTACTAATGTAGATACACCGCAATTAGATAAATATCCACAAGTTTCTCAAGAACCTATAAAGGACTATTTTCAGCTTTCTCCTAATATTGACATTACTCATTCTCCAAGATATAACGCTATCACTAATACATGGACCTTGGGTCCTAATAAAATTGAATTTGATAACACTACTGGCCATATAATAATAGGTAGAGAACTATATACAGGTAGCAAGGGACTTTATAGTTTATTATTTTATAAAGATCTTAAAAATTATACTAGTAAAGACCTCGGGGAATTTGATCGCATATTAGATGACACTAATCTATACAGAAAGGGATACTCTTCTCAAGGCAGAATAGTTGGAGTTAGGAATCAGAAATATCGACGTATTATTCGTCCATTGTTGATAAAGCAAGGTGGAAACTATAATATGGTCTGTAATTCCAAGCCAATAGAATATGTTTATTGGGGTGATGTTAATGAACTAGTTGATAGATTACGATTGCTATTCGCATCACAACAAGCAGGTAATTCTTCTCATAGTAATGAGGTTGCGTCAATTATTGAAGAATTAAAAGAAGCAAAAGTTATTTATTAATATATTGCCAGTCATAAGTATTATTATTTAGTTAAACTACGGTGATGAGTATAGATAAGTTCCCACGTTCTTCCGATAAATATTCACATTATCAGATTTCTTCCTGGCCTACTTCCTCATCATTATTTTCAATCACATATAATGGTGATTTAGATATTGGAGGTTTAGAAATATATAACGTTAATTTACACACTCAAGATGATGACGTTGCTAATAAAAAATATGTGAATGGTTCATGACGACCAATAATGAATTTGTATTTAATGCTACAGCAAGATGTGGCTAAAAGTGAAAAAAATAATAGACAGCGATTAATAGATATATCTAATAGAATTAATGATTTAGTCAATACTTTTGAAAAAAAATTATAGAATTATCGGCATTATTTGATAGCAGTCGAGCTGAATCTAATAACACGAATGGAGATATAATTAAAACATTAGATAAGGTTAAGATGGATGTGTTTAATAATCGCGACAAGATAGAAAATCTTAATTATTCCCAAGCTGATAAACAACCAGGAACAACACGTCTAGACTGAAGGTAGTTTGCAAAGATTCTAGACACCTGTTATTTAATATTTAAAGTTATAAAGCACTAAATGGCATCGAATGAAAAAAATCAAGTAGTTAATGAACTACATAATCCAATAAGATGGAATTTTCAGAGGAGACATACAATTATTAAAGGGTTGGACGATTTATGGCAAGCAGATCTTGCTCTAATGGATATATATGCAAAAGAAAATAACCAGTTTAAATATTTTCTGCTTGTTATTGATTGTTTTTCTAAATATATATGGCCGAATTTTCATCAATACATATCATGTGATTCCCTTAATTAATAGGCCAAATTTAATTGACTTTAACACTTTTTATAATAATTTTATGAAAGCTTTTAAAGAATTGTTATCAGAATTAATTTATCCAGTAAGTGTAGATAGTATAACAGATGAATATTGTAATTTAGCAATTGATGAGCGGAGTTATTGTTTGAAATAATGTATGTTAATAATTAAGGAAAAAATATTTGTTAACTTGTATGATTGAAAATTTATTATAATAGTAATAATATACATATTGTAATATACATTTTTAAAATATAAATCGTTTTATTTTCTTTTAACTATTTTAAATATATATTAGCAGGTTCAAAACTGGGAAACCTGGAATAGTAGTTATTGACTTAAGAAAGAAAAATCATGAAGATAATTTTCATTTTTTAACGTTTTGTATTACCTGAATTAACTGAGAGCCACTTCAAATACTTTTGAAGTGGCTGAATAATAATAAAGCAAAAACTTTATTATTATTAAATACAATAAAGAATGATTGATATTCGGCTAAACATTAGACCTTTTGTAAAATTAAATAATGCCCTCTTAATTTGAAGCATTTAAATAAGGAATCACTAATATGTATTAGATATACGAGATTTTCTGCAATAACTGAATGATAGATGATCGACTAAACATTAGACCTTTTATAAAGTTAAATAATACCCTGGAATTGGAAGAATTTTATTGGCAAACACTGATTTTAAATTGGATTCGTCATATATATTTTAGTACAATGGAATTAGACTATTTACGTTTTATTTGTTGTAAGAATATAATCATAACATGTAATAATAATGAGGAATTAAAAATGATTCAAATTACTAGACAGGAAAAGACTATTTGCTTAACAGAATCTGATTTGGTTAACATAATATTCATCAATACATATCATGTTGTTCCCTTAATTAATAGGCTAAATTTAATTGACTTCATCACATTTTATACTAATTTTATAATAGCTGATTTTATAGCCATTTGCATATGGCTAAATATATTAATTTAGATTTAGTACAGATTATAACATTTATAGAAAAAATTTTCACCCTTATAATCCTTTCAAATAACATCTTGTTAAAGATCTCGGGCGATTTTATATTTTATACTAAAAATACAGATTATTGTTCGGCGCAACCCAAAATTCCATTTATATACTCAACCCAACATAATGGATGTCCGTTGGCTTTGTGGTTCAGTGGTAAGGTCCTTATACCCCCATAAAAGTTTGTAGGTTCGCTTCCTATTCACATCTAAAAATTTTATTTTAAAGATCTTCTCTATCATTTGTCTCTATCTCTTTCTCTTTCTTTCTATAATATAGTATAAATTTTCTTTAAAGGTTACAATTACATAATAAGCAAAATCCATTTATTCAGATACTTGAATTTATCTTATCCAACACACAACCCAAGATCAATTTTAATTATTTGCCATTGTATAGGAAACCCCATAGGAGAGCTTTTTCAAAGTCAAACAAGTTCTGATTTTTACAACACTTCTAAATGCACAAGAACAAAAACTGTTGTTTCGTTCATAGTTATCAGTGCAGAGGAAATCTAAGTGATGAGGTCGCTCCATGGTATTGTTCCTTTCAAAGTTGATATTGGGAATCAAATTATATCAATTTCTAAATATATGGGATTTGCATATTTAATTAATAAGGAAATAAAACAAATGAATTGTATTGAATAGAGAACAGAAACTATATTTGTATAATTACATATAGATTTCTTCATTATACATATATGTATATGTATGTACATTTAGATTATCATATTACAAACAATAAGAGAATTTCTAAAACATACCACCTGACATATAATGACATTTTTCAAAATTTTCAGAATAAGTACAAAAATACTGCAATGATGCATAAAATAAGTAAATATAATTACTAATTACCTTATTTACAACTAGCAGTAAATTTTCGAATAAATTAATTATAACAAAAATATCACGAAAAATCTATTATTCATGTAAGTAACAATGTGACGAGCAACCTATGAGATTTTTCTCAAATGTTCAAAGCCCAAAAAAATGTTATTATTTTAGTCAAACACTACACAGAAGTAATTCTACATCTTCCAACAATCCAGAATTACTTTGAATAATTGAACAATCTATTATTAATGATAAAGTCTATTTTTTCAGAAATTGCAACAGATAATAAAATATACGTAACTTGTCTTTGTTTACACCAATCCCATTTTAGCTTCAATGCAACAGCAGAATATGCTTTTGTCATCATAAATCTTTTTCTTATTTGTCCAAAACAGTACTGATATTAAATTTCAAAGATTTGTTGATGCACTGCACTAGCATTTTAAAATTTTTCTTCGGTTATTTAAGACATCATTTCAAAGAACCTATAAATTAAACTTCATAATTAATTATTAAATTTTTTTAGCCCACTAGCAATATGAAACGTACACATACAAATACTTTCATAACAATTTTACTTTGAAACATAAAAATTTTTCACAAAATCAACTTGGAAAAGAACAATACACCATAGAGCGACCTCATCACTTAGATTTCCTCTGCAGTCTGCACTACTAAATTTCGCTTTACTTCGGCTAAATTCGGCAGATATCGTTGAAAATATTGCTCTAGTGGTTTAGCGCGTGCGCTTGGAAAATTCCGGTGGGCATAGGCTGAACACGCTGTAAGATTTAAAATGAATATTTAATTCATTTTAATCCAATACATATTCAAATCAGTGTTTGCCATTAAAATTCTTCCAATTCGAGGGTATTATTTAACTTTATAAAAGGTCTAATGCTTAGTCGATCATCAATCATTCAGTTATTGTAGAAAATCTCGTATACCCAATACATATGAGTGTTTTTTTATTTAAATGCTTCAAATTAAGAGGGCATTATTTAATTTTACAAAAGCGCTAATGTTTAGCCGAATATCAATCATTCTTTATTGTATTTAATAATAATAAAGGTTTTGCTTCATGACAAACCGATGTTTATCAATTTGAACAGCACTTAAAACACATTTCTCTTAAGGAATTTTAGACTGCGTGGAATGATAATCTGTAGTTTTAATATAAAATCACCCCCACTATTTAACAGGATGTTAGTTGTATTAAAGGATTATAAGGATGAAAAATGTTTCTAGAAATGTTATAATCTCTATTGTATATTTAGCAAAATATAAAATCAGACAGATTTTCTTTTAAAGATTTAAAGTATTTCCTATTAAAGGGACTATGATTTTTGCTAGTAGTGGTGGTACCGGCATCAGGTATTTAAGCCGTATGCTCATAGTAAGAGTTAGTAAAATTACAAGATTTAGTACCAAACCAAAAATATGCAATTATGGGAATCAAAATTTCAAACAGCCGTTATGGAGAAGCAGTACAAGTGGATCTTCCAGATAATAAGATTCTGTTTCTGCCCCTACGAGTAACGGAAATTTTTAAGACAAATTTGCACCATTCTTTGCCGGGCAAGTTCAGCATTATTTTTAAACAATTAACTGCAGTTAATAATTTAAATTCGGCTCCGGTATTTGAAGTGGCTCTCAGTTAATTCAGATAATACAAAACGTTAAAAAATTAAAATTACCTTCATGATTTTTCTTTCTTAAGTCCATTATTACTTTTCCAGATTTCCCAGCTTTGAACCTGCTAATATATATTTAAAATAGTTAAAAGAAAATAAAACGATTTATATTTTAAAAATGTATATTATTGCTATTATAATAAATTTTCAATTACACAAGTCAATAAATATTTTTTCTTTATTTATTAACATACATTCTTTCAAACAATAATTCTGCTCATCAAATGATAAATTAAGATATTCATCTATTATACTTTCTACAATTACTGGATAAATTAATTCTGATAATAATTCCTTAAAAGCTTTTATAAAATTATTATAAAAAGTGCTAAAGTCAATTAAATTTAGCTTATTAATTAAGGGAACCACATGATATGTATTGATGAATATTATGTTAACCAAATCAGATTCTGTTAAGCATATAGTCTTTTCCTGTCTAGTAATTTGAATCATTTTTAATTCTTCATTATTATTATTACCTGTTATGATTATATTATTACAACAAATAAAACGTAAATAGTCTAATTCCATTGTACTAAAATATATATGACGAATCCGATACATATTTAAAGTCAGTGTTTGCCATTCAAATTCTTCCAATTCGAGGGTATTATTTAACTATATAAAAGGCCTAAAGTCCATGGCCATATTCAATCCAACATCAATTATTATATTATCACTTATTGTAGAAAATCTTGTATTTAATAATAAAGGTTTTGCTTCATTTTTTTCACTAATTTCATGTTCAAACTTGTCTAATAGTTCAAACAAATTGTTATTAATTTGACTAGCACTTAAAACGCATTTATTTTCACAAGGCGTCATGTTTTTTACAGTTTTTGTACAACAACTAATTTTTTTTTTATAGTATATTGGTCTTATGAATCCAGCTATTATGAGAATTATACCATTTTACATATACCATGTTGCCTTTTTTCTTTAACACTTTCTCAACTAAATAGATATCTGGTTGCTTTGTCTTCTGCAATTCATAACTTTATATTATACAATTCATAACCTATCCTTTTATTGGCTGTTTATTTAAATCTCAAACAAATACGTCACAGGATTGGCGAATTTAATTTTGATAATTTTAAATAGTTCGGTGGTCCAGTTAGGTGTGTACTCTTTATCGAAAACATGCTTTTCTTTACTGATGCGTACCATATCGCCAACATTTAATTTCGATCATGAAAAGATTTTCATATGGTTATAGATTGTATCCAACAACTCCTTCTCAAATGTCTCACCAGCAAAATCACATGGCTTCATTTTAATTGCACTATGCTTTGCTTCATTATAATTTATGACAATAACTGGTAAAATAGAAATTGTGCTTTAAATGGAACTTGTGCGTTCCATTTAAACTGAAATATTTATACAGTCGTTCTTTTATAGTACGAGTTGTTCGTTCAGCAATGGCTGCTTTCACTCGCGAGTATGTTGAATACTAATTAATTTTGTATTGCTTAAGCAAATCTTGAAAATGGTGATTGTAGAATTCTTTCCCTTGATCAGTTTGTAAATTTTTAAGGCTACGCTTTGAGGTAGTTAATATTTTAAAAAACGCTTCTACCACCGAATCACCAGATTTATTTTTTAGCGGTTCGGCCTAAATATATTTAGAAAAACAATCAATAACAAATAGAAAATATTTAAACTGGTCATCTTGAGTGGATAAATTAACGTTACATATTTCTATACCTCAAATATCTAAGACACAATTATATGTGAATGAAAATAATGATGAGGAAGTAGGCGAGGAAGAAATCTGATAATGTGAATATTTATCGGACGAACGTCCAAACTTATCTATACTCATTTAGTTAAACAGTTGTTTAACTAAATAATAATGCTTATGACTGGTAATATATTATTATATAACTTTTGCTTCTTTTAATCTTTCAGTAATTGACGCAACCTCATTAATATGAGAAGAATTACCTGCTTGGTGTGATGCGAATAGCAATCGTATATTAGTATTATTAGGACCCAAGGTCCATGTATTAGTGATAGCGTTATATTTTTGAGAATGAGTAATGTCAATATTAGGAGAATACTTAAAATAGTTCTTTATAGGTTCTTGAGAAACTTATGGATATTTATCTAATTGCGGTGTACCTACATTAGTAATTGTATCGTCGCTTTCATCTACTTCATCATCCTCCTCATACAGCTCGTCTTCTTGAACCATATCTTCCTCCTCCTCCTCCTCGTCGTCCTCCTCTTCTACTTCTTCATCTATCTTGTCAATTTGATCTACTTCAGGTATCTCTTTTTCTTCAATTTTCTTTACATTTTTCATTTCGTTTCCATTTATTTCAGACGATTTATTTTTAACAACCACATTGTCTGCTGCTAATTTTTTTAACTGATCAATAACAGGTGTAAAAATTCGGTTCAATGTACCATCTTCATTAGAACATCCTGACTTATCTAGAAGCTTCATTATTATAAAAAGAATTGTTTTTTTTTTGAAAATAAAACTATTCATGAACCTTTATATATACATCAAAGCCACATCGATATCGACCATTACTTAATTCGAATTCTTTTACAATTTCTAATGGTTTAAATTTATTACTATTCCAACATTGTTGACATATGTTTTTAAAATAATTGTACGATATATCTGTTGTGACATGTTCATCAAAAATATGTTTTAGGTTAATATCATCTTGCTTAAAAAGCACAATCACATTACAATTGTCTCTTATTATTTGATTAGGGATTTTGGAATAAGTTTGACATAAATATGCTACGTTTATGGATTTGTGTCGTCCCATTGAAAAATATGTCCTAATTTTATCCTGCTTATCACATGAAACATCGTCGAATATAAATACAGACTTTTCTTTAGTTTCATCAGGATCAATAACTAATTGATCTTTATATAATAACTAATATAATAATAACTAATCTTTATATGGAAATATTTTATTTCTTTAACTTGCTGCAATACATTTTCCAATAATTCATACTTAGGCTAATAAAGAGATATTGAATAAAGATAGATATTAGCAAATTTTAATCCATTTCGATCAAATAACCAAGCTAGGAGTGAATTTATTTTGCCGCACTCGCTCGGACCACAGAAAATTTCGAGAAAATAATTAAGTAGTAATTCACTGTGTGAATTACTACTTAATATGTTTTAAATGTTAAAACTGTTATGTATAACTATAAGTTATACATACATATATACGTATACGTACATATACGTTAAGTATTAACTATGTTAAAACTTAATATGTATTAAATATGTTTTAGATGTCGAATCATCAAAGTCCCAATTCTCGATGGCAAGTCTAAGATCTTGCATTACTAAACGCATTTTTGTCACTATTATGGAGGTGAAAACGAATTGGCTATATAAATGAATTCATTTTGCTTATACAGTATAGTAATATGAAACCTATTCACTACAGAAGTGCGGGTATAGTAAATTCGTTAATTGATAAGCTCCCCTTTGAGGCCCACCTCCCTCAGTATCAGTGGTGCGGACCTGGTACGCGAATCCAGAAGCGCCTGGCACGTGGTGATCCTGGAATCAACCCATTAGATGCAGCTTGCAAGCAGCACGACTTCGCATACAACTCAGGTAATGCATTGTCTGATAGACATAAGGCGGACAAAGAATTAGAAGATCGTGCTTGGGAATGAGTGAAATCAAAGGATTCCAGCTTTGGTGAAAAAGCTGCACCTTGGTTAGTTGTAAATACAATGAAAGCTAAAAGAAAAATGGGAATGGGGCTTTCATTCAAAACCCACGTTATCGATCCAACATCGAAATCGTTAAGAATATATAAGAATCATAAAAATTTACGAAAATCAAGCTTAGAAGGATTAAAAGCAGTCCGCTTGGCTATTAAAAAAGCAGGGGGCCGAAAAATTATCTGCTTGGAACTGTGTGCCTAGTTAATAATGCAGGACCATTTTTATTTGATTCAGTAACGTATGAATTGAATGGTGTAGAAGTGGAGCATGTTAAAGATCCGAGAATTGTTAGTCTTATTCGTGAATACTTATGTTATATGAAGAAGATGCAAAATATTTAATTATAGGAAGTTGGCAATTCCCAAATAGATTATCAACATGTGCAAAAGAGGAATTCTTTATGCGAATACCACTATCTCATTTATTTGGTGTATTCAGCGATTATAAAACAATGATGTGTGGAAAACATACTTGCAAGTATGTTTTCCATTAACAAGTTAACAAGACATGCAAACAAGTCTTGTTAAGCTACGATAATTTTTTTACACATGCGTTGTTTGTAATAGATTGTTTAAGAAGAGATGAGTCTATAAAATCTGCAACAGTTGGCGTTAAGCTCGAAATGAAGTCACATCAAGATTTTGCTTCCGACACTAAAGCATACTGTATCATTATTCACGAGTGTGTGATAGAATATTTACCTCTCAGTGAAATAGTTAAAAAAATTAATTAGCTATGAAAATTGCTATTGTTGACATGCAAGGCTTTGTCTTAAATAATTATGAAGATGAACGAGAATTCCATGTTAAAGAAATGACTATTATGCATGGATCGCAGTATAGTCATTATGTATTTCAAGAGTCTAAACCTTTATTAACCATTTCTGAAAAGAAAGATGTAAATTATGCAATTCTTAATATTCATGAACTATTGTATGAATCAGGACTTATAAGATACAATGATATACATTTAATAATAAAGAAATTATATGGATTTGATATAGTGTATGTTAAAAGCCATAAAAAGAAAGCCGTTTTACAAACATTATTCAGTGAATCTAATAAAATCGGATCATCATCAACATCACTTCTTTTAATCCTTGTGCATTTAGCGCATTTTATTTCATTTTTCACACCATCTTTAGCTTCGTGTCCTATCTGTAGCATACCTCCGTTCTTGAACAGTACTTAGCTACATGCCCATAGCAGCAGCATTTATAGCAGATCGCGATCTTTACATATTCCTCTACCTGTTTTACAGTAAAATCTATCAATAATTTTCCTTTTTTTACCACGTACTTGAATATCTCCTTGTCAGCTTCTACTACCCAGTCCTCCACACATTGCTTACTGTTCCTAAAGTCCATTTTTTTAACTGCCCTCACTACTGTCTTCACCTCTCTAATCCCCACCATTTTCCTTATTTCTTCTTATTCTCTTAATATTTCGTTTACTATTTCTTCTTCAGTATATCCTTGCTCAATTTTTTGAGCAAGGATCCAGTTTCTTCCCTAATTGCTCATGTTGCAGCTCGTTTTATAGTTTTTGGTAAATAATAAGTATTTGTTAATATTGGCCTACTAATATTAAAATTTTTAATTTGTAAATATTTTTGATAAAAGTCAAGATTTTATTGTTTCTAAGAATATGTTTATTTTATAGCATTCTTAGGGGAATACGAAGATTTCAGTAATTATTCTGTTACTAAAAAAATCAGTGAAGATTCAATATCGAATAATTCTTGGTAAATAATAAATATTGGTTAATATTGGCCTATTAATTAAGTTAGAATCTCGTCAAGCTTCGTAGCATTTCTGCTTAAGGGTAAAATAAAGGACATCATGCTTTAAGCAAGTTCTCAACTTTTTACTGTAGCTGCATTTGTAATTAACCTATCAAGAAAGTTTTCGGAAGTATGAGCATGTGACCAGTTACATCACATCGAAAGTTTTTTTGCTTTAATACCTTTAATTACGAGTGATTTTATGGCCACATAATGGTTATTTTGAATATATTGGTCCTATTAACTCAGCACTTTCATTTTCGAATATAAAGGTCGAAGTTCCGTAAGTTAGAATCTCTTCAAGCTTCATAGCATTTCTACTTAAGACTTGAAATATTGACATGATACTTTTAGCAAGTTCCCAAATTTTATCAGTAACTCCAAATGTATATGATCTATCAAAAAAGTTCTCGCATGGTTCAGCACGTAATATGCTATAGTATATTTAATGTTTTTAGCTTCATAATATCCATATTTTCACATGAATTTACGGTTAAATGCTGATTTTTTTCAAATACAATTAATGAACTTATCACGAAGCCCTATCGACTAAGTTTTGTTCATTTTCGAGCATAATGGTCGGAGTTACGTAACATAGAATTTTTCGAAGATTCCTAATAATTCTCCTAAACACCAAAAATTCAAGCCATGATATTTTTACCAAGTTCTCAACTATTTACTGTAGCTGCAAATGTAATTAACCTATAGAAGAAGTTGTCGCAGGGTTCAGCACGGGCTGTGCTATAATATATTTAATGTTTTTAGGTGCATAATGTCCTAACTTTCACATGAATTGACGGTTCCATGTTGATTTTTTTCAAATATAATTATTGAACTTATCACGGAGTCCTATCGACTAAGTCTGTTCATTTCCGAGAACAATGGTCGGAATTACGTAAGATTCAAGACATGATACTTTTAGCAATTTTGCAACATTTGCTGTAGCTGGAAATGTATATATCCTATCGAACAAGTTGTTGCAAGGTTGAGCATGTGATGAGTTACATTATATCGAATGTTTTTTTGATTTACTGTCTTTACTTACGCGTGATATTATGGCTACATAATGATTATTTGGAATATATTCATTGGTCCTACCAACTCAGCACTTTCATTTTCGAACATAACGGTGGAAGTTACGTAAGTTAGAATCTGTTCAAGCATCATAGCACTTCTACTTAAGGGTAAAATAAAGGACATGATCCATTTATCAAGTTTTCAACTTTTTACTATAGCTGCAAATTTAATTAACCTATCAAAGAAGTTCTCGCAGGGTTCAGCACAAGTTGTGCTATAATATATTTAATGTTTTTAGCTTCATCCAATTCTAACTTTTACATGAATTTACGGTTCCATGTTGATTTTTTCCAAATATAATTAATGAACTTATCACTAAGTCCTATCGACTAAGTCGGTTCATTTGCGAGCATAATGGTCGGAGTTACGTAAGATAGAATCTTTTCAAGATTGGTAGTAATTCTACTCAAGACTAAAATTCAAGACATTATACTTTTATCAAGTTCTCAACTTTTTGCTGTAGCTGCAAATTTAATTAACCTATCAAAGAAGTTTTCGCAGGGTTCAGCACGAGCTGTGCTATAATATATTTAATGTCTTTAGCTGTATAATATCCTAACTTTCACATGAATTTACGGTTCCATGTTGATTTTTTTCAAATACAATTATTATACTTATCACGAAGTCTTATCGACTAAGTCGGTTCATTTTCAAGGATAATGGTTGGAGTTACGTAACATAGAAATTTTCGAAGCTTCCTAATAATTCTCCTCAAGACCAAAAATTCAAGCCATGATAATTTTAGCAAGTTCTCAACTTTTTACTGTAGCTGCAAATGTAATTAACCTATAAAAGAAGTTCTCGCAAGGCCCAGCACGAGCTGTGCTATAATATATTTAATGTTTTTAGCTGCATAATATAAAGGTTGGTTGCTACCAACCTTTTCAAAGTTGGTAGTAATTCTACCCAAGACTAAAATTCAAGACATTATACTTTTAGCAATTTTTCAACTTCTTGCTGTAACTGGAAATGTATATGACCTATCGAACAAGTTGTTGCAAGGTTGAGCATGTGATGAGTTACGTTACATCGAATGTTTTTTTGTTTTAATATCTTTACTTACGCGTGACTTTATGGCTACATAATGATTATTTGGAATATATTCATTGGTCCTATCAACTCAGCACTTTCATTTTCGAATATAACGGCGGAAGTTACGTAAGTTAGAATCTGTTCAAGCTTCATAGCACTTCTACTTAAGGGTAAAATAAAGGACATGATACATTTATCAAGTTTTCAACTTTTTACTATAGCTACAAATTTAATTAACCTATCAAAGAAGTTCTCGCAAGGTTCAGCACAAGTTGTGCTATAATATATTTAATGTTTTTAGCTTCATCCAATCCTAACTTGCACATGAATTTACGATTCCATGTTAATTTTTTTCAAATACAATTAATGAACTTATCACTAAGTCCTATCGACTAAGTCTGTTCATTTTCGAGCATAATGGTCGGAGTTACGTAAGATAGAATCTTTTTAGGCCTCGTAGTAATTCTAGTCAAGACTAAAATTCAAAACATTATACCTTTAGCAATTTTTCAACTTTTTACTGTAGCTGGAAATGTATATGACCTATCGAACAAGTTGTTGCAAGGTTGAGCATGTGATGAGTTACATTACATCAAATGTTTTTTTGTTTTAGTATATTTACTTACACGTGAATTTATGGCTACATAATGATTATTTTGAATATATTTATTGGTCCTATCAACTCAGCACTTTGATTTTCGAACATAGCGGCTGAAGTTGCATAAGTTAGAATCTGTTCAAGCTTCATAGCACTTCTACTTAAGGGAAAAATAAAGGACATGATACATTTATCAAGTTCTCAACTTTTTACTGTAGCTGTAAATGAAATTAACCTAACAAAGAAGTTCTCGCTAGGTTCAGCACGAGCTGTGCTAAAATAAATTTAATGTTTTCAGCTTCATCAAATCCTAACTTTCAAATGAATTTAAGGTTCCATGTTGATTTTTTTCAAATACAATTAGTGAACTTATCACTAAGTCCTATCGATTAAGTTGGTTCATTTGCGAGCATAATGGTCGGAGTTACGTAATATAGAATTTTTCAAGATTGGTAGTAATTCTACTCAAGACTAAAATTCAAGACATGATACATTTATCAAGTTCTCAACTTTTTTCTGTAGCTGCAAATTTAAATAACCTATCAAAGAAGCTTTCGCAGGATTTAGCACGAGCTGTGCTATAATATATTTAATATCTTTAGCTGTATAATATCCTAACTTTCACATGAATTTACGGTTCCATGTTGATTTTTTTCAAATACAATTATTATACTTATCACGAAGTCTTATCGACTAAGT
Source organism: Platypus cylindrus (assembly GCA_949748235.1). Classification (NCBI taxonomy): domain Eukaryota; kingdom Metazoa; phylum Arthropoda; class Insecta; order Coleoptera; family Curculionidae; genus Platypus; species Platypus cylindrus. The sequence continues at coordinate 941,749 of CATIYE010000002.1, read as the reverse complement.
CGGTTCATTTCCAATCATAATGGTCAGAGTTACGTAACATAGAATTTTTCGAAGCTTCCTAATAATTCTCCTCAAGACCAAAAATTCAAACCATGATAATTTTAGCAAGTTCTCAACTTTTTACTGTAGCTGCAAATGTAATAAACCTATAAAAGAAGTTCTCGCAGGGCCCAGCACGAGCTGTGCTATAATATATTTAATGTTTTTAGCTGCATAATATAAAGGTTGGTTGCTACCAACCTTTTCAAGGTTGGTAGTAATTTTACCCAAGACTAAAATTCAAGACATGATACTTTTAGCAATTTTGCAACTTTTTACTGTAGCTGGAAATGTATATAGCCTATCGAACAAGTTGTTGCAAGGTTGAGCATGTGATGAGTTACATTATATCGAATGTTTTTTTGTTTCAATATCTTTATTTACGCGTGACTTTATGGCTACATAATGATTATTTTGAATATATTTATTGGTCCCATCCACCCTGCAATTTTATTTTCGAATATAACTGCCGAAGTTACGTAAGTTAGAATCTGTTCAAGCCTCATAGCACTTCTACTTAAGGGTATAATAAAGGACATGATACATTTATCAAGTTCTCAACTTTTTACTGTAGCTGCAAATTTAATTAACCTATCAAAGAAGTTCTCGCAGGGTTCAGCACGGGCTGTGCTATAATATATTTAATGTTTTTAGGTGCATAATGTCCTAACTTTCACATGAATTGACGGTTCCATGTTGATTTTTTTCAAATACAATTATTGAACTTATCACGGAGTCCTATCGACTAAGTCTGTTCGTTTCCGAGCATCATGGTCGGAGATACGTAAGATAGAATCTTTTCAGGCCTCGTAGTAATTCTACTCAAGACTAAAATTCAAAACATTATACTTTTAGCAATTTTTCAACTTTTTACTGTAGCTGCAAATGTATATGACCTATCGAACAAGTTGTTGCAAGGTTGAGCATGTGATGAGTTACATTACATCAAATGTTTTTTTGTTTTAGTATATTTACTTACACGTGAATTTATGGCTACATAATGATTATTTTGAATATATTTATTGGTCCTATCAACTCAGCACTTTGATTTTCGGACATAGCGGCTGAAGTTACATAAGTTAGAATCTGTTCAAGCTTCATAGCACTTCTACTTAGGGGAAAAATAAAGGACATGATACATTTATCAAGTTCTCAACTTTTTACTGTAGCTGTAAATTTAATTAACCTATCAAAGAAGTTCTCGCAGGGTTCAGCACGAGCTGTGCTATAATATATTTAATGTCTTTAGTTTCATCAAGTCCTAACTTTCACATGAATTTACGGTTCCATGTTGATTTTTTCCAAATATAATTAATGAACTTATCACTAAGTCCTATCGACTAAGGCGGTCCATTTGCGAGCATAATGGTCAGAGTTACGTAAGATAGAATCTTTTCAAGATTGGTAGTAATTCTACTCAAGACTAAAATTCAAGAAATGATACATTTATCAAGTTCTCAACTTTTTTCTGTAGCTGCAAATTTAATTAACCTATCAAAGAAGTTTTCGCAGGGTTCAGCACGAGCTGTGCTATAATATATTTAATGTCTTTAGCTGTATAATATCCTAACTTTCACATGAATTTACGGTTCCATGTTGATTTTTTTCAAATACAATTATTATACTTATCACGAAGTCTTATCGACTAAGTCGGTTCATTTTCAAGCATAATGGTCAGAGTTACGTAACATAGAATTTTTCGAAGCTTCCTAATAATTCTCCTCAAGACCAAAAATTCAAACCATGATAATTTTAGCAAGTTCTCAACTTTTTAGTGTAGCTGCAAATGTAATAAACCTATAAAAGAAGTTCTCGCAAGGCCCAGCACGAGCTGTGCTATAATATATTTAATGTTTTTAGCTGCATAATATAAAGGTTGGTTGCTACCAACCTTTTCAAGGTTGGTAGTAATTCTACCCAAGACTAAAATTCAAGACATGATACTTTTAGCAATTTTGCAACTTTTTACTGTAGCTGGAAATGTATATAGCCTATCGAACAAGTTGTTGCAAGGTTGAGCATGTGATGAGTTACATTATATCGAATGTTTTTTTGTTTTAATATCTTTACTTACGCGTGACTTTATGGCTACATAATGATTATTTGGAATATATTCATTGGTCCTATCAACTCAGCACTTTCATTTTCGAATATAACGGCGGAAGTTACGTAAGTTAGAATCTGTTCAAGCTTCATAGCACTTCTACTGAAGGGTAAAATAAAGGACATGATACATTTATCAAGTTTTCATCCTTTTACTATAGCTGCAAATTTAATTAACCTATCAAAGAAGTTCTCGCAAGGTTCAGCACAAGTTGTGCTATAATATATTTAATGTTTTTAGGTGCATAATGTCCTAACTTTCACATGAATTGACGATTCCATGTTAATTTTTTTCAAATACAATTAATGAACTTATCACTAAGTCCTATCGACTAAGTCTGTTCATTTCTGAGCATAATGGTCGGAGTTACGTAAGATAGAATCTTTTCAGGCCTCGTAGTAATTCTACTCAAGACTAAAATTCAAGACATTATACTTTTAGCAATTTTTCAACTTCTTACTGTAGCTGGAAATGTATATGACCTATCGAACAAGTTGTTGCAAGGTTGAGCATGTGATGAGTTACGTTACATCGAATGTTTTTTTGTTTTAATATCTTTACTTACGCGTGACTTTATGGCTACATAATGATTATTTGGAATATATTCATTGGTCCTATCAACTCAGCACTTTCATTTTCGAATATAACGGCGGAAGTTACGTAAGTTAGAATCTGTTCAAGCTTCATAGCACTTCTACTGAAGGGTAAAATAAAGGACATGATACATTTATCAAGTTTTCATCCTTTTACTATAGCTGCAAATTTAATTAACCTATCAAAGAAGTTCTCGCAAGGTTCAGCACAAGTTGTGCTATAATATATTTAATGTTTTTAGGTGCATAATGTCCTAACTTTAACATGAATTGACGATTCCATGTTAATTTTTTTCAAATACAATTAATGAACTTATTACTAAGTCCTATCGACTAAGTCTGTTCATTTTTGAGCATAATGGTCGGAGTTACGTAAGATAGAATCTTTTCAGGCCTCGTAGTAATTCTACTCAAGACTAAAATTCAAAACATTATACCTTTAGCAATTTTTCAACTTTCTACTGTAGCTGGAAATGTATATGACCTATCGAACAAGTTGTTGCAAGGCTGAGCATGTGATGAGTTACGTTACATCGAGTGTTTTTTTGTTTTAATATATTTACTTACGCGTGAATTTATGGCTACATAATGATTATTTTGAATATATTTATTGGTCCTATCAACTCAGCACTTTGATTTTCGAACATAGCGGCTGAAGTTGCATAAGTTAGAATCTGTTCAAGCTTCATAGCACTTCTACTTAAGGGAAAAATAAAGGACATGATACATTTATCAAGTTCTCAACTTTTTACTGTAGCTGTAAATGAAATTAACCTAACAAAGAAGTTCTCGCTAGGTTCAGCACGAGCTGTGCTAAAATAAATTTAATGTTTTCAGCTTCATCAAATCCTAACTTTCAAATGAATTTAAGGTTCCATGTTGATTTTTTTCAAATACAATTAGTGAACTTATCACTAAGTCCTATCGATTAAGTTGGTTCATTTGCGAGCATAATGGTCGGAGTTACGTAATATAGAATTTTTCAAGATTGGTAGTAATTCTACTCAAGACTAAAATTCAAGACATGATACATTTATCAAGTTCTCAACTTTTTTCTGTAGCTGCAAATTTAAATAACCTATCAAAGAAGCTTTCGCAGGATTTAGCACGAGCTGTGCTATAATATATTTAATATCTTTAGCTGTATAATATCCTAACTTTCACATGAATTTACGGTTCCATGTTGATTTTTTTCAAATACAATTATTATACTTATCACGAAGTCTTATCGACTAAGTCGGTTCATTTCCAATCATAATGGTCAGAGTTACGTAACATAGAATTTTTCGAAGCTTCCTAATAATTCTCCTCAAGACCAAAAATTCAAACCATGATAATTTTAGCAAGTTCTCAACTTTTTACTGTAGCTGCAAATGTAATAAACCTATAAAAGAAGTTCTCGCAGGGCCCAGCACGAGCTGTGCTATAATATATTTAATGTTTTTAGCTGCATAATATAAAGGTTGGTTGCTACCAACCTTTTCAAGGTTGGTAGTAATTTTACCCAAGACTAAAATTCAAGACATGATACTTTTAGCAATTTTGCAACTTTTTACTGTAGCTGGAAATGTATATAGCCTATCGAACATGTTGTTGCAAGGTTGAGCATGTGATGAGTTACATTATATCGAATGTTTTTTTGTTTCAATATCTTTATTTACGCGTGACTTTATGGCTACATAATGATTATTTTGAATATATTTATTGGTCCCATCCACCCTGCAATTTTATTTTCGAATATAACTGCCGAAGTTACGTAAGTTAGAATCTGTTCAAGCCTCATAGCACTTCTACTTAAGGGTATAATAAAGGACATGATACATTTATCAAGTTCTCAACTTTTTACTGTAGCTGCAAATTTAATTAACCTAACAAAGAAGTTCTCGCAAGGTTCAGCACGAGCTGTGCTAAAATAAATTTAATATTTTCAGCGTCATCAAATCCTAACTTTCAAATGAATTTAAGGTTCCATGTTGATTTTTTTCAAATACAATTAATGAACTTATCACTAAGTCCTATCGATTAAGTTGGTTCATTTGCGAGCATAATGGTCGGAGTTACGTAAGATAGAATCTTTTCAAGATTGGTAGTAATTCTACTCAAGACTAAAATTCAAGACATGATACATTTATCAAGTTCTCAACTTTTTACTGTAGCTGCAAATGTAATAAACCTATAAAACAAGTTCTCGCAGGGCCCAGCACGAGCTGTGCTATAATATATTTAATGTTTTTAGCTGCATAATATAAAGGTAGGTTGCTACCAACTTTTTAAAGTTGGTAGTAATTCAACCCAAGACTAAAATTCAAGACATGATACTTTTAGCAAATTTTGCAACTTTTTACTGTAGCTGGAAATGTATATAACCTATCGAACAAGTTGTTGCAAGGTTGAGCATGTGATGAGTTACATGATATCGAATGTTTTTTTGTTTCAATATCTTTACTTACGCGTGACTTTATGGCTACATAATGATTATTTTGAATATATTTATTGGTCCCATCCACCCTGCAATTTTATTTTCGAATATAACGGCCGAAGTTACGTAAGTTAGAATCTGTTCAAGCCTCATAGCACTTCTACTTAAGGGTATAATAAAGGACATGATACATTTATCAAGTTCTCAACTTTTTACTGTAGCTGCAAATTTAATTAACCTATCAAAGAAGTTCTCGCAGGGTTCAGCACGAGCTGTGCTATAATATATTTAATGTCTTTAGTTTCATCAAGTCCTAACTTTCACATGAATTTACGGTTCCATGTTGATTTTTTCCAAATATAATTAATGAACTTATCACTAAGTCCTATCGACTAAGGCGGTCCATTTGCGAGCATAATGGTCAGAGTTACGTAATATAGAATTTTTCAAGATTGGTAGTAATTCTACTCAAGACTAAAATTCAAGACATGATACATTTATCAAGTTCTCAACTTTTTTCTGTAGCTGCAAATTTAAATAACCTATCAAAGAAGCTTTCGCAGGATTTAGCACGAGCTGTGCTATAATATATTTAATGTCTTTAGCTGTATAATATCCTAACTTTCACATGAATTTACGGTTCCATGTTGATTTTTTTCAAATACAATTATTATACTTATCACGAAGTCTTATCGACTAAGTCGGTTCATTTCCAAGCATAATGGTCAGAGTTACGTAACATAGAATTTTTCGAAGCTTCCTAATAATTCTCCTCAAGACCAAAAATTCAAACCATGATAATTTTAGCAAGTTCTCAACTTTTTACTGTAGCTGCAAATGTAATAAACCTATAAAAGAAGTTCTCGCAGGGCCCAGCACGAGCTGTGCTATAATATATTTAATGTTTTTAGCTGCATAATATAAAGGTTGGTTGCTACCAACCTTTTCAAGGATGGTAGTAATTCTACCCAAGACTAAAATTCAAGACATGATACTTTTAGCAATTTTGCAACTTTTTACTGTAGCTGGAAATGTATATAGCCTATCGAACAAGTTGTTGCAAGGTTGAGCATGTGATGAGTTACATTATATCGAATGTTTTTTTGTTTCAATATCTTTACTTACGCGTGACTTTATGGCTACATAATGATTATTTTGAATATATTTATTGGTGCCATCCACCCTGCAATTTTATTTTCGAATATAACGGCCGAAGTTACGTAAGTTAGAATCTGTTCAAGCCTCATAGCACTTCCACTTAAGGGTATAATAAAGGACATGATACATTTATCAAGTTCTCAACTTTTTACTGTAGCTGCAAATTTAATTAACCTATCAAAGAAGTTCTCGCAGGGTTCAGCACGGGCTGTGCTATAATATATTTAATGTTTTTAGGTGCATAATGTCCTAACTTTCACATGAATTGACGGTTCCATGTTGATTTTTTTCAAATACAATTATTGAACTTATCACGGAGTCCTATCGACTAAGTCTGTTCGTTTCCGAGCATAATGGTCGGAGATACGTAAGATAGAATTTTTCAGGCCTCGTAGTAATTCTACTCAAGACTAAAATTCAAAACATTATACTTTTAGCAATTTTTCAACTTTTTACTGTAGCTGGAAATGTATATGACCTATCGAACAAGTTGTTGCAAGGTTGAGCATGTGATGAGTTACATTACATCAAATGTTTTTTTGTTTTAGTATATTTACTTACACGTGAATTTATGGCTACATAATGATTATTTTGAATATATTTATTGGTCCTATCAACTCAGCACTTTGATTTTCGGACATAGCGGCTGAAGTTACATAAGTTAGAATCTGTTCAAGCTTCATAGCACTTCTACTTAGGGGAAAAATAAAGGACATGATACATTTATCAAGTTCTCAACTTTTTACTGTAGCTGTAAATTAAATTAACCTAACAAAGAAGTTCTCGCAAGGTTCAGCACGAGCTGTGCTAAAATAAATTTAATATTTTCAGCGTCATCAAATCCTAACTTTCAAATGAATTTAAGGTTCCATGTTGATTTTTTTCAAATACAATTAATGAACTTATCACTAAGTCCTATCGATTAAGTTGGTTCATTTGCGAGCATAATGGTCGGAGTTACGTAAGATAGAATCTTTTCAAGATTGGTAGTAATTCTACTGAAGACTAAAATTCAAGACATGATACATTTATCAAGATCTCAACTTTTTACTGTAGCTGCAAATGTAATAAACCTATAAAACAAGTTCTCGCAGGGCCCAGCACGAGCTGTGCTATAATATATTTAATGTTTTTAGCTGCATAATATAAAGGTAGGTTGCTACCAACCTTTTCAAAGTTGGTAGTAATTCAACCCAAGACTAAAATTCAAGACATGATACTTTTAGCAAATTTTGCAACTTTTTACTGTAGCTGGAAATGTATATAACCTATCGAACAAGTTGTTGCAAGGTTGAGCATGTGATGAGTTACATGATATCGAATGTTTTTTTGTTTCAATATCTTTACTTACGCGTGACTTTATGGCTACATAATGATTATTTCGAATATATTTATTGGTCCCATCCACCCTGCAATTTTATTTTCGAATATAACGGCCGAAGTTACGTAAGTTAGAATCTGTTCAAGCCTCATAGCACTTCTACTTAAGGGTATAATAAAGGACATGATACATTTATCAAGTTCTCAACTTTTTACTGTAGCTGCAAATTTAATTAACCTATCAAAGAAGTTCTCGCAGGGTTCAGCACGAGCTGTGCTATAATATATTTAATGTCTTTAGTTTCATCAAGTCCTAACTTTCACATGAATTTACGGTTCCATGTTGATTTTTTCCAAATATAATTAATGAACTTATCACTAAGTCCTATCGACTAAGGCGGTCCATTTGCGAGCATAATGGTCAGAGTTACGTAAGATAGAATCTTTTCAAGATTGGTAGTAATTCTACTCAAGACTAAAATTCAAGACATGATACATTTATCAAGTTCTCAACTTTTTTCTGTAGCTGCAAATTTAATTAACCTATCAAAGAAGTTTTCGCAGGGTTCAGCACGAGCTGTGCTATAATATATTTAATGTCTTTAGCTGTATAATATCCTAACTTTCACATGAATTTACGGTTCCATGTTGATTTTTTTCAAATACAATTATTATACTTATCACGAAGTCTTATCGACTAAGTCGGTTCATTTTCAAGCATAATGGTCAGAGTTACGTAACATAGAATTTTTCGAAGCTTCCTAATAATTCTCCTCAAGACCAAAAATTCAAACCATGATAATTTTAGCAAGTTCTCTACTTTTTAGTGTAGCTGCAAATGTAATAAACCTATAAAAGAAGTTCTCGCAAGGCCCAGCACGAGCTGTGCTATAATATATTTAATGTTTTTAGCTGCATAATATAAAGGTTGGTTGCTACCAACCTTTTCAAGGTTGGTAGTAATTCTACCCAAGACTAAAATTCAAGACATGATACTTTTAGCAATTTTGCAACTTTTTACTGTAGCTGGAAATGTATATAGCCTATCGAACAAGTTGTTGCAAGGTTGAGCATGTGATGAGTTACATTATATCGAATGTTTTTTTGTTTTAATATCTTTACTTACGCGTGACTTTATGGCTACATAATGATTATTTGGAATATATTCATTGGTCCTATCAACTCAGCACTTTCATTTTCGAATATAACGGCGGAAGTTACGTAAGTTAGAATCTGTTCAAGCTTCATAGCACTTCTACTGAAGGGTAAAATAAAGGACATGATACATTTATCAAGTTTTCATCCTTTTACTATAGCTGCAAATTTAATTAACCTATCAAAGAAGTTCTCGCAAGGTTCAGCACAAGTTGTGCTATAATATATTTAATGTTTTTAGGTGCATAATGTCCTAACTTTCACATGAATTGACGATTCCATGTTAATTTTTTTCAAATACAATTAATGAACTTATCACTAAGTCCTATCGACTAAGTCTGTTCATTTCTGAGCATAATGGTCGGAGTTACGTAAGATAGAATCTTTTCAGGCCTCGTAGTAATTCTACTCAAGACTAAAATTCAAGACATTATACTTTTAGCAATTTTTCAACTTCTTACTGTAGCTGGAAATGTATATGACCTATCGAACAAGTTGTTGCAAGGTTGAGCATGTGATGAGTTACGTTACATCGAATGTTTTTTTGTTTTAATATCTTTACTTACGCGTGACTTTATGGCTACATAATGATTATTTGGAATATATTCATTGGTCCTATCAACTCAGCACTTTCATTTTCGAATATAACGGCGGAAGTTACGTAAGTTAGAATCTGTTCAAGCTTCATAGCACTTCTACTGAAGGGTAAAATAAAGGACATGATACATTTATCAAGTTTTCATCCTTTTACTATAGCTGCAAATTTAATTAACCTATCAAAGAAGTTCTCGCAAGGTTCAGCACAAGTTGTGCTATAATATATTTAATGTTTTTAGGTGCATAATGTCCTAACTTTAACATGAATTGACGATTCCATGTTAATTTTTTTCAAATACAATTAATGAACTTATTACTAAGTCCTATCGACTAAGTCTGTTCATTTTTGAGCATAATGGTCGGAGTTACGTAAGATAGAATCTTTTCAGGCCTCGTAGTAATTCTACTCAAGACTAAAATTCAAAACATTATACCTTTAGCAATTTTTCAACTTTCTACTGTAGCTGGAAATGTATATGACCTATCGAACAAGTTGTTGCAAGGTTGAGCATGTGATGAGTTACGTTACATCGAGTGTTTTTTTGTTTTAATATATTTACTTACGCGTGAATTTATGGCTACATAATGATTATTTTGAATATATTTATTGGTCCTATCAACTCAGCACTTTGATTTTCGAACATAGCGGCTGAAGTTACATAAGTTAGAATCTGTTCAAGCTTCCTATCACTTCTACTTAAGGGAAAAATGAAGGATATGATACATTTATCAAGTTCTCAACTTTTTACTGTAGCTGCAAATTTAGTTAACCTATCAAAGAAGTTCTCGCAGGGTTCAGCACGAGCTGTGCTATAATATATTTAATGTCTTTAGTTTCATCAAATCCTAACTTTCACATGAATTTACGGTTCCATGTTGATTTTTTCCAAATATAATTAATGAACTTATCACTAAGTCCTATCGACTAAGTCGGTCCATTTGCGAGCATAATGGTCAGAGTTACGTAAGACAGAATCTTTTCAGGCTTCGTAGTAATTCTACTCAAGACTAAAATTCAAGACATTATACTTATAGCAATTTTTCAACTTTTTACTGTAGCTGGAAATGTATATGACCTATCGAACAAGTTGTTGCAAGGTTGGGCATGTAATGAGTTACATTACATCGAACGTTTTTTGATTTAATATCTATGCTTACCCGTGATTTTATGGCTACATATTGACTATTTTGAATATATTTTTTGGTCCTATCAACTCAGCACTTTGATTTTCGAATATAACGGCCGAGGTTACGTAAGTTAGAATCTGTTCAAGCTTCATAGCACTTCTACTTAAGGCAAAATTAAAGGACATGATACATTTTTCAAGTTCTCAACTTTTTACTGTAGCTGTAAATTTAATTAACCTAACAAAGAAGTTCTCGCAGGGTTCAGCGCAAGCTGTGCTAAGATACATTTAATGTTTTTAGCTTCATCCAATCCTAAGTTGCACATGAATTTACGGTTCCTTGTTAATTATTTCCAAATATAATTAATGAACTTATCATTAAGTCCTGTGGACTAAGTCGGTTCATTTTCGAGCATAATGGTTGAAGTTACGTAGGATAGAAACTTTTCAGGCTTCGTAGTAATTCTACTCAAGACTAAAATCCAAAACATTATACCTTCAGCAATTTTCCGACTTTTTACTGTAGCTGGAAATGTATATGACCTATCGAACAAGTTGTTGCAAGGCTGAGCATGTGATGAGTTACGTTACATCGAATGTATTTTTGTTTTAATTTCTTTACTTACGCTTGACTTTATAGCTACATAATGACTATTTTGAATATATTTATTGGTCCTATCAACTCAGCACTTTGATTTTCGAACATAACGGTCGAAGTTACGTAAGTTAGAATCTGTTCAAGCTTCATAGCACTTCTACTTAAAGGAAAAATAATGTTGAAAATTTATCAAATTTTCAACTTTTTACTGTAGCGGCAAATTTAATTAACCTATCAAAGAAGTTTTCGCAGGGTTCAGCACGAGCTGTGCTATAATATATTTAATGTTTTTAGCTTCATCCAATCCTAACTTGCACATGAATTTACGCTTCCATGTTAATTTTTTTAAAATACAATTAATGAACTTATCACTAAGTTCTACCGACTAAGTCTGTTCATTTTCGAGCATAATGGTTGGAGTTACGAAAGATAGAATCTTTTCAGGCTTCGTAGTAATTCTACTCATGACTAAAATTCAAAACATTATACCTTTAGCAATTTTTCATCTTTTACTGTAGCTGGAAATGTATATGACCTATCGAACAAGTTGTTGCAAGGCTGAGCATGTGATGAGTTACGTTACATCGAATGTTTTTTTGTTTTAATATCTTTACTTTCGCGTGACTTTATGGCTACATAATGATTATTTGGAATATATTCATTGGTCCTATCAACTCAGCACTTTCATTTTCGATCATAACTGCCGAAGTTACGTAAGTTAGAATCTGTTCAAGCTTCATAGCACTTCTACTTAAGGCAAAATTAAAGGACATGATACATTTATCAAGTTCTCAACTTTTTACTGTAGCGGCAAATTTAATTAACCTAACAAAGAAGTTCTCGCAAGGTTCAGCACGAGCTGTGCTAAAATATATTTAATGTTTTTAGATTCATCCAATCCCACCTTGCACATGAATTTACGATTTCACGTTGATTTTTTTCAAATACAATTAGTGAACTTATCACTAAGTCCTATCGACTAAGTCGGTTCATTTTCGAGCATAATGGTTGAAGTTACGTAGGATAGAAACTTTTCAGGCTTCGTAGTAATTCTACTCAAGACTAAAATCCAAAACATTATACCTTCAGCAATTTTCCGACTTTTTACTGTAGCTGGAAATGTGTTTGACCTTTCGAAAAAGTTGTTGCAAGGTTGAGCATTTGCTGAGTTACATTACATCGAATGTTTTTTTGTTTTAATATCTTTACTTACCCGTGACTTTATGGCTACATAATGATTATTTTGAATATATTTATTGGTCCTATCAACTCATCACTTTCATTTTCGAACATAGCGGACGAAGTTGCGTAAGTTAGTATCTGTTCAAACTTCATAGCATTTCTACTTAAGGGTAAAATAAAGGGCATGATACATTTATGAAGTTCTCAACTTTTTACTGTAGCTGCAAATTTAATTAACCTATCAAAGAAGTTCTCGCAGGGTTCAGCACAAGCTGTGCTAAGATACATTTAATGTTTTTAGCTTCATCCAATCCTAACTTGCACATGAGTTTACGGTTCCATGTTAATTTTTTTCCAATACAATTAATGTACTTATCACTAAGTCCTATCGACTAAGTCTGTTCATTTTCGAGCATAATGGTCGGAGTTACGTAAGATAGAAACTTTTCAAGCTTCGTAGTAATTCTACTCAAGACTAAAATTCAAAACATTTTATCTTTAGCAATTTTTCAACTTTTTACTGTAGCTGGTAATGTATATGACCTATCGAACAAGTTGTTGCAAGGCTGAGCATGTGATGAGTTACGTTACATCGAATGTTTTTTTGTTTTAATATCTTTACTTACCCGTGACTTTATGGCTACATAATGATTATTTTGAATATATTTATTGGTCCTATCATCTCAGCGCTTTCATCTTCGAACATAGCGGAAGAAGTTGAGTAAGTTAGTATCTGTTCAAGCTTCATAGCACTTCTACTTAAGGCAAAATTAAAGGACATGATATATTTATCAAGTTTTCAACTTTTTACTGTAGCGGCAAATTTAATTAACCTATCAAAAAAGTTTTCGCAGGGTTCAGCACGAGCTGTGCTATAATATATTTAATGTTTTTAGCTTCATCCAATCCTAACTTGCACATGAATTTACACTTCCATGTGAATTTTTTTCAAATACAATTAATGAACTTATCACTAAGTTCTACCGACTAAGTCTGTTCATTTTCGAGCATAATGGTTGGAGTCACGAAAGATAGAATCTTTTCAGGCTTCGTCGTAATACTACTCATTACTAAAATTCAAAACATTATGCCTTTAGCAATTTTTCATCTTTTACTGTAGCTGGAAATGTATATGACCTATCGAACAAGTTGTTGCAAGGCTGAGCATGTAATGAGTTACGTTACATCGAATGTTTTTTTGTTTTAATATCTTTACTTTCGCGTGACTTTATGGCTACATAATGATTATTTGGAATATATCCATTGGTCCTATCAACTCAGCACTTTCATTTTCGATCATAACTGCCGAAGTTACGTAAGTTAGAATCTGTTCAAGCTTCATAGCACTTCTACTTAAGGCAAAATTAAAGGACATGATACATTTATCAAGTTCTCAACTTTTTACTGTAGCTGTAAATTTAATTAACCTAACAAAGAAGTTCTCGCAAGGTTCAGCACGAGCTGTGCTATAATATATTTAATGTTTTTAGTTTCATCCAATCCCACCTTGCACATGAATTTACGATTTCACGTTGATTTTTTTCAAATACAATTAGTGAACTTATCACTAAGTCCTATCGACTATGTCTGTTCATTTTCGAGCATAATGGAAGGAGTTACGTAAGATAGAAACTTTTCAAGCTTCGTAGTAATTCTACTCAAGACTAAAATTCAAAACATTTTATCTTTAGCAATTTTTCAACTTTTTACAGTAGCTGGGAATGTATATAACCTATCGAACAAGTTGTTACAAGGTTGAGCATGTGATGAGTTACATTACATCAAATGTTTTTTTGTTTTAATTTCTTTACTTACGCTTGACTTTATAGCTACATAATGATTATTTTGAATATATTTATTGGTCCTATCAACTCAGCACTTTGATTTTCGAACATAACGGTCGAAGTTACGTAAGTTAGAATCTGTTCAAGCTTCATAGCACTTAAACTTAAGGGAAAAATAAAGGACATGATACATTTATCAAGTTTTCAACTTTTTACTGTAGCGGCAAATTTAATTAACCTATCAAAGAAGTTTTCGCAGGGTTCAGCACGAGCTGTGCTATAATATATTTAATGTTTTTAGCTTCATCCAATCCTAACTTGCACATGAATTTACGCTTCCATGTGAATTTTTTTCAAATACAATTAATGAACTTATCACTAAGTTCTACCGACTAAGTCTGTTCATTTTCGAGCATAATGGTTGGAGTAACGAAAGATAGAATCTTTTCAGGCTTCGTAGTAATTCTACTCATGACTAAAATTCAAAACATTATACCTTTAGCAATTTTTCATCTTTTACTGTAGCTGGAAATGTATATGACCTATCGAACAAGTTGTTGCAAGGCTGAGCATGTGATGAGTTACGTTACATCGAATGTTTTTTTGTTTTAATATCTTTACTTTCGCGTGACTTTATGGCTACATAATGATTATTTGGAATATATTCATTGGTCCTATCAACTCAGCACTTTCATTTTCTATCATAACTGCCGAAGTTACGTAAGTTAGAATCTGTTCAAGCTTCATAGCACTTCTACTTAAGGCAAAATTAAAGGACATGATACATTTATCAAGTTCTCAACTTTTTACTGTAGCTGTAAATTTAATTAACCTAACAAAGAAGTTCTCGCAAGGTTCAGCACGAGCTGTGCTAAAATATATTTAATGTTTTTAGATTCATCCAATCCCACCTTGCACATGAATTTACGATTTCACGTTGATTTTTTTCAAATAAAATTAGTGAACTTATCACTAAGTCCTATCGACTAAGTCTGTTCATTTTCGAGCATAATGGAAGGAGTTACGTAAGATAGAAACTTTTCAAGCTTCGTAGTAATTCTACTCAAGACTAAAATTCAAAACATTTTATCTTTAGCAATTTTTCAACTTTTTACAGTAGCTGGGAATGTATATAACCTATCGAACAAGTTGTTACAAGGTTGAGCATGTGATGAGTTACATTACATCAAATGTTTTTTTGTTTTAATTTCTTTACTTACGCTTGACTTTATAGCTACATAATGATTATTTTGAATATATTTATTGGTCCTATCAACTCAGCACTTTGATTTTCGAACATAACGGTCGAAGTTACGTAAGTTAGAATCTGTTCAAGCTTCATAGCACTTAAACTTAAGGGAAAAATAAAGGACACGATACATTTATCAAGTTTTCAACTTTTTACTGTAGCGGCAAATTTAATTAACCTAACAAAGAAGTTTTCGCAGGGTTCAGCACGAGCTGTGCTAAAATATATTTAATGTTTTTAGCTTCATCCAATCCTAACTTGCACATGAATTTACGCTTCCATGTGAATTTTTTTCAAATACAATTAATGAACTTATCACTAATTTCTACCGACTAAGTCTGTTCATTTTCGAGCATAATGGTTGGAGTTACGAAAGATAGAATCTTTTCAGGCTTTGTAGTAATTCTACTCATGACTAAAATTCAAAACATTATACCTTTAGCAATTTTTCATCTTTTACTGTAGCTGGAAATGTATATGACCTATCGAACAAGTTGTTGCAAGGTTGAGCATGTGATGAGTTACGTTACATCGAGTGTTTTTTTGTTTTAATATATTTACTTACGCGTGAATTTATGGCTACATAATGATTATTTTGAATATATTTATTGGTCCTATCAACTCAGCACTTTGATTTTCGAACATAGCGGACGAAGTTGAGTAAGTTAGTATCTGTTCAAGCTTCATAGCACTTCTACTTAAGGCAAAATTAAAGGACATGATACATTTATCAAGTTCTCAACTTTTTACTGTAGCTGTAAATTTAATTAACCTAACAAAGAAGTTCTCGCAAGGTTCAGCACGAGCTGTGCTAAAATATATTTAATGTTTTTAGTTTCATCCAATCCCACCTTGCACATGAATTTACGATTTCACGTTGATTTTTTTCAAATACAATTAGTGAACTTATCACTAAGTCCTATCGACTAAGTCTGTTCATTTTCGAGCATAATGGTCGGAGTTACGTAAGATAGAAACTTTTCAAGCTTCGTAGTAATTCTACTCAAGACTAAAATTCAAAACATTTTATCTTTAGCAATTTTTCAACTTTTTACTGTAATTGTACAACAATACAATTAATGTACTTATCACTAAGTCCTATCGACTAATTCTGTTCATTTTCGAACATAATGGTTGAAGTTACGTAAGATTGAAACTTTTCAGGCTTCGTAGTAATTCTACTCAAGACTAAAATCCAAAACATTATACCTTCAGCAATTTTCCGACTTTTTACTGTAGCTGGAAATGTGTATGACCTTTCGAACAAGTTGTTGCAAGGTTGAGCATTTGCTGACTTACATTACATCGAATGTTTTTTTGTTTTAATATCTTTACTTACCCGTGACTTTATGGCTACATAATGATTATTTTGAATATATTTATTGGTCCTATCATCTCAGCACTTTCATTTTCGAACATAGCGGACGAAGTTGCGTAAGTTAGTATCTGTTCAAACTTCATAGCATTTCTACTTAAGGGTAAAATAAAGGGCATGATACATTTATCAAGTTCTCAACTTTTTACTGTAGCTGCAAATTTAATTAACCTATCAAAGAAGTTCTCGCAGGGTTCAGCACAAGCTGTGCTAAGATACATTTAATGTTTTTAGCTTCATCCAATCCTAACTTGCACATGAATTTACGGTTCCATGTTAATTTTTTCCAAATATAATTAATGAACTTATCATTAAGTCCTATCGACTAAGTCGGTTCATTTGCGAGCATAATGGTCGGAGTTACGTAAGATAGAATCTTTTCAGGCTTGGTAGTAATTCTACTCAAGACTAAAATTCAAAACATTTTATCTTTAGCAATTTTTCAACTTTTTACTGTAGCTGGAAATGTATATGACCTATCGAACAAGTTGTTGCAAGGCTGAGCATGTGATGAGTTACGTTACATCGAATGTTTTTTTGTTTTAATTTCTTTACTTACGCTTGACTTTATAGCTACATAATGATTATTTTGAATATATTTATTGGTCCTATCAACTCAGCACTTTGATTTTCGAACATAACGGTCGAAGTTACGTAAGTTAGAATCTGTTCAAGCTTCATAGCACTTCTACTTAAGGGAAAAATAATGTTGAAAATTTATCAAATTTTCAACTTTTTACTGTAGCGGCAAATTTAATTAACCTATCAAAGAAGTTTTCGCAGGGTTCAGCACGAGCTGTGCTATAATATATTTAATGTGTTTAGCTTCATCCAATCCTAACTTGCACATGAATTTACGCTTCCATGTTAATTTTTTTAAAATACAATTAATAAACTTATCACTAAGTTCTACCGACTAAGTCTGTTCATTTTCGAGCATAATGGTTGGAGTTACGAAAGATAGAATCTTTTCAGGCTTCGTAGTAATTCTACTCATGACTAAAATTCAAAACATTATACCTTTAGCAATTTTTCATCTTTTACTGTAGCTGGAAATGTATATGACCTATCGAACAAGTTGTTGCAAGGCTGAGCATGTGATGAGTTACGTTACATCGAATGTTTTTTTGTTTTAATATCTTTACTTACCCGTGACTTTATGGCTACATAATGATTATTTTGAATATATTTATTGGTCCTATCAACTCATCACTTTCATTTTCGAACATAGCGGACGAAGTTGCGTAAGTTAGTATCTGTTCAAACTTCATAGCATTTCTACTTAAGGGTAAAATAAAGGGCATGATACATTTATGAAGTTCTCAACTTTTTACTGTAGCTGCAAATTTAATTAACCTATCAAAGAAGTTCTCGCAGGGTTCAGCACAAGCTGTGCTAAGATACATTTAATGTTTTTAGCTTCATCCAATCCTAACTTGCACATGAGTTTACGGTTCCATGTTAATTTTTTTCCAATACAATTAATGTACTTATCACTAAGTCCTATCGACTAAGTCTGTTCATTTTCGAGCATAATGGTCGGAGTTACGTAAGATAGAAACTTTTCAAGCTTCGTAGTAATTCTACTCAAGACTAAAATTCAAAACATTTTATCTTTAGCAATTTTTCAACTTTTTACTGTAGCTGGAAATGTATGTGACCTATCGAACAAGTTGTTGCAAGGCTGAGCATGTGATGAGTTACGTTACATCGAATGTTTTTTTGTTTTAATTTCTTTACTTACGCTTGACTTTATAGCTACATAATGATTATTTTGAATATATTTATTGGTCCTATCAACTCAGCACTTTGATTTTCGAACATAACGGTCGAAGTTACGTAAGTTAGAATCTGTTCAAGCTTCATAGCACTTCTACTTAAGGGAAAAATAATGTTGAAAATGTATCAAATTTTCAACTATTTACTGTAGCGGCAAATTTAATTAACCTATCAAAGAAGTTTTCGCAGGGTTCAGCACGAGCTGTGCTATAATATATTTAATGTTTTTAGCTTCATCCAATCCTAACTTGCACATGAATTTACGCTTCCATGTTAATTTTTTTTAAATACAATTAATGAACTTATCACTAAGTTCTACCGACTAAGTCTGTTCATTTTCGAGCATAAGGGTTGGAGTTACGAAAGATAGAATCTTTTCAGGCTTCGTAGTAATTCTACTCATGACTAAAATTCAAAACATTATACCTTTAGCAATTTTTCATCTTTTACTGTAGCTGGAAATGTATATGACCTATCGAACAAGTTGTTGCAAGGCTGAGCATGTGATGAGTTATGTTACATCGAATGTTTTTTTGTTTAAATATCTTTACTTACCCGTGACTTTATGGCTACATAATGATTATTTTGAATATATTTATTGGTCCTATCAACTCATCACTTTCATTTTCGAACATAACGGCCGAAGTTACGTAAGTTAGAATCTGTTCAAGCTTCATAGCACTTCTACTTAAGGCAAAATTAAAGGACATGATACATTTTTCAAGTTCTCAACTTTTTACTGTAGCTGTAAATTTAATTAACCTAACAAAGAAGTTCTCGCAGGGTTCAGCGCAAGCTGTGCTAAGATACATTTAATGTTTTTAGCTTCATCCAATCCTAACTTGCACATGAATTTACGGTTCCTTGTTAATTATTTCCAAATATAATTAATGAACTTATCATTAAGTCCTATCGACTAATTCGGTTCATTTTCGAGCATAATGGTTGAAGTTACGTAGGATAGAAACTTTTCAGGCTTCGTAGTAATTCTACTCAAGACTAAAATCCAAAACATTATACCTTCAGCAATTTTCCGACTTTTTACTGTAGCTGGAAATGTGTTTGACCTTTCGAACAAGTTGTTGCAAGGTTGAGCATTTGCTGAGTTACATTACATCGAATGTTTTTTTGTTTTAATATCTTTACTTACCCGTGACTTTATGGCTACATAATGATTATTTTGAATTTATTTATTGGTCCTATCAACTCATCACTTTCTTTTTCGAACATAGCGGACGAAGTTGCGTAAGTTAGTATCTGTTCAAACTTCATAGCATTTCTACTTAAGGGTAAAATAAAGGGCATGATACATTTATCAAGTTCTCAACTTTTTACTGTAGCTGCAAATTTAATTAACCTATCAAAGAAGTTCTCGCAGGGTTCAGCACAAGCTGTGCTAAGATACATTTAATGTTTTTAGCTTCATCCAATCCTAACTTGCACATGAATTTACGGTTCCATGTTAATTTTTTCCAAATATAATTAATGAACTTATCATTAAGTCCTATCGACTAAGTCGGTTCATTTGCGAGCATAATGGTCGGAGTTACGTAAGATAGAATCTTTTCAGGCTTGGTAGTAATTCTACTCAAGGCTAAAATTCAAAACATTATACTTTTAGCAATTTTTCAACTTTTTACTGTAGCTGGAAATGTATATGACCTATCGAACAAGGTGTTGCAAGGTTGAGCATGTGATGAGTTACGTTACATCGAATGTTTTTTGTTTTAATATCTTTACTTACGCTTGACTTTATAACTACATAATGATTATTTTGAATATATTTATTGGTCCTATCAACTCAGCACTTTGATTTTCGAACATAACGGTCGAAGTTACGTAAGTTAGAATCTGTTCAAGCTTCATAGCACTTCTACTTAAGGGAAAAATAATGTTGAAAATGTATCAAATTTTCAACTATTTACTGTAGCGGCAAATTTAATTAACCTATCAAAGAAGTTTTCGCAGGGTTCAGCACGAGCTGTGCTATAATATATTTAATGTTTTTAGCTTCATCCAATCCTAACTTGCACATGAATTTACGCTTCCATGTTAATTTTTTTTAAATACAATTAATGAACTTATCACTAAGTTCTACCGACTAAGTCTGTTCATTTTCGAGCATAAGGGTTGGAGTTACGAAAGATAGAATCTTTTCAGGCTTCGTAGTAATTCTACTCATGACTAAAATTCAAAACATTATACCTTTAGCAATTTTTCATCTTTTACTGTAGCTGGAAATGTATATGACCTATCGAACAAGTTGTTGCAAGGCTGAGCATGTGATGAGTTATGTTACATCGAATGTTTTTTTGTTTTAATATCTTTACTTACCCGTGACTTTATGGCTACATAATGATTATTTTGAATATATTTATTGGTCCTATCAACTCATCACTTTCATTTTCGAACATAACGGCCGAAGTTACGTAAGTTAGAATCTGTTCAAGCTTCATAGCACTTCTACTTAAGGCAAAATTAAAGGACATGATACATTTTTCAAGTTCTCAACTTTTTACTGTAGCTGTAAATTTAATTAACCTAACAAAGAAGTTCTCGCAGGGTTCAGCGCAAGCTGTGCTAAGATACATTTAATGTTTTTAGCTTCATCCAATCCTAACTTGCACATGAATTTACGGTTCCTTGTTAATTATTTCCAAATATAATTAATGAACTTATCATTAAGTCCTATCGACTAATTCGGTTCATTTTCGAGCATAATGGTTGAAGTTACGTAGGATAGAAACTTTTCAGGCTTCGTAGTAATTCTACTCAAGACTAAAATCCAAAACATTATACCTTCAGCATTTTTTCGACTTTTTACTGTAGCTGGAAATGTGTTTGACCTTTCGAACAAGTTGTTGCAAGGTTGAGCATTTGCTGAGTTACATTACATCGAATGTTTTTTTGTTTTAATATCTTTACTTACCCGTGACTTTATGGCTACATAATGATTATTTTGAATTTATTTATTGGTCCTATCAACTCATCACTTTCTTTTTCGAACATAGCGGACGAAGTTGCGTAAGTTAGTATCTGTTCAAACTTCATAGCATTTCTACTTAAGGGTAAAATAAAGGGCATGATACATTTATCAAGTTCTCAACTTTTTACTGTAGCTGCAAATTTAGTTAACCTATCAAAGAAGTTCTCGCAGGGTTCAGCACAAGCTGTGCTAAGATACATTTAATGTTTTTAGCTTCATCCAATCCTAACTTGCACATGAGTTTACGGTTCCATGTTAATTTTTTTCCAATACAATTAATGTACTTATCACTAAGTCCTATCGACTAAGTCTGTTCATTTTCGAGCATAATGGTCGGAGTTACGTAAGATAGAAACTTTTCAAGCTTCGTAGTAATTCTACTCAAGACTAAAATTCAAAACATTTTATCTTTAGCAATTTTTCAACTTTTTACTGTAGCTGGAAATGTATGTGACCTATCGAACAAGTTGTTGCAAGGCTGAGCATGTGATGAGTTACGTTACATCGAATGTTTTTTTGTTTTAATTTCTTTACTTACGCTTGACTTTATAGCTACATAATGATTATTTTGAATATATTTATTGGTCCTATCAACTCAGCACTTTGATTTTCGAACATAACGGTCGAAGTTACGTAAGTTAGAATCTGTTCAAGCTTCATAGCACTTCTACTTAAGGGAAAAATAATGTTGAAAATGTATCAAATTTTCAACTATTTACTGTAGCGGCAAATTTAATTAACCTATCAAAGAAGTTTTCGCAGGGTTCAGCACGAGCTGTGCTATAATATATTTAATGTTTTTAGCTTCATCCAATCCTAACTTGCACATGAATTTACGCTTCCATGTTAATTTTTTTTAAATACAATTAATGAACTTATCACTAAGTTCTACCGACTAAGTCTGTTCATTTTCGAGCATAAGGGTTGGAGTTACGAAAGATAGAATCTTTTCAGGCTTCGTAGTAATTCTACTCATGACTAAAATTCAAAACATTATACCTTTAGCAATTTTTCATCTTTTACTGTAGCTGGAAATGTATATGACCTATCGAACAAGTTGTTGCAAGGCTGAGCATGTGATGAGTTATGTTACATCGAATGTTTTTTTGTTTTAATATCTTTACTTACCCGTGACTTTATGGCTACATAATGATTATTTTGAATATATTTATTGGTCCTATCAACTCATCACTTTCATTTTCGAACATAACGGCCGAAGTTACGTAAGTTAGAATCTGTTCAAGCTTCATAGCACTTCTACTTAAGGCAAAATTAAAGGACATGATACATTTTTCAAGTTCTCAACTTTTTACTGTAGCTGTAAATTTAATTAACCTAACAAAGAAGTTCTCGCAGGGTTCAGCGCAAGCTGTGCTAAGATACATTTAATGTTTTTAGCTTCATCCAATCCTAACTTGCACATGAATTTACGGTTCCTTGTTAATTATTTCCAAATATAATTAATGAACTTATCATTAAGTCCTATCGACTAATTCGGTTCATTTTCGAGCATAATGGTTGAAGTTACGTAGGATAGAAACTTTTCAGGCTTCGTAGTAATTCTACTCAAGACTAAAATCCAAAACATTATACCTTCAGCAATTTTCCGACTTTTTACTGTAGCTGGAAATGTGTTTGACCTTTCGAACAAGTTGTTGCAAGGTTGAGCATTTGCTGAGTTACATTACATCGAATGTTTTTTTGTTTTAATATCTTTACTTACCCGTGACTTTATGGCTACATAATGATTATTTTGAATTTATTTATTGGTCCTATCAACTCATCACTTTCTTTTTCGAACATAGCGGACGAAGTTGCGTAAGTTAGTATCTGTTCAAACTTCATAGCATTTCTACTTAAGGGTAAAATAAAGGGCATGATACATTTATCAAGTTCTCAACTTTTTACTGTAGCTGCAAATTTAATTAACCTATCAAAGAAGTTCTCGCAGGGTTCAGCACAAGCTGTGCTAAGATACATTTAATGTTTTTAGCTTCATCCAATCCTAACTTGCACATGAATTTACGGTTCCATGTTAATTTTTTCCAAATATAATTAATGAACTTATCATTAAGTCCTATCGACTAAGTCGGTTCATTTGCGAGCATAATGGTCGGAGTTACGTAAGATAGAATCTTTTCAGGCTTGGTAGTAATTCTACTCAAGACTAAAATTCAAAATATTATACTTTTAGCAATTTTTCAACTTTTTACTGTAGCTGGAAATGTATATGACCTATCGAACAAGGTGTTGCAAGGTTGAGCATGTGATGAGTTACGTTACATCGAATGTTTTTTGTTTTAATATCTTTACTTACGCTTGACTTTATAACTACATAATGATTATTTTGAATATATTTATTGGTCCCATCCACCCTGCAATTCTATTTTCGAATATAACGGCCGAAGTTACGTAAGTTAGAATCTGTTCAAGCCTCATAGCACTTCTACTTAAGGGTATAATAAAGGACATGATACATTTATCAAGTTTTCAACTTTTTACTATAGCTGTAAATTTAATTAACCTAACAAAGAAGTTCTCGCAAGGTTCAGCACGAGCTGTGCTAAAATATATTTAATGTTTTTAGTTTCATCCAATCCCACCTTGCACATGAATTTACGATTTCACGTTGATTTTTTTCAAATACAATTAGTGAACTTATCACTAAGTCCTATCGACTAAGTCGGTTCATTTTCGAGCATAATGGTTGAAGTTACGTAAGACAGAATCTTTTCAGGCTTCGTAGTAATTCTACTAAAGACTAAAATCCAAAACATTATACCTTCAGCAATTTTCCGACTTTTTACTGTAGCTGGAAATGTGTTTGACCTTTCGAACAAGTTGTTGCAAGGTTGAGCATTTGCTGAGTTACATTACATCGAACGTTTTTTTGTTTTAATATCTTTACTTACCCGTGACTTTATGGCTACATAATGATTATTTTGAATATATTTATTGGTCCTATCATCTCAGCACTTTCATTTTCGAACATAGCGGACGAAGTTGCGTAAGTTAGTATCTGTTCAAACTTCATAGCATTTCTACTTAAGGGTAAAATAAAGGGCATGATACATTTATCAAGTTCTCAACTTTTTACTGTAGCTGCAAATTTAATTAACCTATCAAAGAAGTTCTCGCAGGGTTCAGCACAAGCTGTGCTAAGATACATTTAATGTTTTTAGCTTCATCCAATCCTAACTTGCACATGAATTTACGGTTCCCTGTTAATTTTTTCCAAACATAATTAATGAACTTATCACTAGGTCCTATCGACTAAGTCTGTTCATTTTCGAGCATAATGGTCGGAGTTACGTAAGATAGAATCTTTTCAGGCCTCGTAGTAATTCTACTCAAGACTAAAATTCAAAACATTATACCTTTAGCAATTTTTCAACTTTCTACTGTAGCTGGAAATGTGTATGACCTTTCGAACAAGTTGTTGCAAGGTTGAGCATTTGCTGAGTTACATTACATCGAATGTTTTTTTGTTTTAGTATCTTTACTTACCCGTGACTTTATGGCTACATAATGATTATTTTGAATATATTTATTGGTCCTATCATCTCAGCACTTTCATTTTCGATCATAACGGCCGAAGTTACGTAAGTTAGAATCTGTTCAAGCTTCATAGCACTTCTACTTAAGGCAAAATTAAAGGACATGATACATTTATCAAGTTCTCAACTTTTTACTGTAGCTGTAAATTTAATTAACCTAACAAAGAAGTTCTCGCAAGGTTCAGCACGAGCTGTGCTAAAATATATTTAATGTTTTTAGATTCATCCAATCCCACCTTGCACATGAATTTACGATTTCACGTTGATTTTTTTCAAATACAATTAGTGAACTTATCACTAAGTCCTATCGACTAAGTCGGTTCATTTTCGAGCATAATGGTTGAAGTTACGTAAGATAGAAACTTTTCAGGCTTCGTAGTAATTCTACTCAAGACTAAAATCCAAAACATTATACCTTCAGCAATTTTCCGACTTTTTACTGTAGCTGGAAATGTGTATGACCTTTCGAACAAGTTGTTGCAAGGTTGAGCATTTGCTGACTTACATTACAGCGAATGTTTTTTTGTTTTAATATCTTTACTTACCCGTGACTTTATGGCTACATAATGATTATTTTGAATATATTTATTGGTCCTATCATCTCAGCACTTTCATTTTCGAACATAGCGGACGAAGTTGCGTAAGTTAGTATCTGTTCAAACTTCATAGCATTTCTACTTAAGGGTAAAATAAAGGGCATGATACATTTATCAAGTTCTCAACTTTTTACTGTAGCTGCAAATTTAATTAACCTATCAAAGAAGTTCTCGCAGGGTTCAGCACAAGCTGTGCTAAGATACATTTAATGTTTTTAGCTTCATCCAATCCTAACTTGCACATGAATTTACGGTTCCATGTTAATTTTTTCCAAATATAATTAATGAACTTATCATTAAGTCCTATCGACTAAGTCGGTTCATTTGCGAGCATAATGGTCGGAGTTACGTAAGATAGAATCTTTTCAGGCTTGGTAGTAATTCTACTCAAGACTAAAATTCAAAATATTATACTTTTAGCAATTTTTCAACTTTTTACTGTAGCTGGAAATGTATATGACCTATCGAACAAGGTGTTGCAAGGTTGAGCATGTGATGAGTTACGTTACATCGAATGTTTTTTGTTTTAATATCTTTACTTACGCTTGACTTTATAACTACATAATGATTATTTTGAATATATTTATTGGTCCCATCCACCCTGCAATTCTATTTTCGAATATAACGGCCGAAGTTACGTAAGTTAGAATTTGTTCAAGCCTCATAGCACTTCTACTTAAGGGTATAATAAAGGACATGATACATTTATCAAGTTTTCAACTTTTTACTATAGCTGCAAATTTAATTAACCTATCAAAGAAGTTCTCGCAGGGTTCAGCACAAGCTGTACTAGAATATATTTAATGTTTTTAGCTTCATCCAATCCTAACTTGCACATGAATTTACGATTCCATGTTAATATTTTTCTAATACAATTAATGAACTTATCACTAAGTCCTATCGACTAAGTCTGTTCATTTCCGAGCATAATGGTCGGAGTTACGTAAGATAGAATCTTTTCAGGCCTCGTAGTAATTCTACTCAAGACTAAAATTCAAAACATTATACCTTTAGCAATTTTTCAACTTTCTACTGTAGCTGGAAATGTATATGACCTATCGAACAAGTTGTTGCAAGGTTGGGCATGTAATGAGTTACATTACATCGAACGTTTTTTGATTTAATATCTATGCCTACCCGTGATTTTATGGCTACATATTGAATATTTTGAATATATTTTTTGGTCCTATCAACTCAGCACTTTGATTTTCGAATATAACGGCCGAAGTTACGTATGTTAGAATCTGTTCAAGCTTCATAGCACTTAAACTTAAGGGAAAAATGAAGGACATGATACATTTATCAAGTTCTCAACTTTTTACTGTAGCTGCAAATTTAGTTAACCTATCAAAGAAGTTCTCGCAGGGTTCAGCACAAGCTGTGCTAAGATACATTTAATGTTTTTAGCTTCATCCAATCCTAACTTGCACATGAATTTACGGTTCCCTGTTAATTTTTTCCAAACATAATTAATGAACTTATCACTAAGTCCTATCGACTAAGTCTGTTCATTTTCGAGCATAATGGTTGAAGTTACGTAGAATAGAAACTTTTCAGGCTTCGTAGTAATTCTACTCAAGACTAAAATACAAAACATTATACCTTCAGCAATTTTCCGACTTTTTACTGTAGCTGGAAATGTGTATGACCTTTCGAACAAGTTGTTGCAAGGTTGAGCATTTGCTGAGTTACATTACATCGAATGTTTTTTTGTTTTAATATCTTTACTTACCCGTGACTTTATGGCTACATAATGATTATTTTGAATATATTTATTGGTCTTATCATCTCAGCACTTTCATTTTCGAACATAGCGGACGAAGTTGCGTAAGTTAGTATCTGTTCAAACTTCATAGCATTTCTACTTAAGGGTAAAATAAAGGGCATGATACATTTATCAAGTTCTCAACTTTTTACTGTAGCTGCAAATTTAATTAACCTATCAAAGAAGTTCTCGCAGGGTTCAGCACAAGCTGTGCTAAGATACATTTAATGTTTTTAGCTTCATCCAATCCTAACTTGCACATGAATTTACGGTTCCCTGTTAATTTTTTCCAAACATAATTAATGAACTTATCACTAAGTCCTATCGACTAAGTCTGTTCATTTTCGAGCATAATGGTTGAAGTTACGTAGAATAGAAACTTTTCAGGCTTCGTAGTAATTCTACTCAAGACTAAAATCCAAAACATTATACCTTCAGCAATTTTCCGACTTATTACTGTAGCTGGAAATGTGTTTGACCTTTCGAACAAGTTGTTGCAAGGTTGAGCATTTGCTGAGTTACATTACATCGAATGTTTTTTTGTTTTAATATCTTTACTTACCCGTGACTTTATGGCTACATAATGATTATTTTGAATTTATTTATTGGTCCTAAGAACTCATCACTTTCATTTTCGAACATAGCGGACGAAGTTGCGTAAGTTAGTATCTGTTCAAACTTCATAGCATTTCTACTTAAGGGAAAAATGAAGGACATGATACATTTATCAAGTTCTCAACTTTTTACTGTAGCTGCAAATTTAGTTAACCTATCAAAGAAGTTCTCGCAGGGTTCAGCACAAGCTGTGCTAAGATACATTTAATGTTTTTAGCTTCATCCAATCCTAACTTGCACATGAATTTACGGTTCCCTGTTAATTTTTTCCAAACATAATTAATGAACTTATCACTAAGTCCTATCGACTAAGTCTGTTCATTTTCGAGCATAATGGTTGAAGTTACGTAGAATAGAAACTTTTCAGGCTTCGTAGTAATTCTACTCAAGACTAAAATCCAAAACATTATACCTTCAGCAATTTTCCGACTTTTTACTGTAGCTGGAAATGTGTTTGACCTTTCGAACAAGTTGTTGCAAGGTTGAGCATTTGCTGAGTTACATTACATCGAATGTTTTTTTGTTTTAATATCTTTACTTACCCGTGACTTTATGGCTACATAATGATTATTTTGAATTTATTTATTGGTCCTATCAACTCATCACTTTCATTTTCGAACATAGCGGACGAAGTTGTGTAAGTTAGTATCTGTTCAAACTTCATAGTATTTCTACTTAAGGGTAAAATAAAGGGCATGATACATTTATGAAGTTCTCAACTTTTTACTGTAGCGGCAAATTTAATTAACCTATCAAAGAAGTTTTCGCAGGGTTCAGCACGAGCTGTGCTATAATATATTTAATGTTTTTAGCTTCATCCAATCCTAACTTGCACATGAATTTACGCTTCCATGTTAATTTTTTTAAAATACAATTAATGAACTTATCACTAAGTTCTACCGACTAAGTCTGTTCATTTTCGAGCATAATGGTTGGAGTTACGAAAGATAGAATCTTTTCAGGCTTCGTAGTAATTCTACTCATGACTAAAATTCAAAACATTATACCTTTAGCAATTTTTCATCTTTTACTGTAGCTGGAAATGTATATGACCTATCGAACAAGTTGTTACAAGGTTGAGCATGTGATGAGTTACATTACATCAAATGTTTTTTTGTTTTAATTTCTTTACTTACGCTTGACTTTATAGCTACATAATGATTATTTTGAATATATTTATTGGTCCTATCAACTCAGCACTTTGATTTTCGAACATAACGGTCGAAGTTACGTAAGTTAGAATCTGTTCAAGCTTCATAGCACTTAAACTTAAGGGAAAAATAAAGGACATGATACATTTATCAAGTTTTCAACTTTTTACTGTAGCGGCAAATTTAATTAACCTATCAAAGAAGTTTTCGCAGGGTTCAGCACGAGCTGTGCTATAATATATTTAATGTTTTTAGCTTCATCCAATCCTAACTTGCACATGAATTTACGCTTCCATGTTAATTTTTTTAAAATACAATTAATGAACTTATCACTAAGTTCTACCGACTAAGTCTGTTCATTTTTGAGCATAATGGTTGGAGTTACGAAAGATAGAATCTTTTCAGGCTTCGTAGTAATTCTACTCATGACTAAAATTCAAAACATTATACCTTTAGCAATTTTTCATCTTTTACTGTAGCTGGAAATGTATATGACCTATCGAACAAGTTGTTGCAAGGCTGAGCATGTGATGAGTTACGTTACATCGAATGTTTTTTTGTTTTAATATCTTTACTTACCCGTGACTTTATGGCTACATAATGATTATTTTGAATATATTTATTGGTCCTATCAACTCATCACTTTCATTTTCGAACATAGCGGACGAAGTTGCGTAAGTTAGTATCTGTTCAAACTTCATAGCATTTCTACTTAAGGGTAAAATAAAGGGCATGATACATTTATGAAGTTCTCAACTTTTTACTGTAGCTGCAAATTTAATTAACCTATCAAAGAAGTTCTCGCAGGGTTCAGCACAAGCTGTGCTAAGATACATTTAATGTCTTTAGTTTCATCAAATCCTAACTTTCACATGAATTTACGGTTCCATGTTGATTTTTTCCAAATATAATTAATGAACTTAATTATATTTGGTCCTATCCTAAGTCCTATCGACTAAGTCGGTCCATTTGCGAGCATAATGGTCAGAGTTACGTAAGATAGAATCTTTTCAGGCTTCGTAGTAATTCTACTCAAGACTAAAATTCAAGACATTATACTTTTAGAAATTTTTCAACTTTTTACTGTAGCTGGAAATGTATATGACCTATCGAACAAGTTGTTGCAAGGTAGGGCATGTAATGAGTTACATTACATCGAATGTTTTTTGATTTAATATCTATGCTTACCCGTGATTTTATGGCTACATATTGACTATTTTGAATATATTTTTTGGTCCTATCAACTCAGCACTTTGATTTTCGAATATAGCGGCCGAAGTTACGTAAGTTAGAATCTGTTCAAGCTTCATAGCACTTCTACTTAAGGCAAAATTAAAGGACATGATACATTTATCAAGTTCTCAACTTTTTACTGTAGCTGTAAATTTAATTAACCTAACAAAGAAGTTCTCGCAGGGTTCAGCGCAAGCTGTGCTAAGATACATTTAATGTTTTTAGCTTCATTCAATCCTAACTTGCACATGAATTTACGGTTCCTTGTTAATTATTTCCAAATATAATTAATGAACTTATCATTAAGTCCTACCGACTAAGTCTGTTCATTTTCGAGCATAATGGTTGGAGTTACGAAAGATAGAATCTTTTCAGGCTTCGTAGTAATTCTACTCATGACTAAAATTCAAAACATTATACCTTTAGCAATTTTTCATCTTTTACTGTAGCTGGAAATGTATATGACCTATCGAACAAGTTGTTGCAAGGCTGAGCATGTGATGAGTTACGTTACATCGAATGTTTTTTTGTTTTAATATCTTTACTTACCCGTGACTTTATGGCTACATAATGATTATTTTGAATATATTTATTGGTCCTATCAACTCATCACTTTCATTTTCGAACATAGCGGACGAAGTTGCGTAAGTTAGTATCTGTTCAAACTTCATAGCATTTCTACTTAAGGGTAAAATAAAGGGCATGATACATTTATGAAGTTCTCAACTTTTTACTGTAGCTGCAAATTTAATTAACCTATCAAAGAAGTTCTCGCAGGGTTCAGCACAAGCTGTGCTAAGATACATTTAATGTTTTTAGCTTCATCCAATCCTAACTTGCACATGAATTTACGATTCCATGTTAATATTTTTCTAATACAATTAATGAACTTATCACTAAGTCCTATCGACTAAGTCTGTTCATTTCCGAGCATAATGGTCGGAGTTACGTAAGATAGAATCTTTTCAGGCCTCGTAGTAATTCTACTCATGACTAAAATTCAAAACATTATACCTTTAGCAATTTTTCAACTTTCTACTGTAGCTGGAAATGTATATGACCTATCGAACAAGTTGTTGCAAGGTTGAGCATGTGATGAGTTACGTTACATCGAGTGTTTTTTTGTTTTAATATATTTACTTACGCGTGAATTTATGGCTACATAATGATTATTTTGAATATATTTATTGGTCCTATCAACTCAGCACTTTGATTTTCGAACATAGCGGCTGAATTTACATAAGTTAGAATCTGTTCAAGCTTCCTATCACTTCTACTTAAGGGAAAAATGAAGGACATGATACATTTATCAAGTTCTCAACTTTTTACTGTAGCTGCAAATTTAGTTAACCTATCAAAGAAGTTCTCGCAGGGTTCAGCACGAGCTGTGCTATAATATATTTAATGTCTTTAGTTTCATCAAATCCTAACTTTCACATGAATTTACGGTTCCATGTTGATTTTTTCCAAATATAATTAATGAACTTATCACTAAGTCCTATCGACTAAGTCGGTCCATTTGCGAGCATAATGGTCAGAGTTACGTAAGACAGAATCTTTTCAGGCTTCGTAGTAATTCTACTCAAGACTAAAATTCAAGACATTATACTTTTAGCAATTTTTCAACTTTTTACTGTAGCTGGAAAGGTATATGACCTATCGAACAAGTTGTTGCAAGGTTGGTCATGTAATGAGTTACATTACATCGAACGTTTTTTGATTTAATATCTATGCCTACCCGTGATTTTATGGCTACATATTGAATATTTTGAATATATTTTTTGGTCCTATCAACTCAGCACTTTGATTTTCGAATATAACGGCCGAAGTTACGTAAGTTAGAATCTGTTCAAGCTTCATAGCACTTCTACTTAAGGCAAAATTAATGGACATGATACATTTTTCAAGTTCTCAACTTTTTACTGTAGCTGTAAATTTAATTAACCTAACAAAGAAGTTCTCGCAGGGTTCAGCGCAAGCTGTGCTAAGATACATTTAATGTTTTTAGCTTCATCCAATCCTAACTTGCACATGAATTTACGGTTCCTTGTTAATTATTTCCAAATATAATTAATGAACTTATCATTAAGTCCTATCGACTAAGTCGGTTCATTTTCGAGCATAATGGTTGAAGTTACGTAGGATAGAAACTTTTCAGGCTTCGTAGTAATTCTACTCAAGACTAAAATCCAAAACATTATACCTTCAGCAATTTTCCGACTTTTTACTGTAGCTGGAAATGTGTTTGACCTTTCGAACAAGTTGTTGCAAGTTTGAGCATTTGCTGAGTTACATTACATCGAATGTTTTTTTGTTTTAATATCTTTACTTTCCCGTGACTTTATGGCTACATAATGATTATTTTGAATTTATTTATTGGTCCTATAAACTCATCACTTTCATTTTCGAACATAGCGGACGAAGTTGCGTAAGTTAGTATCTGTTCAAACTTCATAGCATTTCTACTTAAGGGTAAAATAAAGGGCATGATACATTTATCAAGTTCTCAACTTTTTACTGTAGCTGCAAATTTAATTAACCTATCAAAGAAGTTCTCGCAGGGTTCAGCACAAGCTGTGCTAAGATACATTTAATGTTTTTAGCTTCATCCAATCCTAACTTGCACATGAGTTTACGGTTCCATGTTAATTTTTTTCCAATACAATTAATGTACTTATCACTAAGTCCTATCGACTAAGTCTGTTCATTTTCGAGCATAATGGTCGGAGTTACGTAAGATAGAAACTTTCAAGCTTCGTAGTAATTCTACTCAAGACTAAAATTCAAAACATTTTATCTTTAGCAATTTTTCAACTTTTTACTGTAGCTGGAAATGTATATGACCTATCGAACAAGTTGTTGCAAGGCTGAGCATGTGATGAGTTACGTTACATCGAATGTTTTTTTGTTTTAATTTCTTTACTTACGCTTGACTTTATAGCTACATAATGATTATTTTGAATATATTTATTGGTCCTATCAACTCAGCACTTTGATTTTCGAACATAGCGGTCGAAGTTACGTAAGTTAGAATCTGTTCAAGCTTCATAGCACTTCTACTTAAGGGAAAAATAATGTTGAAAATTTATCAAATTTTCAACTTTTTACTGTAGCGGCAAATTTAATTAACCTATCAAAGAAGTTTTCGCAGGGTTCAGCACGAGCTGTGCTATAATATATTTAATGTTTTTAGCTTCATCCAATCCTAACTTGCACATGAATTTACGCTTCCATGTTAATTTTTTTAAAATACAATTAATGAACTTATCACTAAGTTCTACCGACTAAGTCTGTTCATTTTCGAGCATAATGGTTGGAGTTACGAAAGATAGAATCTTTTCAGGCTTCGTAGTAATTCTACTCATGACTAAAATTCAAAACATTATACCTTTAGCAATTTTTCATCTTTTACTGTAGCTGGAAATGTATATGACCTATCGAACAAGTTGTTGCAAGGCTGAGCATGTGATGAGTTACGTTACATCGAATGTTTTTTTGTTTTAATATCTTTACTTACCCGTGACTTTATGGCTACATAATGATTATTTTGAATATATTTATTGGTCCTATCAACTCATCACTTTCATTTTCGAACATAGCGGACGAAGTTGCGTAAGTTAGTATCTGTTCAAACTTCATAGCATTTCTACTTAAGGGTAAAATAAAGGGCATGATACATTTATGAAGTTCTCAACTTTTTACTGTAGCTGCAAATTTAATTAACCTATCAAAGAAGTTCTCGCAGGGTTCAGCACAAGCTGTGCTAAGATACATTTAATGTCTTTAGTTTCATCAAATCCTAACTTTCACATGAATTTACGGTTCCATGTTGATTTTTTCCAAATATAATTAATGAACTTATCACTAAGTCCTATCGACTAAGTCGGTCCATTTGCGAGCATAATGGTCAGAGTTACGTAAGATAGAATCTTTTCAGGCTTCGTAGTAATTCTACTCAAGACTAAAATTCAAGACATTATACTTTTAGCAATTTTTCAACTTTTTACTGTAGCTGGAAATGTATATGACCTATCGAACAAGTTGTTGCAAGGTTGGGCATGTAATGAGTTACATTACATCGAATGTTTTTTGATTTAATATCTATGCTTACCCGTGATTTTATGGCTACATATTGACTATTTTGAATATATTTTTTGGTCCTATCAACTCAGCACTTTGATTTTCGAATATAGCGGCCGAAGTTACGTAAGTTAGAATCTGTTCAAGCTTCATAGCACTTCTACTTAAGGCAAAATTAAAGGACATGATACATTTATCAAGTTCTCAACTTTTTACTGTAGCTGTAAATTTAATTAACCTAACAAAGAAGTTCTCGCAGGGTTCAGCGCAAGCTGTGCTAAGATACATTTAATGTTTTTAGCTTCATTCAATCCTAACTTGCACATGAATTTACGGTTCCTTGTTAATTATTTACAAATATAATTAATGAACTTATCATTAAGTCCTATCGACTAAGTCGGTTCATTTTCGAGCATAATGGTTGAAGTTACGCAGGATAGAAACTTTTCAGGCTTCGTAGTAATTCTACTCAAGACTAAAATTCAAAACATTTTATCTTTAGCAATTTTTCAACTTTTTACTGTAGCTGGAAATGTATATGACCTATCGAACAAGTTGTTGCAAAGCTGAGCATGTGATGAGTTACGTTACATCGAATGTTTTTTTGTTTTACTTTCTTTACTTACGCTTGACTTTATAGCTACATAATGATTATTTTGAATTTATTTATTGGTCCTATCAACTCAGCACTTTGATTTTCGAACATAACGGTCGAAGTTACGTAAGTTAGAATCTGTTCAAGCTTCATAGCACTTCTACTTAAGGGAAAAATAAAGTTGAAAATTTATCAAATTTTCAACTTTTTACTGTAGCTGCAAATTTAATTAACCTATCAAAGAAGTTTTCGCAGGGTTCAGCACGAGCTGTGCTATAATATATTTAATGTTTTTAGCTTCATCCAATCCTAACTTGCACATGAATTTACGCTTCCATGTTAATTTTTTTAAAATACAATTAATGAACTTATCACTAAGTTCTACCGACTAAGTCTGTTCATTTTCGAGCATAATGGTTGGAGTTACGTAAGATAGAATCTTCTCAGGCTTCGTAGTAATTCTACTCATGACTAAAATTCAAAACATTATACCTTTAGCAATTTTTCATCTTTTACTGTAGCTGGAAATGTATATGACCTATCGAACAAGTTGTTGCAAGGCTGAGCATGTGATGAGTTACGTTACATCGAATGTTTTTTTGTTTTAATATCTTTACTTACCCGTGACTTTATGGCTACATAATGATTATTTTGAATATATTTATTGGTCCTATCAACTCAGCACTTTCATTTTCGAACATAGCGGACGAAGTTGCGTAAGTTAGTATCTGTTCAAACTTCATAGCATTTCTACTTAAGGGTAAAATAAAGGGCATGATACATTTATGAAGTTCTCAACTTTTTACTGAAGCTGCAAATTTAATTAACCTAACAAAGAAGTTCTCGCAAGGTTTAGCACGAGCTGTGCTATAATATATTTAATGTTTTTAGCTTCATCCAACCCTAACTTGCACATGAATTTACGGTTCCATGTTAATTTTTTCCCAATACAATTAATGTACTTATCACTAAGTCCTATCGACTAAGTCTGTTCATTTTCGAGCATAATGGTCGGAGTTACGTAAGATAGAAACTTTTCAAGCTTCGTAGTAATTCTACTCAAGACTAAAATTCAAAACATTTTATCTTTAGCAATTTTTCAACTTTTTACTGTAGCTGGAAATGTATATGACCTATCGAACAAGTTGTTGCAAGGCTGAGCATGTGATGAGTTACGTTACATCGAATGTTTTTTTGTTTTAATTTCTTTACTTACGCTTGACTTTATAGCTACATAATGATTATTTTGAACATATTTATTGGTCCTATCAACTCAGCACTTTGATTTTCGAACATAACGGTCGAAGTTACGTAAGTTA
Source organism: Platypus cylindrus (assembly GCA_949748235.1). Classification (NCBI taxonomy): domain Eukaryota; kingdom Metazoa; phylum Arthropoda; class Insecta; order Coleoptera; family Curculionidae; genus Platypus; species Platypus cylindrus. The sequence goes on along the minus strand of CATIYE010000002.1, from coordinate 905,373 downwards.
GAATCTGTTCAAGCTTCATAGCACTTCTACTTAAGGGAAAAATGAAGGACATGATACATTTATCAAGTTCTCAACTTTTTACTGTAGCTGCAAATTTAATTAACCTAACAAAGAAGTTCTCGCAAGGTTCAGCACGAGCTGTGCTATAATATATTTAATGTTTTTAGCTTCATCCAATCCTAACTTGCACATGAATTTACGCTTCCATGTTAATTTTTTTCAAATACAATTAATGAACTTATCACTAAGTTCTACCGACTAAGTCTGTTCATTTTCAAGCATAATGGTTGGAGTTACGAAAGATAGAATCTTTTCAGGCTTCGTAGTAATTCTACTCATGACTAAAATTCAAAACATTATACCTTTAGCAATTTTTCATCTTTTACTGTAGCTGGAAATGTATATGACCTATCGAACAAGTTGTTGCAAGGCTGAGCATGTGATGAGTTACGTTACATCGAATGTTTTTTTGTTTTAATATCTTTACTTTCGCGTGACTTTATGGCTACATAACGATTATTTGGAATATATTCATTGGTCCTATCAACTCAGCACTTTCATTTTCGATCATAACGGCCGAAGTTACGTAAGTTAGAATCTGTTCAAGCTTCATAGCACCTCTACTTAAGGCAAAATTAAAGGACATGATACATTTATCAAGTTCTCAACTTTTTACTGTAGCTGTAAATTTAATTAACCTAACAAAGAAGTTCTCGCAAGGTTCAGCACAAGCTGTGCTAAAATATATTTAATGTTTTTAGTTTCATCCAATCCCACCTTGCACATGAATTTACGATTTCACGTTGATTTTTTTCAAATACAATTAGTGAACTTATCACTAAGTCCTATCGACTAAGTCGGTTCATTTTCGAGCATAATGGTTGAAGTTACGTAAGATAGAAACTTTTCAGGCTTCGTAGTAATTCTACTCAAGACTAAAATCCAAAACATTACACCTTTAGCAATTTTCCGACTTTTTACTGTAGCTGGAAATGTGTATGACCTTTCGAACAAGTTGTTGCAAGGTTGAGCATTTGCTGAGTTACATTACATCGAATGTTATTTTGTTTTAATATCTTTACTTACGCTTGACTTTATAACTACATAATGATTATTTTGAATATATTTATTGGTCCTATCATCTCAGCACTTTCATTTTCGAACATAGCGGACGAAGTTGCGTAAGTTAGTATCTGTTCAAACTTCATAGCATTTCTACTTAAGGGTAAAATAAAGGGCATGATACATTTATCAAGTTCTCAACTTTTTACTGTAGCTGCAAATTTAATTAACCTATCAAAGAAGTTCTCGCGGGGTTCAGCACAAGCTGTGCTAAAATATATTTAATGTTTTTAGTTTCATCCAATCCTAACTTGCACATGAATTTACGGTTCCATGTTAATTTTTTCCAAACATAATTAATGAACTTATCATTAAGTCCTATCGACTAAGTCTGTTCATTTTCGAGCATAATGGTCGGAGTTACGTAAGATAGAATCTTTTCAGGTTTCGTCGTAATTCTACTCAAGACTAAAATTCAAAACATTATACCTTCTGCAATTTTCCGACTTTTTACTGTAGCTGGAAATGTGTATGACCTTTCGAACAAGTTGTTGCAAGGTTGAGCATTTGCTGAGTTACATTACATCGAATGTTTTTTTGTTTTAATATCTTTACTTACGCTTGACTTTATAACTACATAATGATTATTTTGAATATATTTATTGGTCCTATCAACTCAGCACTTTGATTTTCGAACATAGCGGCTGAAGTTACATAAGTTAGAATCTGTTCAAGCTTCCTAGCACTTCTACTTAAGGGAAAAATGAAGGACATGATACATTTATCAAGTTCTCAACTTTTTACTGTAGCTGTAAATTTAATTAACCTAACAAAGAAGTTCTCGCAAGGTTCAGCACGAGCTGTGCTAAAATATATTTATTGTTTTTAGTTTCATCCAATCCCACCTTGCACATGAATTTACGATTTCACATTGATTTTTTTCAAATACTATTAGTGAACTTATCACTAAGTCCTATCGACTAAGTCGGTTCATTTTCGAACATAATGGTTGAAGTTACGTAAGATAGAAACTTTTCAGGCTTCGTAGTAATTCTACTCAAGACTAAAATCCAAAACATTATACCTTCAGCAGTTTTCCGACTTTTTACTGTAGCTGGAAATGTGTATGACCTTTCGAACAAGTTGTTGCAAGGTTGAGCATCTGCTGAGTTACATTACATCGAATGTTTTTTTGTTTTAATATCTTTACTTACCCGTGACTTTATGGCTACATAATGATTATTTTGAATATATTTATTGGTCCTATCATCTCAGCACTTTCATTTTCGAACATAGCGGACGAAGTTGCGTAAGTTAGTATCTGTTCAAACTTCATAGCATTTCTACTTAAGGGTAAAATAAAGGGCATGATACATTTATCAAGTTCTCAACTTTTTACTGTAGCTGCAAATTTAATTAACCTATCAAAGAAGTTCTCGCAGGGTTCAGCACAAGCTGTGCTAAGATACATTTAATGTTTTTAGCTTCATCCAATCCTAACTTGCACATGAATTTACGGTTCCATGTTAATTTTTTCCAAATATAATTAATGAACTTATCATTAATTCCTATCGACTAAGTCGGCTCATTTGCGAGCATAATGGTCGGAGTTACGTAAGATAGAATCTTTTCAGGCTTGGTAGTAATTCTACTCAAGACTAAAATTCAAAATATTATACTTTTAGCAATTTTTCAACTTTTTACTGTAGCTGGAAATGTATATGACCTATCGAACAAGGTGTTGCAAGGTTGAGCATGTGATGAGTTACATTACATCGAATGTTTTTTTGTTTTAATATCTTTACTTACCCGTGACTTTATGGCTACTTAATGATTATTTTGAATATATTTATTGGTCCTATCATCTCAGCACTTTCATTTTCGAACATAGCGGACGAAGTTGCGTAAGTTAGTATCTGTTCAAACTTCATAGCATTTCTACTTAAGGGTAAAATAAAGGGCATGATACATTTATCAAGTTCTCAACTTTTTACTGTAGCTGCAAATTTAATTAACCTATCAAAGAAGTTCTCGCAGGGTTCAGCACAAGCTGTGCTAAGATACATTTAATGTTTTTAGCTTCATCCAATCCTAACTTGCACATGAATTTACGGTTCTTTGTTAATTATTTCCAAATATAATTAATGAACTTATCATTAAGTCCTATCGACTAAGTCTGTTCATTTTCGAGCATAATGGTCGGAGTTACGTAAGATAGAATCTTTTCAGGTTTCGTAGTAATTCTACTCAAGACTAAAATTCAAAACATTATACCTTTAGCAATTTTTCAACTTTCTACTGTAGCTGCAAATGTATATGACCTATCGAACAAGTTGTTGCAAGGTTGAGCATGTGATGAGTTACGTTACATCAAATGTTTTTTTGTTTTAATTTCTTTACTTACGCTTGACTTTATAGCTACATAATGATTATTTTGAATATATTTATTGGTCCTATCAACTCAGCACTTTGATTTTCGAACATAGCGGACGAAGTTGCGTAAGTTAGTATCTGTTCAAACTTCATAGCATTTCTACTTAAGGGTAAAATAAAGGGCATGATACATTTATCAAGTTCTCAACTTTTTACTGTAGCTGCAAATTTAATTAACCTATCAAAGAAGTTCTCGCAGGGTTCAGCACAAGCTGTGCTAAGATACATTTAATGTTTTTAGCTTCATCCAATCCTAACTTGCACATGAATTTACGGTTCTTTGTTAATTATTTCCAAATATAATTAATGAACTTATCATTAAGTCCTATCGACTAAGTCTGTTCATTTTCGAGCATAATGGTCGGAGTTACGTAAGATAGAATCTTTTCAGGTTTCGTAGTAATTCTACTCAAGACTAAAATTCAAAACATTATACCTTTAGCAATTTTTCAACTTTCTACTGTAGCTGCAAATGTATATGACCTATCGAACAAGTTGTTGCAAGGTTGAGCATGTGATGAGTTACGTTACATCGAGTGTTTTTTTGATTTAATATATTTACTTACGCGTGAATTTATGGCTACATAATGATTATTTTGAATACATTTATTGGTCCTATCAACTCAGCACTTTGATTTTCGAACATAGCGGCTGATGTTACATAAGTTAGAATCTGTTCAAGCTTCCTAGCACTTCTACTTAAGGGAAAAATGAAGGACATGATACATTTATCAAGTTCTCAACTTTTTACTGTAGCTGCAAATTTAATTAACCTAACAAAGAAGTTCTCGCAAAGTTCAGCACGAGCTGTGCTAAAATATATTTAATGTTTTTAGTTTCATCCAAACCCACCTTGCACATGAATTTACGATTTCACGTTGATTTTTTTCAAATACAATTAGTGAACTTATCACTAAGTCCTATCGACTAAGTCGGTTCATTTTCGAGCATAATGGTTGAAGTTACGTAAGATAGAAACTTTTCAGGCTTCGTAGTAATTCTACTCAAGACTAAAATCCAAAACATTATACCTTCTGCAATTTTCCGACTTTTTACTGTAGCTGGAAATGTGTATGACCTTTCGAACAAGTTGTTGCAAGGTTGAGCATTTGCTGAGTTACATTACATCGAATGTTTTTTTGTTTTAATATCTTTACTTACGCTTGACTTTATAACTACATAATGATTATTTTGAATATATTTATTGGTCCCATCCAACCTGCAATTCTATTTTCGAATATAACGGCCGAAGTTACGTAAGTTAGAATCTGTTCAAGCCTCATAGCACTTCTACTTAAGGGTATAATAAAGGGCATGATACATTTATCAAGTTTTCAACTTTTTACTATAGCTGCAAATTTAATTAACCTATCAAAGAAGTTCTCGCAGGGTTCAGCACAAGCTGTGCTATAATATATCTAATGTTTTTAGCTTCATCCAATCCTAACTTGCACATGAATTTACGATTCCATGTTAATATTTTTCTAATACTATTAATGAACTTATCACTAAGTCCTATCGACTAAGTCTGTTCATTTTCGAGCATAATGGTCGGAGTTACGTAAGATAGAATCTTTTCAGGCCTCGTAATAATTCTACTCAAGGCTAAAATTCAAAACATTATACCTTTAGCAATTTTTCAACTTTCTACTGTAGCTTGAAATGTATATGACCTATCGAACAAGTTGTTGCAAGGTTGAGCATGTGATGAGTTACATTACATCGAATGTTTTTTGTTTTAATATCTTTACTTACCCGTGATTTTATGGCTACATAATGATTATTTTGAATATATTTATTGGTCCTATCATCTCAGCACTTTCATTTTCGATCATAACGGCCGAAGTTACGTAAGTTAGAATCTGTTCAAGCTTCATAGCACTTCTACTTAAGGGTATAATAAAGGACATGATACATTTATCAAGTTTTCCACTTTTTACTATAGCTGCAAATTTAATTAACCTATCAAAGAAGTTCTCGCAGGGTTCAGCACAAGCTGTGCTATAATATATCTAATGTTTTTAGCTTCATCCAATCCTAACTTGCACATGAATTTACGATTCCATGTTAATATTTTTCTAATACTATTAATGAACTTATCACTAAGTCCTATCGACTAAGTCGGTTCATTTTCGAGCATAATGGTTGAAGTTACGTAAGATAGAAACTTTTCAGGCTTCGTAGTAATTCTACTCAAGACTAAAATCCAAAACATTACACCTTTAGCAATTTTCCGACTTTTTACTGTAGCTGGAAATGTGTATGACCTTTCGAACTAGTTGTTGCAAGGTTGAGCATTTGCTGAGTTACATTACATCGAATGTATTTTTATTTTAATATCTTTACTTACCCGTGACTTTATGGCTACATAATGATTATTTTGAATATATTTATTGGTCCTATCATCTCAGCACTTTCATTTTCGAACATAGCGGACGAAGTTGCGTAAGTTAGTATCTGTTCAAACTTCATAGCATTTCTACTTAAGGGTAAAATAAAGGGCATGATACATTTATCAAGTTCTCAACTTTTTACTGTAGCTGCAAATTTAATTAACCTATCAAAGAAGTTCTCGCGGGGTTCAGCACAAGCTGTGCTAAAATATATTTAATGTTTTTAGTTTCATCCAATCCTAACTTGCACATGATTTTACGGTTCCATGTTAATTTTTTTCATATACAATTAATGAACTTATCACTAAGTTCTACAGACTAAGTCGGTTCATTTTCGAGCATAACGATTGAAGTTACGTAAGATAGAAGCTTTTCAGGCTTCGTAGTAATTCTACTCAAGACTAAAATTCAAAACATTATACCTTCTGCAATTTTCCGACTTTTTACTGTAGCTGGAAATGTGTATGACCTTTCGAACAAGTTGTTGCAAGGTTGAGCATTTGCTGAGTTACATCGAATGTTTTTTTGTTTTAATATCTTTACTTACGCTTGACTTTATAACTACATAATGATTATTTTGAATATATTTATTGGTCCCATCCACCCTGCAATTCTATTTTCGAATATAACGGCCGAAGTTACGTAAGTTAGAATCTGTTCAAGCCTCATAGCACTTCTACTTAAGGGTATAATAAAGGACATGATACATTTATCAAGTTTTCAACTTTTTACTATAGCTGCAAATTTAATTAACCTATCAAAGAAGTTCTCGCAGGGTTCAGCACAAGCTGTGCTATAATATATTTAATGTTTTTAGCTTCATCCAATCCTAACTTGCACATGAATTTACGATTCCATGTTAATATTTTTCTAATACTATTAATGAACTTATCACTAAGTCCTATCGACTAAGTCTGTTCATTTTCGAGCATAATGGTCGGAGTTACGTAAGATAGAATCTTTTCAGGCGTCGTAATAATTCTACTCAAGACTAAAATTCAAAACATTATACCTTTAGCAATTTTTCAACTTTCTACTGTAGCTGGAAATGTATATGACCTATCGAACAAGTTGTTGCAAGGTTGAGCATGTGATGAGTTACGTTACATCGAGTGTTTTTTTGTTTTAATATATTTACTTACCCGTGACTTTATGGCTACATAATGATTATTTTGAATATATTTATTGGTCCTATCATCTCAGCACTTTCATTTTCGAACATAGCGGACGAAGTTGCGTAAGTTAGTATCTGTTCAAACTTCATAGCATTTCTACTTAAGGGTAAAATAAAGGGCATGATACATTTATCAAGTTCTCAACTTTTTACTGTAACTGCAAATTTAATTAACCTATCAAAGAAGTTCTCGCAGGGTTCAGCACAAGCTGTGCTAAGATACATTTAATGTTTTTAGCTTCATCCAATCCTAACTTGCACATGAATTTACGGTTCCATGTTAATTTTTTCCAAATATAATTAATGAACTTATCATTAAATCCTATCGACTAAGTCGGCTCATTTGCGAGCATAATGGTCGGAGTTACGTAAGATAGAATCTTTTCAGGCTTGGTAGTAATTCTACTCAAGACTAAAATTCAAAATATTATACTTTTAGCAATTTTTCAACTTTTTACTGTAGCTGGAAATGTATATGACCTATCGAACAAGGTGTTGCAAGGTTGAGCATGTGATGAGTTACATTACATCGAATGTTTTTTTGTTTTAATATCTTTACTTACCCGTGACTTTATGGCTACATAATGATTATTTTGAATATATTTATTGGTCCTATCATCTCAGCACTTTCATTTTCGAACATAGCGGACGAAGTTGCGTAAGTTAGTATCTGTTCAAACTTCATAGCATTTCTACTTAAGGGTAAAATAAAGGGCATGATACATTTATCAAGTTCTCAACTTTTTACTGTAGCTGCAAATTTAATTAACCTATCAAAGAAGTTCTCGCAGGGTTCAGCACAAGCTGTGCTAAGATACATTTAATGTTTTTAGCTTCATCCAATCCTAACTTGCACATGAATTTACGGTTCCATGTTAATTTTTTCCAAATATAATTAATGAACTTATCATTAAGTCCTATCGACTAAGTCTGTTCATTTTCGAGCATAATGGTCGGAGTTACGTAAGATAGAATCTTTTCAGGTTTCGTAGTAATTCTACTCAAGACTAAAATTCAAAACATTATACCTTTAGCAATTTTTCAACTTTCTACTGTAGCTGCAAATGTATATGACCTATCGAACAAGTTGTTGCAAGGTTGAGCATGTGATGAGTTACGTTACATCGAGTGTTTTTTTGTTTTAATATATTTACTTACGCGTGAATTTATGGCTACATAATGATTATTTTGAATACATTTATTGGTCCTATCAACTCAGCACTTTGATTTTCGAACATAGCGGCTGAAGTTACATAAGTTAGAATCTGTTCAAGCTTCCTAGCACTTCTACTTAAGGGAAAAATGAAGGACATGATACATTTATCAAGTTCTCAACTTTTTACTGTAGCTGCAAATTTAATTAACCTAACAAAGAAGTTCTCGCAAGGTTCAGCACGAGCTGTGCTAAAATATATTTAATGTTTTTAGTTTCATCCAATCCCACCTTGCACATGAATTTACGATTTCACGTTGATTTTTTTCAAATACAATTAGTGAACTTATCACTAAGTCCTATCGACTAAGTCGGTTCATTTTCGAGCATAATGGTTGAAGTTACGTAAGATAGAAACTTTTCAGGCTTCGTAGTAATTCTACTCAAGACTAAAATCCAAAACATTATACCTTCTGCAATTTTCCGACTTTTTACTGTAGCTGGAAATGTGTATGACCTTTCGAACAAGTTGTTGCAAGGTTGAGCATTTGCTGAGTTACATTACATCGAATGTTTTTTTGTTTTAATATCTTTACTTACGCTTGACTTTATAACTACATAATGATTATTTTGAATATATTTATTGGTCCCATCCAACCTGCAATTCTATTTTCGAATATAACGGCCGAAGTTACGTAAGTTAGAATCTGTTCAAGCCTCATAGCACTTCTACTTAAGGGTATAATAAAGGACATGATACATTTATCAAGTTTTCAACTTTTTACTATAGCTGCAAATTTAATTAACTTATCAAAGAAGTTCTCGCAGGGTTCAGCACAAGCTGTGCTATAATATATTTAATGTTTTTAGCTTCATCCAATCCTAACTTGCACATGAATTTACGATTCCATGTTAATATTTTTCTAATACTATTAATGAACTTATCACTAAGTCCTATCGACTAAGTCTGTTCATTTTCGAGCATAATGGTCGGAGTTACGTAAGATAGAATCTTTTCAGGCCTCGTAATAATTCTACTCAAGGCTAAAATTCAAAACATTATACCTTTAGCAATTTTTCAACTTTCTACTGTAGCTTGAAATGTATATGACCTATCGAACAAGTTGTTGCAAGGTTGAGCATGTGATGAGTTACATTACATCGAATGTTTTTTGTTTTAATATCTTTACTTACCCGTGATTTTATGGCTACATAATGATTATTTTGAATATATTTATTGGTCCTATCATCTCAGCACTTTCATTTTCGATCATAACGGCCGAAGTTACGTAAGTTAGAATCTGTTCAAGCTTCATAGCACTTCTACTTAAGGGTATAATAAAGGACATGATACATTTATCAAGTTCTCAACTTTTTACTGTAGCTGTAAATTTAATTAACCTAACAAAGAAGTTCTCGCAAGGTTCAGCACGAGCTGTGCTAAAATATATTTAATGTTTTTAGATTCATCCAATCCCACCTTGCACATGAATTTACGATTTCACGTTGATTTTTTTCAAATACAATTAGTGAACTTATCACTAAGTCCTATCGACTAAGTCGGTTCATTTTCGAGCATAATGGTTGAAGTTACGTAAGATAGAAACTTGTCAGGCTTCGTAGTAATTCTACTCAAGACTAAAATCCAAAACATTATACCTTCAGCAATTTTCCGACTTTTTACTGTAGCTGGAAATGTGTATGACCTTTCGAACAAGTTGTTGCAAGGTTGAGCATTTGCTGACTTACATTACATCGAATGTTTTTTTGTTTTAATATCTTTACTTACCCGTGAATTTATGGCTACATAATGATTATTTTGAATATATTTATTGGTCCTATCATCTCAGCACTTTCATTTTCGAACATAGCGGACGAAGTTGCGTAAGTTAGTATCTGTTCAAAGTTCATAGCATTTCTACTTAAGGGTAAAATAAAGGGCATGGTACATTTATCAAGTTCTCAACTTTTTACTGTAGCTGCAAATTTAATTAACCTATCAAAGAAGTTCTCGCAGGGTTCAGCACAAGCTGTGCTAAGATACATTTAATGTTTTTAGCTTCATCCAATCCTAACTTGCACATGAATTTACGGTTCCATGTTAATTTTTTCCAAATATAATTAATGAACTTATCATTAAGTCCTATCGACTAAGTCTGTTCATTTTCGAGCATAATGGTCGGAGTTACGTAAGATAGAAACTTTTCAAGCTTCGTAGTAATTCTACTCAAGACTAAAATTCAAAACATTTTATCTTTAGCAATTTTTCAACTTTTCACTGTAGCTGGAAATGTATATGACCTATCGAACAAGTTGTTGCAAGGCTGAGCATGTGATGAGTTACGTTACATCGAATGTTTTTTTGTTTTAATTTCTTTACTTACGCTTGACTTTATAGCTACATAATGATTATTTTGAATATATTTATTGGTCCTATCAACTCAGCACTTTGATTTTCGAACATAACGGTCGAAGTTACGTAAGTTAGAATCTGTTCAAGCTTCATAGCACTTCTACTTAAGGCAAAGATAATGTTGAAAATTTATCAAATTTTCAACTTTTTACTGTAGCGGCAAATTTAATTAACCTATCAAAGAAGTTTTCGCAGGGTTCAGCACGAGCTGTGCTATAATATATTTAATGTTTTTAGCTTCATCCAATCCTAACTTGCACATGAATTTACGCTTCCATGTTAATTTTTTTAAAATACAATTAATGAACTTATCACTAAGTTCTACCGACTAAGTCTGTTCATTTTCGAGCATAATGGTTGGAGTTACGAAAGATAGAATCTTTTCAGGCTTCGTAGTAATTCTACTAATGACTAAAATTCAAAACATTATACCTTTAGCAATTTTTCATCTTTTACTGTAGCTGGAAATGTATATGACCTATCGAACAAGTTGTTGCAAGGCTGAGCATGTGATGAGTTACGTTACATCGAATGTTTTTTTGTTTTAATATCTTTACTTACCCGTGAATTTATGGCTACATAATGATTATTTTGAATATATTTATTTGTCCTATGATCTCATCACTTTCATTTTCGAACATAGCGGCTGAAGTTACATAAGTTAGAATCTGTTCAAGCTTCCTAGCACTTCTACTTAAGGGAAAAATGAAGGACATGATACATTTATCAAGTTCTCAACTTTTTACTGTAGCTGCAAATTTAATTAACCTAACAAAGAAGTTCTCGCAAGGTTCAGCACGAGCTGTGCTAAAATATATTTAATGTTTTTAGTTTCATCCAATCCCACCTTGCACATGAATTTACGATTTCACGTTGATTTTTTTCAAATACAATTAGTGAACTTATCACTAAGTCCTATCGACTAAGTCGGTTCATTTTCGAGCATAATGGTTGAAGTTACGTAAGATAGAAACTTTTCAGGCTTCGTAGTAATTCTACTCAAGACTAAAATCCAAAACATTATACCTTCTGCAATTTTCCGACTTTTTACTGTAGCTGGAAATGTGTATGAACTTTCGAACAAGTTGTTGCAAGGTTGAGCATTTGCTGAGTTACATTACATCGAATGTTTTTTTGTTTTAATATCTTTACTTACGCTTGACTTTATAACTACATAATGATTATTTTGAATATATTTATTGGTCCCATCCAACCTGCAATTCTATTTTCGAATATAACGGCCGAAGTTACGTAAGTTAGAATCTGTTCAAGCCTCATAGCACTTCTACTTAAGGGTATAATAAAGGACATGATACATTTATCAAGTTTTCAACTTTTTACTATAGCTGCAAATTTAATTAACCTATCAAAGAAGTTCTCGCAGGGTTCAGCACAAGCTGTGCTATAATATATTTAATGTTTTTAGCTTCATCCAATCCTAACTTGCACATGAATTTACGATTCCATGTTAATATTTTTCTAATACTATTAATGAACTTATCACTAAGTCCTATCGACTAAGTCTGTTCATTTTCGAGCATAATGGTCGGAGTTACGTAAGATAGAATCTTTTCAGGCCTCGTAATAATTCTACTCAAGGCTAAAATTCAAAACATTATACCTTTAGCAATTTTTCAACTTTCTACTGTAGCTTGAAATGTATATGACCTATCGAACAAGTTGTTGCAAGGTTGAGCATGTGATGAGTTACATTACATCGAATGTTTTTTGTTTTAATATCTTTACTTACCCGTGATTTTATGGCTACATAATGATTATTTTGAATATATTTATTGGTCCTATCATCTCAGCACTTTCATTTTCGATCATAACGGCCGAAGTTACGTAAGTTAGAATCTGTTCAAGCTTCATAGCACTTCTACTTAAGGGTATAATAAAGGACATGATACATTTATCAAGTTCTCAACTTTTTACTGTAGCTGTAAATTTAATTAACCTAACAAAGAAGTTCTCGCAAGGTTCAGCACGAGCTGTGCTAAAATATATTTAATGTTTTTAGATTCATCCAATCCCACCTTGCACATGAATTTACGATTTCACGTTTATTTTTTTCAAATACAATTAGTGAACTTATCACTAAGTCCTATCGACTAAGTCGGTTCATTTTCGAGCATAATGGTTGAAGTTACGTAAGATAGAAACTTGTCAGGCTTCGTAGTAATTCTACTCAAGACTAAAATCCAAAACATTATACCTTCAGCAATTTTCCGACTTTTTACTGTAGCTGGAAATGTGTATGACCTTTCGAACAAGTTGTTGCAAGGTTGAGCATTTGCTGACTTACATTACATCGAATGTTTTTTTGTTTTAATATCTTTACTTACCCGTGAATTTATGGCTACATAATGATTATTTTGAATATATTTATTGGTCCTATCATCTCAGCACTTTCATTTTCGAACATAGCGGACGAAGTTGCGTAAGTTAGTATCTGTTCAAAGTTCATAGCATTTCTACTTAAGGGTAAAATAAAGGGCATGATACATTTATCAAGTTCTCAACTTTTTACTGTAGCTGCAAATTTAATTAACCTATCAAAGAAGTTCTCGCAGGGTTCAGCACAAGCTGTGCTAAGATACATTTAATGTTTTTAGCTTCATCCAATCCTAACTTGCACATGAATTTACGGTTCCATGTTAATTTTTTCCAAATATAATTAATGAACTTATCATTAAGTCCTATCGACTAAGTCTGTTCATTTTCGAGCATAATGGTCGGAGTTACGTAAGATAGAAACTTTTCAAGCTTCGTAGTAATTCTACTCAAGACTAAAATTCAAAACATTTTATCTTTAGCAATTTTTCAACTTTTTACTGTAGCTGGAAATGTATATGACCTATCGAACAAGTTGTTGCAAGGCTGAGCATGTGATGAGTTACGTTACATCGAATGTTTTTTTGTTTTAATTTCTTTACTTACGCTTGACTTTATAGCTACATAATGATTATTTTGAATATATTTATTGGTCCTATCAACTCAGCACTTTGATTTTCGAACATAACGGTCGAAGTTACGTAAGTTAGAATCTGTTCAAGCTTCATAGCACTTCTACTTAAGGCAAAGATAATGTTGAAAATTTATCAAATTTTCAACTTTTTACTGTAGCGGCAAATTTAATTAACCTATCAAAGAAGTTTTCGCAGGGTTCAGCACGAGCTGTGCTATAATATATTTAATGTTTTTAGCTTCATCCAATCCTAACTTGCACATGAATTTACGCTTCCATGTTAATTTTTTTAAAATACAATTAATGAACTTATCACTAAGTTCTACCGACTAAGTCTGTTCATTTTCGAGCATAATGGTTGGAGTTACGAAAGATAGAATCTTTTCAGGCTTCGTAGTAATTCTACTAATGACTAAAATTCAAAACATTATACCTTTAGCAATTTTTCATCTTTTACTGTAGCTGGAAATGTATATGACCTATCGAACAAGTTGTTGCAAGGCTGAGCATGTGATGAGTTACGTTACATCGAATGTTTTTTTGTTTTAATATCTTTACTTACCCGTGAATTTATGGCTACATAATGATTATTTTGAATATATTTATTTGTCCTATGATCTCATCACTTTCATTTTCGAACATAGCGGACGAAGTTGCGTAAGTTAGTATCTGTTCAAACTTCATAGCATTTCTACTTAAGGGTAAAATAAAGGGCATGATACATTTATGAAGTTCTCAACTTTTTACTGTAGCTGCAAATTTAATTAACCTATCAAAGAAGTTCTCGCAGGGTTCAGCACAAGCTGTGCTAAGATACATTTAATGTCTTTAGTTTCATCAAATCCTAACTTTCACATGAATTTACGGTTCCATGTTGATTTTTTCCAAATATAATTAATGAACTTATCACTAAGTCCTATCGACTAAGTCGGTCCATTTGCGATCATAATGGTCAGAGTTACGTAAGATAGAATCTTTTCAGGCTTCGTAGAAATTCTACTCAAGACTAGAATTCAAGACACTATACTTTTAGCAATTTTTCAACTTTTTACTGTACCTGGAAATGTATATGACCTATCGAACAAGTTGTTGCAAGGTTGGGCATGTAATGAGTTACATTACATCGAATGTTTTTTGATTTAATATCTATGCTTACCCGTGATTTTATGGCTACAGATTGACTATTTTGAATATATTTTTTGGTCCTATCAACTCAGCACTTTGATTTTCGAATATAGCGGCCGAAGTTACGTAAGTTAGAATCTGTTCAAGCTTCATAGCACTTCTACTTAAGGCAAAATTAAAGGACATGATACATTTATCAAGTTCTCAACTTTTTACTGTAGCTGTAAATTTAATTAACCTAACAAAGAAGTTCTCGCAGGGTTCAGCGCAAGCTGTGCTAAGATACATTTAATGTTTTTAGCTTCATCCAATCCTAACTTGCACATGAATTTACGGTTCCATGTTAATTTTTTCCAAATATAATTAATGAACTTATCATTAAGTCCTATCGACTAAGTCTGTTCATTTTCGAGCATAATGGTCGGAGTTACGTAAGATAGAAACTTTTCAACCTTCGTAGTAATTCTACTCAAGACTAAAATTCAAAACATTTTATCTTTAGCAATTTTTCAACTTTTTACTGTAGCTGGAAATGTATATGACCTATCGAACAAGTTGTTGCAAGGCTGAGCATGTGATGAGTTACGTTACATCGAATGTTTTTTTGTTTTAATTTCTTTACTTACGCTTGACTTTATAGCTACATAATGATTATTTTGAATATATTTATTGGTCCTATCAACTCAGCACTTTGATTTTCGAACATAACGGTCGAAGTTACGTAAGTTAGAATCTGTTCAAGCTTCATAGCACTTCTACTTAAGGCAAAGATAATGTTGAAAATTTATCAAATTTTCAACTTTTTACTGTAGCGGCAAATTTAATTAACCTATCAAAGAAGTTTTCGCAGGGTTCAGCACGAGCTGTGCTATAATATATTTAATGTTTTTAGCTTCATCCAATCCTAACTTGCACATGAATTTACGCTTCCATGTTAATTTTTTTAAAATACAATTAATGAACTTATCACTAAGTTCTACCGACTAAGTCTGTTCATTTTCGAGCATAATGGTTGGAGTTACGAAAGATAGAATCTTTTCAGGCTTCGTAGTAATTCTACTAATGACTAAAATTCAAAACATTATACCTTTAGCAATTTTTCATCTTTTACTGTAGCTGGAAATGTATATGACCTATCGAACAAGTTGTTGCAAGGCTGAGCATGTGATGAGTTACGTTACATCGAATGTTTTTTTGTTTTAATATCTTTACTTACCCGTGAATTTATGGCTACATAATGATTATTTTGAATATATTTATTTGTCCTATGATCTCATCACTTTCATTTTCGAACATAGCGGACGAAGTTGCGTAAGTTAGTATCTGTTCAAACTTCATAGCATTTCTACTTAAGGGTAAAATAAAGGGCATGATACATTTATGAAGTTCTCAACTTTTTACTGTAGCTGCAAATTTAATTAACCTATCAAAGAAGTTCTCGCAGGGTTCAGCACAAGCTGTGCTAAGATACATTTAATGTCTTTAGTTTCATCAAATCCTAACTTTCACATGAATTTACGGTTCCATGTTGATTTTTGCCAAATATAATTAATGAACTTATCACTAAGTCCTATCGACTAAGTCGGTCCATTTGCGAGCATAATGGTCAGAGTTACGTAAGATAGAATCTTTTCAGGCTTCGTAGTAATTCTACTCAAGACTAGAATTCAAAACATTATACCTTTAGCAATTTTTCATCTTTTACTGTAGCTGGAAATGTATATAACCTATCGAACAAGTTGTTGCAAGGCTGAGCATGTGATGAGTTACGTTACATCGAATGTTTTTTTGTTTTAATATCTTTACTTACCCGTGACTTTATGGCTACATAATGATTATTTTGAATATATTTATTGGTCCTATCAACTCATCACTTTCATTTTCGAACATAGCGGACGAAGTTGCGTAAGTTAGTATCTGTTCAAACTTCATAGCATTTCTACTTAAGGGTAAAATAAAGGGCATGATACATTTATGAAGTTCTCAACTTTTTACTGTAGCTGCAAATTTAATTAACCTATCAAAGAAGTTCTCGCAGGGTTCAGCACAAGCTGTGCTAAGATACATTTAATGTCTTTAGTTTCATCAAATCCTAACTTTCACATGAATTTACGGTTCCATGTTGATTTTTTCCAAATATAATTAATGAACTTATCACTAAGTCCTATCGACTAAGTCGGTCCATTTGCGATCATAATGGTCAGAGTTACGTAAGATAGAATCTTTTCAGGCTTCGTAGAAATTCTACTCAAGACTAGAATTCAAGACACTATACTTTTAGCAATTTTTCAACTTTTTACTGTACCTGGAAATGTATATGACCTATCGAACAAGTTGTTGCAAGGTTGGGCATGTAATGAGTTACATTACATCGAATGTTTTTTGATTTAATATCTATGCTTACCCGTGATTTTATGGCTACAGATTGACTATTTTGAATATATTTTTTGGTCCTATCAACTCAGCACTTTGATTTTCGAATATAGCGGCCGAAGTTACGTAAGTTAGAATCTGTTCAAGCTTCATAGCACTTCTACTTAAGGCAGAATTAAAGGACATGATACATTTATCAAGTTCTCAACTTTTTACTGTAGCTGTAAATTTAATTAACCTAACAAAGAAGTTCTCGCAGGGTTCAGCGCAAGCTGTGCTAAGATACATTTAATGTTTTTAGCTTCATCCAATCCTAACTTGCACATGAATTTACGGTTCCTTGTTAATTATTTCCAAATATAATTAATGAACTTATCATTAAGTCCTATCGACTAAGTCGGTTCATTTTCGAGCATAATGGTTGAAGTTACGTAGGATAGAAACTTTTCAGGCTTCGTAGTAATTCTACTCAAGACTAAAATCCAAAACATTATACCTTCAGCAATTTTCCGACTTTTTACTGTAGCTGGAAATGTGTATGACCTTTCGATCAAGTTGTTGCAAGGTTGAGCATTTGCTGAGTTACATTACATCGAATGTTTTTTTGTTTTAATATCTTTACTTACCCGTGACTTTATGGCTACATAATGATTATTTTGAATATATTTATTGGTCCTATCAACTCATCACTTTCATTTTCGAACATAGCGGACGAAGTTGCGTAAGTTAGTATCAGTTCAAACTTCATAGCATTTCTACTTAAGGGTA
Organism: Platypus cylindrus; assembly: GCA_949748235.1. Classification (NCBI taxonomy): domain Eukaryota; kingdom Metazoa; phylum Arthropoda; class Insecta; order Coleoptera; family Curculionidae; genus Platypus; species Platypus cylindrus. Next base: position 887,511 of record CATIYE010000002.1, on the reverse strand, counting down.
AAATAAAGGGCATGATACATTTATGAAGTTCTCAACTTTTTACTGTAGCTGCAAATTTAATTAACCTATCAAAGAAGTTCTCGCAGGGTTCAGCACAAGCTGTGCTAAGATACATTTAATGTTTTTAGCTTCATCCAATCCTAACTTGCACATGAGTTTACGGTTCCATGTTAATTTTTTTCCAATACAATTAATGTACTTATCACTAAGTCCTATCGACTAAGTCTGTTCATTTTCGAGCATAATGGTCGGAGTTACGTAAGATAGAAACTTTTCAAGCTTCGTAGTAATTCTACTCAAGACTAAAATTCAAAACATTTTATCTTTAGCAATTTTTCAACTTTTTACTGTAGCTGGAAATGTATATGACCTATCGAACAAGTTGTTGCAAGGCTGAGCATGTGATGAGTTACGTTACATGGAATGTTTTTTTGTTTTAATTTCTTTACTTACGCTTGACTTTATAGCTACATAATGATTATTTTGAATATATTTATTGGTCCTATCAACTCAGCACTTTGATTTTCGAACATAACGGTCGAAGTTACGTCAGTTAGAATCTGTTCAAGCTTCATAGCACTTCTACTTAAGGGAAAAATAAAGTTGAAAATTTATCAAATTTTCAACTTTTTACTGTAGCTGCAAATTTAATTAACCTATCAAAGAAGTTTTCGCAGGGTTCAGCACAAGCTGTGCTAAAATATATTTAATGTTTTTAGTTTCATCCAATCCCACCTTGCACATGAATTTACGATTTCACGTTGATTTTTTTCAAATACAATTAGTGAACTTATCACTAAGTCCTATCGACTAAGTCGGTTCATTTTCGAGCATAATGGTTGAAGTTACGTAAGATAGAAACTTTTCAGGCTTCGTAGTAATTCTACTCAAGACTAAAATCCAAAACATTATACCTTCAGCTATTTTCCGACTTTTTACTGTAGCTGGAAATGTGTATGACCTTTCGAACAAGTTGTTGCAAGGTTGAGCATTTGCTGAGTTACATTACATCGAATGTTTTTTTGTTTTAATATCTTTACTTACCCGTGACTTTATGGCTACATAATGATTATTTTGAATATATTTATTGGTCCTATCATCTCAGCACTTTCATTTTCGAACATAGCGGACGAAGTTGCGTAAGTTAGTATCTGTTCAAACTTCATAGCATTTCTACTTAAGGGTAAAATAAAGGGCATGATACATTTATCAAGTTCTCAACTTTTTACTGTAGCTGCAAATTTATTTAACCTATCAAAGAAGTTCTCGCAGGGTTCAGCACAAGCTGTGCTAAGAGACATTTAATGTTTTTAGCTTCATCCATTCCTAACTTGCACATGAATTTACGGTTCCATGTTAATTTTTTCCAGATATAATTAATGAACTTATCACTAAGTCCTATCGACTAAGTCGGTCCATTTGCGAGCATAATGGTCGGAGTTACGTAAGATAGAATCTTTTCAGGCTTAGTAGTAATTCTACTCAAGACTAAAATTCAAAATATTATACTTTTTACAATTTTTCAACTTTTTACTGTAGCTGGAAATGTATATGACCTATCGAACAAGTTGTTGCAAGGTTGAGCATTTGCTGAGTTACATTACATCGAATGTTTTTTTGTTTTAATATCTTTACTTACCCGTGACTTTATGGCTACATAATGATTATTTTGAATTTATTTATTGGTCCTATCAACTCATCACTTTCATTTTCGAACATAGCGGACGAAGTTGCGTAAGTTAGTATCTGTTCAAACTTCATAGCATTTCTACTTAAGGGTAAAATAAAGGGCATGATACATTTATGAAGTTCTCAACTTTTTACTGTAGCTGCAAATTTAATTAACCTATCAAAGAAGTTCTCGCAGGGTTCAGCACAAGCTGTGCTAAGATACATTTAATGTTTTTAGCTTCATCCAATCCTAACTTGCACATGAGTTTACGGTTCCATGTTAATTTTTTTCCAATACAATTAATGTACTTATCACTAAGTCCTATCGACTAAGTCTGTTCATTTTCGAGCATAATGGTTGGAGTTACGAAAGATAGAATCTTTTCAGGCTTCGTAGTAATTCTACTAATGACTAAAATTCAAAACATTATACCTTTAGCAATTTTTCATCTTCTACTGTAGCTGGAAATGTATATGACCTATCGAACAAGTTGTTGCAAGGCTGAGCATGTGATGAGTTACGTTACATCGAATGTTTTTTTGTTTTAATATCTTTACTTACCCGTGAATTTATGGCTACATAATGATTATTTTGAATATATTTATTTGTCCTATGATCTCATCACTTTCATTTTCGAACCTAGCGGACGAAGTTGCGTAAGTTAGTATCTGTTCAAACTTCATAGCATTTCTACTTAAGGGTAAAATAAAGGGCATGATACATTTATGAAGTTCTCAACTTTTTACTGTAGCTGCAAATTTAATAAACCTATCAAAGAAGTTCTCGCAGGGTTCAGCACAAGCTGTGCTAAGATACATTTAATGTCTTTAGTTTCATCAAATCCTAACTTTCACATGAATTTACGGTTCCATGTTAATTTTTTTTAAATACAATTAATGTACTTATCACTAAGTCCTATCGACTAAGTCGGTCCATTTGCGAGCATATTGGTCAGAGTTACGTAAGATAGAATCTTTTCAGGCTTCGTAGTAATTCTACTCAAGACTAGAATTCAAGACATTATACTTTTAGCAATTTTTCAACTTTTTACTGTAGCTGGAAATGTATATGACCTATCGAACAAGTTGTTGCAAAGTTGGGCATGTAATGAGTTACATTACATCGAATGTTTTTTGATTTAATATCTATGCTTACCCGTGATTTTATGGCTACATATTGACTATTTTGAATATATTTTTTGGTCCTATCAACTCAGCACTTTGATTTTCGAATATAGCGGCCGAAGTTACGTAAGTTAGAATCTGTTCAAGCTTCATAGCACTTCTACTTAAGGCAAAGATAATGTTGAAAATTTATCAAATTTTCAACTTTTTACTGTAGCGGCAAATTTAATTAACCTATCAAAGAAGTTTTCGCAGGGTTCAGCACGAGCTGTGCTATAATATATTTAATGTTTTTAGCTTCATCCAATCCTAACTTGCACATGAATTTACGCTTCCATGTTAATTTTTTTAAAATACAATTAATGAACTTATCACTAAGTTCTACCGACTAAGTCTGTTCATTTTCGAGCATAATGGTTGGAGTTACGAAAGATAGAATCTTTTCAGGCTTCGTAGTAATTCTACTAATGACTAAAATTCAAAACATTATACCTTTAGCAATTTTTCATCTTTTACTGTAGCTGGAAATGTATATGACCTATCGAACAAGTTGTTGCAAGGCTGAGCATGTGATGAGTTACGTTACATCGAATGTTTTTTTGTTTTAATATCTTTACTTACCCGTGAATTTATGGCTACATAATGATTATTTTGAATATATTTATTTGTCCTATGATCTCATCACTTTCATTTTCGAACATAGCGGCTGAAGTTACATAAGTTAGAATCTGTTCAAGCTTCCTAGCACTTCTACTTAAGGGAAAAATGAAGGACATGATACATTTATCAAGTTCTCAACTTTTTACTGTAGCTGCAAATTTAATTAACCTAACAAAGAAGTTCTCGCAAGGTTCAGCACGAGCTGTGCTAAAATATATTTAATGTTTTTAGTTTCATCCAATCCCACCTTGCACATGAATTTACGATTTCACGTTGATTTTTTTCAAATACAATTAGTGAACTTATCACTAAGTCCTATCGACTAAGTCGGTTCATTTTCGAGCATAATGGTTGAAGTTACGTAAGATAGAAACTTTTCAGGCTTCGTAGTAATTCTACTCAAGACTAAAATCCAAAACATTATACCTTCTGCAATTTTCCGACTTTTTACTGTAGCTGGAAATGTGTATGACCTTTCGAACAAGTTGTTGCAAGGTTGAGCATTTGCTGAGTTACATTACATCGAATGTTTTTTTGTTTTAATATCTTTACTTACGCTTGACTTTATAACTACATAATGATTATTTTGAATATATTTATTGGTCCCATCCAACCTGCAATTCTATTTTCGAATATAACGGCCGAAGTTACGTAAGTTAGAATCTGTTCAAGCCTCATAGCACTTCTACTTAAGGGTATAATAAAGGACATGATACATTTATCAAGTTTTCAACTTTTTACTATAGCTGCAAATTTAATTAACCTATCAAAGAAGTTCTCGCAGGGTTCAGCACAAGCTGTGCTATAATATATTTAATGTTTTTAGCTTCATCCAATCCTAACTTGCACATGAATTTACGATTCCATGTTAATATTTTTCTAATACTATTAATGAACTTATCACTAAGTCCTATCGACTAAGTCTGTTCATTTTCGAGCATAATGGTCGGAGTTACGTAAGATAGAATCTTTTCAGGCCTCGTAATAATTCTACTCAAGGCTAAAATTCAAAACATTATACCTTTAGCAATTTTTCAACTTTCTACTGTAGCTTGAAATGTATATGACCTATCGAACAAGTTGTTGCAAGGTTGAGCATGTGATGAGTTACATTACATCGAATGTTTTTTGTTTTAATATCTTTACTTACCCGTGATTTTATGGCTACATAATGATTATTTTGAATATATTTATTGGTCCTATCATCTCAGCACTTTCATTTTCGATCATAACGGCCGAAGTTACGTAAGTTAGAATCTGTTCAAGCTTCATAGCACTTCTACTTAAGGGTATAATAAAGGACATGATACATTTATCAAGTTCTCAACTTTTTACTGTAGCTGTAAATTTAATTAACCTAACAAAGAAGTTCTCGCAAGGTTCAGCACGAGCTGTGCTAAAATATATTTAATGTTTTTAGATTCATCCAATCCCACCTTGCACATGAATTTACGATTTCACGTTTATTTTTTTCAAATACAATTAGTGAACTTATCACTAAGTCCTATCGACTAAGTCGGTTCATTTTCGAGCATAATGGTTGAAGTTACGTAAGATAGAAACTTGTCAGGCTTCGTAGTAATTCTACTCAAGACTAAAATCCAAAACATTATACCTTCAGCAATTTTCCGACTTTTTACTGTAGCTGGAAATGTGTATGACCTTTCGAACAAGTTGTTGCAAGGTTGAGCATTTGCTGACTTACATTACATCGAATGTTTTTTTGTTTTAATATCTTTACTTACCCGTGAATTTATGGCTACATAATGATTATTTTGAATATATTTATTGGTCCTATCATCTCAGCACTTTCATTTTCGAACATAGCGGACGAAGTTGCGTAAGTTAGTATCTGTTCAAAGTTCATAGCATTTCTACTTAAGGGTAAAATAAAGGGCATGATACATTTATCAAGTTCTCAACTTTTTACTGTAGCTGCAAATTTAATTAACCTATCAAAGAAGTTCTCGCAGGGTTCAGCACAAGCTGTGCTAAGATACATTTAATGTTTTTAGCTTCATCCAATCCTAACTTGCACATGAATTTACGGTTCCATGTTAATTTTTTCCAAATATAATTAATGAACTTATCATTAAGTCCTATCGACTAAGTCTGTTCATTTTCGAGCATAATGGTCGGAGTTACGTAAGATAGAAACTTTTCAAGCTTCGTAGTAATTCTACTCAAGACTAAAATTCAAAACATTTTATCTTTAGCAATTTTTCAACTTTTTACTGTAGCTGGAAATGTATATGACCTATCGAACAAGTTGTTGCAAGGCTGAGCATGTGATGAGTTACGTTACATCGAATGTTTTTTTGTTTTAATTTCTTTACTTACGCTTGACTTTATAGCTACATAATGATTATTTTGAATATATTTATTGGTCCTATCAACTCAGCACTTTGATTTTCGAACATAACGGTCGAAGTTACGTAAGTTAGAATCTGTTCAAGCTTCATAGCACTTCTACTTAAGGCAAAGATAATGTTGAAAATTTATCAAATTTTCAACTTTTTACTGTAGCGGCAAATTTAATTAACCTATCAAAGAAGTTTTCGCAGGGTTCAGCACGAGCTGTGCTATAATATATTTAATGTTTTTAGCTTCATCCAATCCTAACTTGCACATGAATTTACGCTTCCATGTTAATTTTTTTAAAATACAATTAATGAACTTATCACTAAGTTCTACCGACTAAGTCTGTTCATTTTCGAGCATAATGGTTGGAGTTACGAAAGATAGAATCTTTTCAGGCTTCGTAGTAATTCTACTAATGACTAAAATTCAAAACATTATACCTTTAGCAATTTTTCATCTTTTACTGTAGCTGGAAATGTATATGACCTATCGAACAAGTTGTTGCAAGGCTGAGCATGTGATGAGTTACGTTACATCGAATGTTTTTTTGTTTTAATATCTTTACTTACCCGTGAATTTATGGCTACATAATGATTATTTTGAATATATTTATTTGTCCTATGATCTCATCACTTTCATTTTCGAACATAGCGGACGAAGTTGCGTAAGTTAGTATCTGTTCAAACTTCATAGCATTTCTACTTAAGGGTAAAATAAAGGGCATGATACATTTATGAAGTTCTCAACTTTTTACTGTAGCTGCAAATTTAATTAACCTATCAAAGAAGTTCTCGCAGGGTTCAGCACAAGCTGTGCTAAGATACATTTAATGTCTTTAGTTTCATCAAATCCTAACTTTCACATGAATTTACGGTTCCATGTTGATTTTTTCCAAATATAATTAATGAACTTATCACTAAGTCCTATCGACTAAGTCGGTCCATTTGCGATCATAATGGTCAGAGTTACGTAAGATAGAATCTTTTCAGGCTTCGTAGAAATTCTACTCAAGACTAGAATTCAAGACACTATACTTTTAGCAATTTTTCAACTTTTTACTGTACCTGGAAATGTATATGACCTATCGAACAAGTTGTTGCAAGGTTGGGCATGTAATGAGTTACATTACATCGAATGTTTTTTGATTTAATATCTATGCTTACCCGTGATTTTATGGCTACAGATTGACTATTTTGAATATATTTTTTGGTCCTATCAACTCAGCACTTTGATTTTCGAATATAGCGGCCGAAGTTACGTAAGTTAGAATCTGTTCAAGCTTCATAGCACTTCTACTTAAGGCAAAATTAAAGGACATGATACATTTATCAAGTTCTCAACTTTTTACTGTAGCTGTAAATTTAATTAACCTAACAAAGAAGTTCTCGCAGGGTTCAGCGCAAGCTGTGCTAAGATACATTTAATGTTTTTAGCTTCATCCAATCCTAACTTGCACATGAATTTACGGTTCCATGTTAATTTTTTCCAAATATAATTAATGAACTTATCATTAAGTCCTATCGACTAAGTCTGTTCATTTTCGAGCATAATGGTCGGAGTTACGTAAGATAGAAACTTTTCAACCTTCGTAGTAATTCTACTCAAGACTAAAATTCAAAACATTTTATCTTTAGCAATTTTTCAACTTTTTACTGTAGCTGGAAATGTATATGACCTATCGAACAAGTTGTTGCAAGGCTGAGCATGTGATGAGTTACGTTACATCGAATGTTTTTTTGTTTTAATTTCTTTACTTACGCTTGACTTTATAGCTACATAATGATTATTTTGAATATATTTATTGGTCCTATCAACTCAGCACTTTGATTTTCGAACATAACGGTCGAAGTTACGTAAGTTAGAATCTGTTCAAGCTTCATAGCACTTCTACTTAAGGCAAAGATAATGTTGAAAATTTATCAAATTTTCAACTTTTTACTGTAGCGGCAAATTTAATTAACCTATCAAAGAAGTTTTCGCAGGGTTCAGCACGAGCTGTGCTATAATATATTTAATGTTTTTAGCTTCATCCAATCCTAACTTGCACATGAATTTACGCTTCCATGTTAATTTTTTTAAAATACAATTAATGAACTTATCACTAAGTTCTACCGACTAAGTCTGTTCATTTTCGAGCATAATGGTTGGAGTTACGAAAGATAGAATCTTTTCAGGCTTCGTAGTAATTCTACTAATGACTAAAATTCAAAACATTATACCTTTAGCAATTTTTCATCTTTTACTGTAGCTGGAAATGTATATGACCTATCGAACAAGTTGTTGCAAGGCTGAGCATGTGATGAGTTACGTTACATCGAATGTTTTTTTGTTTTAATATCTTTACTTACCCGTGAATTTATGGCTACATAATGATTATTTTGAATATATTTATTTGTCCTATGATCTCATCACTTTCATTTTCGAACATAGCGGACGAAGTTGCGTAAGTTAGTATCTGTTCAAACTTCATAGCATTTCTACTTAAGGGTAAAATAAAGGGCATGATACATTTATGAAGTTCTCAACTTTTTACTGTAGCTGCAAATTTAATTAACCTATCAAAGAAGTTCTCGCAGGGTTCAGCACAAGCTGTGCTAAGATACATTTAATGTCTTTAGTTTCATCAAATCCTAACTTTCACATGAATTTACGGTTCCATGTTGATTTTTGCCAAATATAATTAATGAACTTATCACTAAGTCCTATCGACTAAGTCGGTCCATTTGCGAGCATAATGGTCAGAGTTACGTAAGATAGAATCTTTTCAGGCTTCGTAGTAATTCTACTCAAGACTAGAATTCAAAACATTATACCTTTAGCAATTTTTCATCTTTTACTGTAGCTGGAAATGTATATAACCTATCGAACAAGTTGTTGCAAGGCTGAGCATGTGATGAGTTACGTTACATCGAATGTTTTTTTGTTTTAATATCTTTACTTACCCGTGACTTTATGGCTACATAATGATTATTTTGAATATATTTATTGGTCCTATCAACTCATCACTTTCATTTTCGAACATAGCGGACGAAGTTGCGTAAGTTAGTATCTGTTCAAACTTCATAGCATTTCTACTTAAGGGTAAAATAAAGGGCATGATACATTTATGAAGTTCTCAACTTTTTACTGTAGCTGCAAATTTAATTAACCTATCAAAGAAGTTCTCGCAGGGTTCAGCACAAGCTGTGCTAAGATACATTTAATGTCTTTAGTTTCATCAAATCCTAACTTTCACATGAATTTACGGTTCCATGTTGATTTTTTCCAAATATAATTAATGAACTTATCACTAAGTCCTATCGACTAAGTCGGTCCATTTGCGATCATAATGGTCAGAGTTACGTAAGATAGAATCTTTTCAGGCTTCGTAGAAATTCTACTCAAGACTAGAATTCAAGACACTATACTTTTAGCAATTTTTCAACTTTTTACTGTACCTGGAAATGTATATGACCTATCGAACAAGTTGTTGCAAGGTTGGGCATGTAATGAGTTACATTACATCGAATGTTTTTTGATTTAATATCTATGCTTACCCGTGATTTTATGGCTACAGATTGACTATTTTGAATATATTTTTTGGTCCTATCAACTCAGCACTTTGATTTTCGAATATAGCGGCCGAAGTTACGTAAGTTAGAATCTGTTCAAGCTTCATAGCACTTCTACTTAAGGCAGAATTAAAGGACATGATACATTTATCAAGTTCTCAACTTTTTACTGTAGCTGTAAATTTAATTAACCTAACAAAGAAGTTCTCGCAGGGTTCAGCGCAAGCTGTGCTAAGATACATTTAATGTTTTTAGCTTCATCCAATCCTAACTTGCACATGAATTTACGGTTCCTTGTTAATTATTTCCAAATATAATTAATGAACTTATCATTAAGTCCTATCGACTAAGTCGGTTCATTTTCGAGCATAATGGTTGAAGTTACGTAGGATAGAAACTTTTCAGGCTTCGTAGTAATTCTACTCAAGACTAAAATCCAAAACATTATACCTTCAGCAATTTTCCGACTTTTTACTGTAGCTGGAAATGTGTATGACCTTTCGATCAAGTTGTTGCAAGGTTGAGCATTTGCTGAGTTACATTACATCGAATGTTTTTTTGTTTTAATATCTTTACTTACCCGTGACTTTATGGCTACATAATGATTATTTTGAATATATTTATTGGTCCTATCAACTCATCACTTTCATTTTCGAACATAGCGGACGAAGTTGCGTAAGTTAGTATCAGTTCAAACTTCATAGCATTTCTACTTAAGGGTAAAATAAAGGGCATGATACATTTATGAAGTTCTCAACTTTTTACTGTAGCTGCAAATTTAATTAACCTATCAAAGAAGTTCTCGCAGGGTTCAGCACAAGCTGTGCTAAGATACATTTAATGTTTTTAGCTTCATCCAATCCTAACTTGCACATGAGTTTACGGTTCCATGTTAATTTTTTTCCAATACAATTAATGTACTTATCACTAAGTCCTATCGACTAAGTCTGTTCATTTTCGAGCATAATGGTCGGAGTTACGTAAGATAGAAACTTTTCAAGCTTCGTAGTAATTCTACTCAAGACTAAAATTCAAAACATTTTATCTTTAGCAATTTTTCAACTTTTTACTGTAGCTGGAAATGTATATGACCTATCGAACAAGTTGTTGCAAGGCTGAGCATGTGATGAGTTACGTTACATGGAATGTTTTTTTGTTTTAATTTCTTTACTTACGCTTGACTTTATAGCTACATAATGATTATTTTGAATATATTTATTGGTCCTATCAACTCAGCACTTTGATTTTCGAACATAACGGTCGAAGTTACGTCAGTTAGAATCTGTTCAAGCTTCATAGCACTTCTACTTAAGGGAAAAATAAAGTTGAAAATTTATCAAATTTTCAACTTTTTACTGTAGCTGCAAATTTAATTAACCTATCAAAGAAGTTTTCGCAGGGTTCAGCACAAGCTGTGCTAAAATATATTTAATGTTTTTAGTTTCATCCAATCCCACCTTGCACATGAATTTACGATTTCACGTTGATTTTTTTCAAATACAATTAGTGAACTTATCACTAAGTCCTATCGACTAAGTCGGTTCATTTTCGAGCATAATGGTTGAAGTTACGTAAGATAGAAACTTTTCAGGCTTCGTAGTAATTCTACTCAAGACTAAAATCCAAAACATTATACCTTCAGCTATTTTCCGACTTTTTACTGTAGCTGGAAATGTGTATGACCTTTCGAACAAGTTGTTGCAAGGTTGAGCATTTGCTGAGTTACATTACATCGAATGTTTTTTTGTTTTAATATCTTTACTTACCCGTGACTTTATGGCTACATAATGATTATTTTGAATATATTTATTGGTCCTATCATCTCAGCACTTTCATTTTCGAACATAGCGGACGAAGTTGCGTAAGTTAGTATCTGTTCAAACTTCATAGCATTTCTACTTAAGGGTAAAATAAAGGGCATGATACATTTATCAAGTTCTCAACTTTTTACTGTAGCTGCAAATTTATTTAACCTATCAAAGAAGTTCTCGCAGGGTTCAGCACAAGCTGTGCTAAGAGACATTTAATGTTTTTAGCTTCATCCATTCCTAACTTGCACATGAATTTACGGTTCCATGTTAATTTTTTCCAGATATAATTAATGAACTTATCACTAAGTCCTATCGACTAAGTCGGTCCATTTGCGAGCATAATGGTCGGAGTTACGTAAGATAGAATCTTTTCAGGCTTAGTAGTAATTCTACTCAAGACTAAAATTCAAAATATTATACTTTTTACAATTTTTCAACTTTTTACTGTAGCTGGAAATGTATATGACCTATCGAACAAGTTGTTGCAAGGTTGAGCATTTGCTGAGTTACATTACATCGAATGTTTTTTTGTTTTAATATCTTTACTTACCCGTGACTTTATGGCTACATAATGATTATTTTGAATTTATTTATTGGTCCTATCAACTCATCACTTTCATTTTCGAACATAGCGGACGAAGTTGCGTAAGTTAGTATCTGTTCAAACTTCATAGCATTTCTACTTAAGGGTAAAATAAAGGGCATGATACATTTATGAAGTTCTCAACTTTTTACTGTAGCTGCAAATTTAATTAACCTATCAAAGAAGTTCTCGCAGGGTTCAGCACAAGCTGTGCTAAGATACATTTAATGTTTTTAGCTTCATCCAATCCTAACTTGCACATGAGTTTACGGTTCCATGTTAATTTTTTTCCAATACAATTAATGTACTTATCACTAAGTCCTATCGACTAAGTCTGTTCATTTTCGAGCATAATGGTTGGAGTTACGAAAGATAGAATCTTTTCAGGCTTCGTAGTAATTCTACTAATGACTAAAATTCAAAACATTATACCTTTAGCAATTTTTCATCTTCTACTGTAGCTGGAAATGTATATGACCTATCGAACAAGTTGTTGCAAGGCTGAGCATGTGATGAGTTACGTTACATCGAATGTTTTTTTGTTTTAATATCTTTACTTACCCGTGAATTTATGGCTACATAATGATTATTTTGAATATATTTATTTGTCCTATGATCTCATCACTTTCATTTTCGAACCTAGCGGACGAAGTTGCGTAAGTTAGTATCTGTTCAAACTTCATAGCATTTCTACTTAAGGGTAAAATAAAGGGCATGATACATTTATGAAGTTCTCAACTTTTTACTGTAGCTGCAAATTTAATAAACCTATCAAAGAAGTTCTCGCAGGGTTCAGCACAAGCTGTGCTAAGATACATTTAATGTCTTTAGTTTCATCAAATCCTAACTTTCACATGAATTTACGGTTCCATGTTAATTTTTTTTAAATACAATTAATGTACTTATCACTAAGTCCTATCGACTAAGTCGGTCCATTTGCGAGCATATTGGTCAGAGTTACGTAAGATAGAATCTTTTCAGGCTTCGTAGTAATTCTACTCAAGACTAGAATTCAAGACATTATACTTTTAGCAATTTTTCAACTTTTTACTGTAGCTGGAAATGTATATGACCTATCGAACAAGTTGTTGCAAAGTTGGGCATGTAATGAGTTACATTACATCGAATGTTTTTTGATTTAATATCTATGCTTACCCGTGATTTTATGGCTACATATTGACTATTTTGAATATATTTTTTGGTCCTATCAACTCAGCACTTTGATTTTCGAATATAGCGGCCGAAGTTACGTAAGTTAGAATCTGTTCAAGCTTCATAGCACTTCTACTTAAGGCAAAATTAAAGGACATGATACATTTATCAAGTTCTCAACTTTTTACTGTAGCTGTAAATTTAATTAACCTAACAAAGAAGTTCTCGCAGGGTTCAGCGCAAGCTGTGCTATAATATATTTAATGTTTTTAGCTTCATCCAATCCTAACTTGCACATGAATTTACGCTTCCATGTTAATTTTTTTAAAATACAATTAATGAACTTATCACTAAGTTCTACCGACTAAGTCTGTTCATTTTCGAGCATAATGGTTGGAGTTACGAAAGATAGAATCTTTTCAGGCTTCGTAGTAATTCTACTAATGATTAAAATTCAAAACATTATACCTTTAGCAATTTTTCATCTTTTACTGTAGCTGGAAATGTATATAACCTATCGAACAAGTTGTTGCAAGGCTGAGCATGTGATGAGTTACGTTACATCGAATGTTTTTTTGTTTTAATATCTTTACTTACCCGTGACTTTATGGCTACATAATGATTATTTTGAATATATTTATTGGTCCTATCAACTCATCACTTTCATTTTCGAACATAGCGGACGAAGTTGCGTAAGTTAGTATCTGTTCAAACTTCATAGCATTTCTACTTAAGGGTAAAATAAAGGGCATGATACATTTATGAAGTTCTCAACTTTTTACTGTAGCTGCAAATTTAATTAACCTATCAAAGAAGTTCTCGCAGGGTTCAGCACAAGCTGTGCTAAGATACATTTAATGTCTTTAGTTTCATCAAATCCTAACTTTCACATGAATTTACGGTTCCATGTTGATTTTTTCCAAATATAATTAATGAACTTATCATTAAGTCCTATCGACTAAGTCGGTTTATTTTCGAGCATAATGGTTGAAGTTACGTAGGATAGAAACTTTTCAGGCTTCGTAGTAATTCTACTCAAGACTAAAATCCAAAACATTATACCTTCAGCAATTTTCCGACTTTTTACTGTAGCTGGAAATGTGTATGACCTTTCGAACAAGTTGTTGCAAGGTTGAGCATTTGCTGAGTTACATTACATCGAATGTTTTTTGATTTAATATCTATGCTTACCCGTGATTTTATGGCTACATATTGAATATTTTGAATATATTTTTTGGTCCTATCAACTCAGCACTTTGATTTTCGAATATAGCGGCCGAAGTTACGTAAGTTAGAATCTGTTCAAGCTTCATAGCACTTCTACTTAAGGCAAAATTAAAGGACATGATACATTTATCAAGTTCTCAACTTTTTACTGTAGCTGTAAATTTAATTAACCTAACAAAGAAGTTCTCGCAGGGTTCAGCGCAAGCTGTGCTAAGATACATTTAATGTTTTTAGCTTCATCCAATCCTAACTTGCACATGAATTTACGGTTCCTTGTTAATTATTTCCAAATATAATTAATGAACTTATCATTAAGTCCTATCGACTAAGTCGGTTCATTTTCGAGCATAATGGTTGAAGTTACGTAGGATAGAAACTTTTCAGGCTTCGTAGTAATTCTACTCAAGACTAAAATCCAAAACATTATACCTTCAGCAATTTTCCGACTTTTTACTGTAGCTGGAAATGTGTATGACCTTTCGAACAAGTTGTTGCAAGGTTGAGCATTTGCTGAGTTACATTACATCGAATGTTTTTTTGTTTTAATATCTTTTCTTACCCGTGACTTTATGGCTACATAATGATTATTTTGAATATATTTATTGGTCCTATCAACTCATCACTTTCATTTTCGAACATAGCGGACGAAGTTGGGTAAGTTAGTATCAGTTCAAACTTCATAGCATTTCTACTTAAGGGTAAAATAAAGGGCATGATACATTTATGAAGTTCTCAACTTTTTACTGTAGCTGCAAATTTAATTAACCTATCAAAGAAGTTCTCGCAGGGTTCAGCACAAGCTGTGCTAAGATACATTTAATGTTTTTAGCTTCATCCAATCCTAACTTGCACATGAGTTTACGGTTCCATGTTAATTTTTTTCCAATACAATTAATGTACTTATCACTAAGTCCTATCGACTAAGTCTGTTCATTTTCGAGCATAATGGTCGGAGTTACGTAAGATAGAAACTTTTCAAGCTTCGTAGTAATTCTACTCAAGACTAAAATTCAAAACATTTTATCTTTAGCAATTTTTCAACTTTTTACTGTAGCTGGAAATGTATATGACCTATCGAACAAGTTGTTGCAAGGCTGAGCATGTGATGAGTTACGTTACATGGAATGTTTTTTTGTTTTAATTTCTTTACTTACGCTTGACTTTATAGCTACATAATGATTATTTTGAATATATTTATTGGTCCTATCAACTCAGCACTTTGATTTTCGAACATAACGGTCGAAGTTACGTAAGTTAGAATCTGTTCAAGCTTCATAGCACTTCTACTTAAGGGAAAAATGAAGGACATGATACATTTATCAAATTTTCAACTTTTTACTGTAGCTGCAAATTTAATTAACCTATCAAAGAAGTTTTCGCAGGGTTCAGCACGAGCTGTGCTATAATATATTTAATGTTTTTAGCTTCATCCAATCCTAACTTGCACATGAATTTACGCTTCCATGTTAATTTTTTTAAAATACAATTAATGAACTTATCACTAAGTTCTACCGACTAAGTCTGTTCATTTTCGAGCATAATGGTTGGAGTTACGAAAGATAGAATCTTTTCAGGCTTCGTAGTAATTCTACTCAAGACTAAAATTCAAAACATTATACCTTTAGCAATTTTTCATCTTTTACTGTAGCTGGAAATGTATATGACCTATCGAACAAGTTGTTGCAAGGCTGAGCATGTGATGAGTTACGTTACATCGAATGATTTTTTGTTTTAATATCTTTACTTACCCGTGACTTTATGGCTACATAATGATTATTTTGAATATATTTATTGGTCCTATCAACTCATCACTTTCATTTTCGAACATAGCGGACGAAGTTGCGTAAGTTAGTATCTGTTCAAACTTCATAGCATTTCTACTTAAGGGTAAAATAAAGGGCATGATACATTTATGAAGTTCTCAACTTTTTACTGTATCTGCAAATTTAATTAACCTATCAAAGAAGTTCTCGCAGGGTTCAGCACAAGCTGTGCTAAAATATATTTAATGTTTTTAGTTTCATCCAATCCCACCTTGCACATGAATTTACGATTTCACGTTGATTTTTTTCAAATACAATTAGTGAACTTATCACTAAGTCCTATCGACTAAGTCGGTTCATTTTCGAGCATAATGGTTGAAGTTACGTAAGATAGAAACTTTTCAGGCTTCGTAGTAATTCTACTCAAGACTAAAATCCAAAACATTATACCTTCAGCTATTTTCCGACTTTTTACTGTAGCTGGAAATGTGTATGACCTTTCGAACAAGTTGTTGCAAGGTTGAGCATTTGCTGAGTTACATTACATCGAATGTTTTTTTGTTTTAATATCTTTACTTACCCGTGACTTTATGGCTACATAATGATTATTTTGAATATATTTATTGGTCCTATCATCTCAGCACTTTCATTTTCGAACATAGCGGACGAAGTTGCGTAAGTTAGTATCTGTTCAAACTTCATAGCATTTCTACTTAAGGGTAAAATAAAGGGCATGATACATTTATCAAGTTCTCAACTTTTTACTGTAGCTGTAAATTTATTTAACCTATCAAAGAAGTTCTCGCAGGGTTCAGCACAAGCTGTGCTAAGAGACATTTAATGTTTTTAGCTTCATCCATTCCTAACTTGCACATGAATTTACGGTTCCATGTTAATTTTTTCCAGATATAATTAATGAACTTATCACTAAGTCCTATCGACTAAGTCGGTCCATTTGCGAGCATAATGGTCGGAGTTACGTAAGATAGAATCTTTTCAGGCTTAGTAGTAATTCTACTCAAGACTAAAATTCAAAATATTATACTTTTTACAATTTTTCAACTTTTTACTGTAGCTGGAAATGTATATGACCTATCGAACAAGTTGTTGCAAGGTTGAACATGTGATGAGTTACATTACATCGAATGTTTTTTGTTTTAATATCTTTACTTACCCGTGATTTTATGGCTACATAATGATTATTTTGAATATATTCATTGGTCCTATCAACTCAGCACTTTCATTTTCGATCATAACGGCCGAAGTTACGTAAGTTAGTATCTGTTCAAACTTCATAGCATTTCTACTTAAGGGTAAAATAAAGGGCATGATACATTTATGAAGTTCTCAAGTTTTTACTGTAGCTGCAAATTTAATTAACCTATCAAAGAAGTTCTCGCAGGGTTCAGCACAAGCTGTGCTAAGATACATTTAATGTTTTTAGCTTCATCCAATCCTAACTTGCACATGAATTTACGGTTCCTTGTTAATTATTTCCAAATATAATTAATGAACTTATCATTAAGTCCTATCGACTAAGTCGGTTCATTTTCGAGCATAATGGTTGAAGTTACGTAGGATAGAAACTTTTCAGGCTTCGTAGTAATTCTACTCAAGACTAAAATCCAAAACATTATACCTTCAGCAATTTTCCGACTTTTTACTGTAGCTGGAAATGTGTTTGACCTTTCGAACAAGTTGTTGCAAGGTTGAGCATTTGCTGAGTTACATTACATCGAATGTTTTTTTGTTTTAATATCTTTACTTACCCGTGACTTTATGGCTACATAATGATTATTTTGAATTTATTTATTGGTCCTATCAACTCATCACTTTCATTTTCGAACATAGCGGACGAAGTTGCGTAAGTTAGTATCTGTTCAAACTTCATAGCATTTCTACTTAAGGGTAAAATAAAGGGCATGATACATTTATGAAGTTCTCAACTTTTTACTGTAGCTGCAAATTTAATTAACCTATCAAAGAAGTTCTCGCAGGGTTCAGCACAAGCTGTGCTAAGATACATTTAATGTTTTTAGCTTCATCCAATCCTAACTTGCACATGAGTTTACGGTTCCATGTTAATTTTTTTCCAATACAATTAATGTACTTATCACTAAGTCCTATCGACTAAGTCTGTTCATTTTCGAGCATAATGGTTGGAGTTACGAAAGATAGAATCTTTTCAGGCTTCGTAGTAATTCTACTAATGACTAAAATTCAAAACATTATACCTTTAGCAATTTTTCATCTTCTACTGTAGCTGGAAATGTATATAACCTATCGAACAAGTTGTTGCAAGGCTGAGCATGTGATGAGTTACGTTACATCGAATGTTTTTTTGTTTTAATATCTTTACTTACCCGTGAATTTATGGCTACATAATGATTATTTTGAATATATTTATTTGTCCTATGATCTCATCACTTTCATTTTCGAACATAGCGGACGAAGTTGCGTAAGTTAGTATCTGTTCAAACTTCATAGCATTTCTACTTAAGGGTAAAATAAAGGGCATGATACATTTATGAAGTTCTCAACTTTTTACTGTAGCTGCAAATTTAATAAACCTATCAAAGAAGTTCTCGCAGGGTTCAGCACAAGCTGTGCTAAGATACATTTAATGTCTTTAGTTTCATCAAATCCTAACTTTCACATGAATTTACGGTTCCATGTTAATTTTTTTTAAATACAATTAATGTACTTATCACTAAGTCCTATCGACTAAGTCGGTCCATTTGCGAGCATAATGGTCAGAGTTACGTAAGATAGAATCTTTTCAGGCTTCGTAGTAATTCTACTCAAGACTAGAATTCAAGACATTATACTTTTAGCAATTTTTCAACTTTTTACTGTAGCTGGAAATGTATATGACCTATCGAACAAGTTGTTGCAAAGTTGGGCATGTAATGAGTTACATTACATCGAATGTTTTTTGATTTAATATCTATGCTTACCCGTGATTTTATGGCTACATATTGACTATTTTGAATATATTTTTTGGTCCTATCAACTCAGCACTTTGATTTTCGAATATAGCGGCCGAAGTTACGTAAGTTAGAATCTGTTCAAGCTTCATAGCACTTCTACTTAAGGCAAAATTAAAGGACATGATACATTTATCAAGTTCTCAACTTTTTACTGTAGCTGTAAATTTAATTAACCTAACAAAGAAGTTCTCGCAGGGTTCAGCGCAAGCTGTGCTATAATATATTTAATGTTTTTAGCTTCATCCAATCCTAACTTGCACATGAATTTACGCTTCCATGTTAATTTTTTTAAAATACAATTAATGAACTTATCACTAAGTTCTACCGACTAAGTCTGTTCATTTTCGAGCATAATGGTTGGAGTTACGAAAGATAGAATCTTTTCAGGCTTCGTAGTAATTCTACTAATGATTAAAATTCAAAACATTATACCTTTAGCAATTTTTCATCTTTTACTGTAGCTGGAAATGTATATAACCTATCGAACAAGTTGTTGCAAGGCTGAGCATGTGATGAGTTACGTTACATCGAATGTTTTTTTGTTTTAATATCTTTACTTACCCGTGACTTTATGGCTACATAATGATTATTTTGAATATATTTATTGGTCCTATCAACTCATCACTTTCATTTTCGAACATAGCGGACGAAGTTGCGTAAGTTAGTATCTGTTCAAACTTCATAGCATTTCTACTTAAGGGTAAAATAAAGGGCATGATACATTTATGAAGTTCTCAACTTTTTACTGTAGCTGCAAATTTAATTAACCTATCAAAGAAGTTCTCGCAGGGTTCAGCACAAGCTGTGCTAAGATACATTTAATGTCTTTAGTTTCATCAAATCCTAACTTTCACATGAATTTACGGTTCCATGTTGATTTTTTCCAAATATAATTAATGAACTTATCATTAAGTCCTATCGACTAAGTCGGTTCATTTTCGAGCATAATGGTTGAAGTTACGTAGGATAGAAACTTTTCAGGCTTCGTAGTAATTCTACTCAAGACTAAAATCCAAAACATTATACCTTCAGCAATTTTCCGACTTTTTACTGTAGCTGGAAATGTGTATGACCTTTCGAACAAGTTGTTGCAAGGTTGAGCATTTGCTGAGTTACATTACATCGAATGTTTTTTGATTTAATATCTATGCTTACCCGTGATTTTATGGCTACATATTGAATATTTTGAATATATTTTTTGGTCCTATCAACTCAGCACTTTGATTTTCGAATATAGCGGCCGAAGTTACGTAAGTTAGAATCTGTTCAAGCTTCATAGCACTTCTACTTAAGGCAAAATTAAAGGACATGATACATTTATCAAGTTCTCAACTTTTTACTGTAGCTGTAAATTTAATTAACCTAACAAAGAAGTTCTCGCAGGGTTCAGCGCAAGCTGTGCTAAGATACATTTAATGTTTTTAGCTTCATCCAATCCTAACTTGCACATGAATTTACGGTTCCTTGTTAATTATTTCCAAATATAATTAATGAACTTATCATTAAGTCCTATCGACTAAGTCGGTTCATTTTCGAGCATAATGGTTGAAGTTACGTAGGATAGAAACTTTTCAGGCTTCGTAGTAATTCTACTCAAGACTAAAATCCAAAACATTATACCTTCAGCAATTTTCCGACTTTTTACTGTAGCTGGAAATGTGTATGACCTTTCGAACAAGTTGTTGCAAGGTTGAGCATTTGCTGAGTTACATTACATCGAATGTTTTTTTGTTTTAATATCTTTTCTTACCCGTGACTTTATGGCTACATAATGATTATTTTGAATATATTTATTGGTCCTATCAACTCATCACTTTCATTTTCGAACATAGCGGACGAAGTTGGGTAAGTTAGTATCAGTTCAAACTTCATAGCATTTCTACTTAAGGGTAAAATAAAGGGCATGATACATTTATGAAGTTCTCAACTTTTTACTGTAGCTGCAAATTTAATTAACCTATCAAAGAAGTTCTCGCAGGGTTCAGCAAAAGCTGTGCTAAGATACATTTAATGTTTTTAGCTTCATCCAATCCTAACTTGCACATGAGTTTACGGTTCCATGTTAATTTTTTTCCAATACAATTAATGTACTTATCACTAAGTCCTATCGACTAAGTCTGTTCATTTTCGAGCATAATGGTCGGAGTTACGTAAGATAGAAACTTTTCAAGCTTCGTAGTAATTCTACTCAAGACTAAAATTCAAAACATTTTATCTTTAGCAATTTTTCAACTTTTTACTGTAGCTGGAAATGTATATGACCTATCGAACAAGTTGTTGCAAGGCTGAGCATGTGATGAGTTACGTTACATGGAATGTTTTTTTGTTTTAATTTCTTTACTTACGCTTGACTTTATAGCTACATAATGATTATTTTGAATATATTTATTGGTCCTATCAACTCAGCACTTTGATTTTCGAACATAACGGTCGAAGTTACGTAAGTTAGAATCTGTTCAAGCTTCATAGCACTTCTACTTAAGGGAAAAATGAAGGACATGATACATTTATCAAATTTTCAACTTTTTACTGTAGCTGCAAATTTAATTAACCTATCAAAGAAGTTTTCGCAGGGTTCAGCACGAGCTGTGCTATAATATATTTAATGTTTTTAGCTTCATCCAATCCTAACTTGCACATGAATTTACGCTTCCATGTTAATTTTTTTAAAATACAATTAATGAACTTATCACTAAGTTCTACCGACTAAGTCTGTTCATTTTCGAGCATAATGGTTGGAGTTACGAAAGATAGAATCTTTTCAGGCTTCGTAGTAATTCTACTCAAGACTAAAATTCAAAACATTATACCTTTAGCAATTTTTCATCTTTTACTGTATCTGGAAATGTATATGACCTATCGAACAAGTTGTTGCAAGGCTGAGCATGTGATGAGTTACGTTACATCGAATGATTTTTTGTTTTAATATCTTTACTTACCCGTGACTTTATGGCTACATAATGATTATTTTGAATATATTCATTGGTCCTATCAACTCAGCACTTTCATTTTCGATCATAACGGCCGAAGTTACGTAAGTTAGAATCTGTTTAAGCTTCATAGCACTTCTACTTAAGGCAAAATTAAAGGACATGATACATTTATCAAGTTCTCAACTTTTTACTGTAGCTGTAAATTTAATTAACCTAACAAAGAAGTTCTCGCAAGGTTCAGCACGAGCTGTGCTAAAATATATTTAATGTTTGTAGTTTCATCCAATCCCACCTTGCACATGAATTTACGATTTCACGTTGATTTTTTTCAAATACAATTAGTGAACTTATCACTAAGTCCTATCGACTAAGTCGGTTCATTTTCGAGCATAATGGTTGAAGTTACGTAAGATAGAAACTTTTCAGGCTTCGTAGTAATTCTACTCAAGACTAAAATCCAAAACATTATACCTTCAGCTATTTTCCGACTTTTTACTGTAGCTGGAAATGTGTATGACCTTTCGAACAAGTTGTTGCAAGGTTGAGCATTTGCTGAGTTACATTACATCGAATGTTTTTTTGTTTTAATATCTTTATTTACCCGTGACTTTATGGCTACATAATGATTATTTTGAATATATTTATTGGTCCTATCAACTCATCACTTTCATTTTCGAACATAGCGGACGAAGTTGCGTAAGTTAGTATCTGTTCAAACTTCATAGCATTTCTACTTAAGGGTAAAATAAAGGGCATGATACATTTATGAAGTTCTCAAGTTTTTACTGTAGCTGCAAATTTAATTAACCTATCAAAGAAGTTCTCGCAGGGTTCAGCACAAGCTGTGCTAAGATACATTTAATGTTTTTAGCTTCATCCAATCCTAACTTGCACATGAATTTACGGTTCCTTGTTAATTATTTCCAAATATAATTAATGAACTTATCATTAAGTCCTATCGACTAAGTCGGTTCATTTGCGAGCATAGTGGTCGGAGTTACGTAAGATAGAAACTTTTCAAGCTTCGTAGTAATTCTACTCAAGACTAAAATTCAAAACATTTTATCTTTAGCAATTTTTCAACTTTTTACTGTAGCTGGAAATGTATATGACCTATCGAACAAGGTGTTGCAAGGTTGAGCATGTGATGAGTTACGTTACATCGAATGTTTTTTGTTTTAATATCTTTACTTACGCTTGACTTTATAACTACATAATGATTATTTTGAATATATTTATTGGTCCCATCCACCATGCAATTCTATTTTCGAATATAACGGCCGAAGTTACATAAGTTAGAATTTGTTCAAGCCTCATAGCGCTTCTACTTAAGGGTATAATAAAGGACATGATACATTTATCAAGTTTTCAACTTTTTACTATAGCTGCAAATTTAATTAACCTATCAAAGAAGTTCTCGCAGGGTTCAGCACAAGCTGTACTATAATATATTTAATGTTTTTAGCTTCATCCAATCCTAACTTGCACATGAGTTTACGGTTCCATGTTAATTTTTTTTAAATACAATTAATGTACTTATCACTAAGTCATATCGACTAAGTCTGTTCATTTTCGAGCATAATGGTCGGAGTTACGTAAGATAGAATCTTTTCAGGCTTGGTAGTAATTCTACTCAAGACTAAAATTCAAAATATTATACTTTTTACAATTTTTCAACTTTTTACTGTAGCTGGAAATGTATATGACCTATCGAACAAGTTGTTGCAAGGTTGAACATGTGATGAGTTACATTACATCGAATGTTTTTTGTTTTAATATCTTTACTTACCCGTGATTTTATGGCTACATAATGATTATTTGGAATATATTCATTGGTCCTATCAACTCAGCACTTTCATTTTCGATCATAACGGCCGAAGTTACGTAAGTTAGAATCTGTTCAAGCTTCATAGCACTTCTACTTAAGGCAAAATTAAAGGACATGATACATTTATCAAGTTCTCAACTTTTTACTGTAGCTGTAAATTTAATTAACCTAACAAAGAAGTTCTCGCAAGGTTCAGCACGAGCTGTGCTAAAATATATTTAATGTTTGTAGTTTCATCCAATCCCACCTTGCAACTGAATTTACGATTTCACGTTGATTTTTTTCAAATACAATTAGTGAACTTATCACTAAGTCCTATCGACTAAGTCGGTTCATTTTCGAGCATAATGGTTGAAGTTACGTAAGATAGAAACTTTTCAGGCTTCGTAGTAATTCTACTCAAGACTAAAATACAAAACATTATACCTTCAGCAATTTTCCGACTTTTTACTGTAGCTGGAAATGTGTATGACCTTTCGAACAAGTTGTTGCAAGGTTGAGCATTTGCTGAGTTACATTACATCGAATGTTTTTTTGTTTTAATATCTTTACTTACCCGTGACTTTATGGCTACATAATGATTATTTTGAATATATTTATTGGTCCTATCAACTCAGCACTTTTATTTTCGAACATAGCGGACGAAGTTGCGTAAGTTAGTATCTGTTCAAACTTCATAGCATTTCTACTTAAGGGTAAAATAAAGGGCATGATACATTTATGAAGTTCTCAACTTTTTACTGTAGCTGCAAATTTAATTAACCTATCAAAGAAGTTCTCGCAGGGTTCAGCACAAGCTGTGCTAAGATACATTTAATGTTTTCAGTTTCATCCAATCCTAACTTGCACATGAATTTACGGTTCCTTGTTAATTATTTCCAAATATAATTAATGAACTTATCATTAAGTCCTATCGACTAAGTCGGTTCATTTGCGAGCATAATGGTCGGAGTTACGTAAGATAGAATCTTTTCAGGCTTGGTAGTAATTCTACTCAAGACTAAAATTCAAAACATTTTATCTTTAGCAATTTTTCAACTTTTTACTGTAGCTGGAAATGTATATGACCTATCGAACAAGTTGTTGCAAGGTTGAACATGTGATGAGTTACATTACATCGAATGTTTTTTGTTTTAATATCTTTACTTACCCGTGATTTTATGGCTACATAATGATTATTTGGAATATATTCATTGGTCCTATCAACTCAGCACTTTCATTTTCGATCATAACGGCCGAAGTTACGTAAGTTAGAATCTGTTCAAGCTTCATAGCACTTCTACTTAAGGCAAAATTAAAGGACATGATACATTTATCAAGTTCTCAACTTTTTACTGTAGCTGTAAATTTAATTAACCTAACAAAGAAGTTCTCGCAAGGTTCAGCACGAACTGTGCTAAAATATATTTAATGTTTTTAGTTTCATCCAATCCCACCTTGCGCATGAATTTACGATTTCACGTTGATTTTTTTCAAATACAATTAGTGAACTTATCACTAAGTCCTATCGACTAAGTCGGTTCATTTTCGAGCATAATGGTTGAAGTTACGTAAGATAGAAACTTTTCAGGCTTCGTAGTAATTCTACTCAAGACTAAAATCCAAAATATTATACCTTCAGCAATTTTCCGACTTCTTACTGTAGCTGGAAATGTGTATGACCTTTCGAACAAGTTGTTGCAAGGTTGAGCATTTGCTGAGTTACATTACATCGAATGTTTTTTGTTTTAATATCTTTACTTACCCGTGACTTTATGGCTACATAATGATTATTTTGAATATATTTATTGGTCCTATCAACTCAGCACTTTGATTTTCGAACGTAACGGTCGAAGTTACGTAAGTTAGAATCTGTTCAAGCTTCATAGCACTTCTACTTAAGGGAAAAATAAAGGACATGATACATTTATCAAGTTTTCAACGTTTTACTGTAGCTGCAAATTTAATTAACCTATCAAAGAAGTTTTCGCAGGGTTCAGCACGAGCTGTGCTATAATATATTTAATGTTTTTAGCTTCATCCAATCCTAACTTGCACATGAATTTACGCTTCCATGTTAATTTTTTTCAAATACAATTAATGAACTTATAACTAAGTCCTATCGACTAAGTCTGTTCATTTTCGAACAGACTGGCCGAAGTTACGTAAGTTAGAACCTGTTCAAGCTCCATAGCAATCCTACTTAAGGGAAAAATAAAGGACATGATACATTTATCAAGTTCTCAACTTTTTACTGTAGCTGTCAATTTAATTAACCTAACAAAGAAGTTCTCGCAAGGTTCAGCACGAGCTGTGCTAAAATATATTTAATGTTTTTAGCTTCATCCAATCCCACCTTGCACATGAATTTACGATTTCACGTTGATTTTTTTCAAATACAATTAGTGAACTTATCACTAAATCCTATCGACTAATTCGGTTCATTTTCGAGCATAATGGTTGAAGTTACGTAAGATAGAAACATTTCAGGCTTCGTAGTAATTCTACTCAAGACTAAAATACAAGACATTATACCTTCAGCAATTTTCCGACTTTTTACTGTAGCTGGAAATGTGTATGACCTTTCGAACAAGTTGTTGCAAGGTTGAGCATTTGCTGAGTTACATTACATCGAATGTTTTTTTGATTTAATATCTTTACTTACCCGTGACTTTATGGCTACATAATGATTATTTTGAATATATTTATTGGTCCTATCAACTCAGCACTTTCATTTTCGAACATAGCGGACGAAGTTGCGTAAGTTAGTATCTGTTCAAACTTCATAGCATTTCTAGTTAAGGGTAAAATAAAGGGCATGATACATTTATCAAGTTCTCAACTTTTTACTGTAGCTGCAAATTTAATTAACCTATCAAAGAAGTTCTCGCAGGGTTCAGCACAAGCTGTGCTAAGATACATTTAATGTTTTTAGCTTCATCCAATCCTAACTTGCAAATGAGTTTACGGTTCCATGTTAATTTTTTTCCAATACAATTAATGTACTTATCACTAAGTCCTATCGGCTAATTCTGTTCATTTTCGAACATAATGGTTGAAGTTACGTAAGATTGAAACTTTTCAGGCTTCGTAGTAATTCTACTCAAGACTAAAATCCAAAACATTATACCTTCAGCAATTTTCCGACTTTTTACTGTAGCTGGAAATGTGTATGACCTTTCGAACAAGTTGTTGTAAGGTTGAGCATTTGCTGAGTTACATTACATCGAATGTTTTTTTGTTTTAATATCTTTACTTACCCGTGATTTTATGGCTACATAATGATTATTTTGAATATATTTATTGGTCCTATCAACTCAGCACTTTCATTTTCGAACATAGCGGACGAAGTTGCGTAAGCTAGTATCTGTTCAAACTTCATAGCATTTCTACTTAAGGGTAAAATAAAGGGCATGATACATTTATGAAGTTCTCAACTTTTTACTGTAGCTGAAAATTTAATTAACCTATCAAAGAAGTTCTCGCAGGGTTCAGCACAAGCTGTGCTAAGATACATTTAATGTTTTTAGCTTCATCCAATCCTAACTTGCACATGAGTTTACGGTTCCATGTTAATTTTTTTTAAATACAATTAATGTACTTATCACTAAGTCCTATCGACTAAGTCTGTTCATTTTCGAGCATAATGGTCGGAGTTACGTAAGATTGAAACTTTTCAGGCTTCGTAGTAATTCTACTCAAGACTAAAATTCAAAACATTTTATCTTTAGCAATTTTTGAACTTTTTACTGTAGCTGGAAATGTATATGACCTATCGAACAAGTTGTTGCAAGGTTGAGCATGTGATGAGTTACATTACATCAAATGTTTTTTTGTTTTCATTTCTTTACTTACGCTTGACTTTATAGCTACATAATGATTATTTTGAATATATTCATTGGTCCTATCAACTCAGCACTTTCATTTTCGATCATAACGGCCGAAGTTACGTAAGTTAGAATCTGTTCAAACTTCATAGCATTTCTACTTAAGGGTAAAATAAAGGACATGATACTTTTAGCAAGTTCTCAACTTTTTACTGTAGCTGCAAATTTAATTAACCTATCAAAGAAGTTCTCGCAGGGTTCAGCGCAAGCTGTGCTAAGATACATTTAATGTTTTTAGCTTCATCCAATCCTAACTTGCACATGAATTTACGGTTCCTTGTTAATTATTTCCAAATATAATTAATGAACTTATCATTAAGTCCTATCGACTAAGTCGGTTCATTTGCGAGCATAATGGTCGGAGTTACGTAAGATAGAATCTTTTCAGGCTTGGTAGTAATTCTACTCAAGACTAAAATCCAAAACATTATACCTTCAGCAATTTTCCGACTTTTTACTGTAGCTGGAAATGTGTATGACCTTTCGAACAAGTTGTTGCAAGGTTGAGCATTTGCTGAGTTACATTACATCGAATGTTTTTTTGTTTTAATATCTTTACTTACCCGTGATTTTATGGCTACATAATGATTATTTTGAATATATTTATTGGTCCTATCAACTCAGCACTTTCATTTTCGAACATAGCGGACGAAGTTGCGTAAGTTAGTATCTGTTCAAACTTCATAGCATTTCTACTTAAGGGTAAAATAAAGGGCATGATACATTTATGAAGTTCTCAACTTTTTACTGTAGCTGCAAATTTAATTAACCTATCAAAGAAGTTCTCGCAGGGTTCAGCACAAGCTGTGCTAAGATACATTTAATGTTTTTAGCTTCATCCAATCCTAACTTGCACATGAGTTTACGGTTCCATGTTAATTTTTTTTAAATACAATTAATGTACTTATCACTAAGTCCTATCGACTAAGTCTGTTCATTTTCGAGCATAATGGTCGGAGTTACGTAAGATAGAAACTTTTCAAGCTTCGTAGTAATTCTACTCAAGACTAAAATTCAAAACATTTTATCTTTAGCAATTTTTGAACTTTTTACTGTAGCTGGAAATGTATATGACCTGTCGAACAAGTTGTTGCAAGGTTGAGCATGTGATGAGTTACATTACATCAAATGTTTTTTTGTTTTCATTTCTTTACTTACGCTTGACTTTATAGCTACATAATGATTATTTTGAATATATTCATTGGTCCTATCAACTCAGCACTTTCATTTTCGATCATAACGGCCGAAGTTACGTAAGTTAGAATCTGTTCAAACTTCATAGCATTTCTACTTAAGGGTAAAATAAAGGACATGATACTTTTAGCAAGTTCTCAACTTTTTACTGTAGCTGCAAATTTAATTAACCTATCAAAGAAGTTCTCGCAGGGTTCAGCGCAAGCTGTGCTAAGATACATTTAATGTTTTTAGCTTCATCCAATCCTAACTTGCACATGAATTTACGGTTCCTTGTTAATTATTTCCAAATATAATTAATGAACTTATC
This sequence comes from Platypus cylindrus, assembly GCA_949748235.1. Classification (NCBI taxonomy): domain Eukaryota; kingdom Metazoa; phylum Arthropoda; class Insecta; order Coleoptera; family Curculionidae; genus Platypus; species Platypus cylindrus. Next base: position 858,486 of record CATIYE010000002.1, on the reverse strand, counting down.
ATTAAGTCCTATCGACTAAGTCGGTTCATTTGCGAGCATAATGGTCGGAGTTACGTAAGATAGAATCTTTTCAGGCTTGGTAGTAATTCTACTCAAGACTAAAATTCAAAATATTATACTTTTTACAATTTTTCAACTTTTTACTGTAGCTGGAAATGTATATGACCTATCGAACAAGTTGTTGCAAGGTTGAACATGTGATGAGTTACATTACATCGAATGTTTTTTGTTTTAATATCTTTACTTACCCGTGATTTTATGGCTACATAATGATTATTTGGAATATATTCATTGGTCCTATCAACTCAGCACTTTCATTTTCGATCATAACGGCCGAAGTTACGTAAGTTAGAATCTGTTCAAGCTTCATAGCACTTCTACTTAAGGCAAAATTAAAGGAAATGATACATTTATCAAGTTCTCAACTTTTTACTGTAGCTGTAAATTTAATTAACCTAACAAAGAAGTTCTCGCAAGGTTCAGCACGAGCTGTGCTAAAATATATTTAATGTTTGTAGTTTCATCCAATCCCACCTTGCACATGAATTTACGATTTCACGTTGATTTTTTTCAAATACAATTAGTGAACTTATCATTAAGTCCTATCGACTAAGTCGGTTCATTTGCGAGCATAATGGTCGGAGTTACGTAAGATAGAATCTTTTCAGGCTTGGTAGTAATTCTACTCAAGACTAAAATTCAAAATATTATACTTTTTACAATTTTTCAACTTTTTACTGTAGCTGGAAATGTATATGACCTATCGAACAAGTTGTTGCAAGGTTGAACATGTGATGAGTTACATTACATCGAATGTTTTTTGTTTTAATATCTTTACTTACCCGTGATTTTATGGCTACATAATGATTATTTGGAATATATTTATTGGTCCTATCAACTCAGCACTTTCATTTTCGAAAATAGCGGACGAAGTTGCGTAAGTTAGTATCTGTTCAAACTTCATAGCATTTCTACTTAAGGGTAAAATAAAGGGCATGATACATTTATGAAGTTCTCAACTTTTTACTGTAGCTGCAAATTTAATTAACCTATCAAAGAAGTTCTCGCAGGGTTCAGCACAAGCTGTGCTAAGATACATTTAATGTTTTTAGCTTCATCCAATCCTAACTTGCACATGAGTTTACGGTTCCATGTTAATTTTTTTTAAATACAATTAATGTACTTATCACTAAGTCCTATCGACTAAGTCTGTTCATTTTCGAGCATAATGGTCGGAGTTACGTAAGATAGAAACTTTTCAAGCTTCGTAGTAATTCTACTCAAGACTAAAATTCAAAACATTTTATCTTTAGCAATTTTTGAACTTTTTACTGTAGCTGGAAATGTATATGACCTATCGAACAAGTTGTTGCAAGGTTGAGCATGTGATGAGTTACATTACATCAAATGTTTTTTTGTTTTCATTTCTTTACTTACGCTTGACTTTATAGCTACATAATGATTATTTTGAATATATTCATTGGTCCTATCAACCCAGCACTTTCATTTTCGATCATAACGGCCGAAGTTACGTAAGTTAGAATCTGTTCAAACTTCATAGCATTTCTACTTAAGGGTAAAATAAAGGACCTGATACTTTTAGCAAGTTCTCAACTTTTTACTGTAGCTGCAAATTTAATTAACCTATCAAAGAAATTCTCGCAGGGTTCAGCGCAAGCTGTGCTAAGATACATTTAATGTTTTTAGCTTCATCCAATCCTAACTTGCACATGAATTTACGGTTCCTTGTTAATTATTTCCAAATATAATTAATGAACTTATCATTAAGTCCTATCGACTAAGTCTGTTCATTTTCGAGCATAATGGTCGGAGTTACGTAAGATAGAATCTTTTCAGGCTTGGTAGTAATTCTACTCAAGACTAAAATCCAAAACATTATACCTTCAGCAATTTTCCGACTTTTTACTGTAGCTGGAAATGTGTATGACCTTTCGAACAAGTTGTTGCAAGGTTGAGCATTTGCTGAGTTACATTACATCGAATGTTTTTTTGTTTTAATATCTTTACTTACCCGTGATTTTATGGCTACATAATGATTATTTTGAATATATTTATTGGTCCTATCAACTCAGCACTTTCATTTTCGAACATAGCGGACGAAGTTGCGTAAGTTAGTATCTGTTCAAACTTCATAGCATTTCTACTTAAGGGTAAAATAAAGGGCATGATACATTTATGAAGTTCTCAACTTTTTACTGTAGCTGCAAATTTAATTAACCTATCAAAGAAGTTCTCGCAGGGTTCAGCACAAGCTGTGCTAAGATACATTTAATGTTTTTAGCTTCATCCAATCCTAACTTGCACATGAGTTTACGGTTCCATGTTAATTTTTTTTAAATACAATTAATGTACTTATCACTAAGTCCTATCGACTAAGTCTGTTCATTTTCGAGCATAATGGTCGGAGTTACGTAAGATAGAAACTTTTCAAGCTTCGTAGTAATTCTACTCAAGACTAAAATTCAAAACATTTTATCTTTAGCAATTTTTGAACTTTTTACTGTAGCTGGAAATGTATATGACCTGTCGAACAAGTTGTTGCAAGGTTGAGCATGTGATGAGTTACATTACATCAAATGTTTTTTTGTTTTCATTTCTTTACTTACGCTTGACTTTATAGCTACATAATGATTATTTTGAATATATTCATTGGTCCTATCAACTCAGCACTTTCATTTTCGATCATAACGGCCGAAGTTACGTAAGTTAGAATCTGTTCAAACTTCATAGCATTTCTACTTAAGGGTAAAATAAAGGACATGATACTTTTAGCAAGTTCTCAACTTTTTACTGTAGCTGCAAATTTAATTAACCTATCAAAGAAGTTCTCGCAGGGTTCAGCGCAAGCTGTGCTAAGATACATTTAATATTTTTAGCTTCATCCAATCCTAACTTGCACATGAATTTACGGTTCCTTGTTAATTATTTCCAAATATAATTAATGAACTTATCATTAAGTCCTATCGACTAAGTCGGTTCATTTGCGAGCATAATGGTCGGAGTTACGTAAGATAGAATCTTTTCAGGCTTGGTAGTAATTCTACTCAAGACTAAAATCCAAAACATTATACCTTCAGCAATTTTCCGACTTTTTACTGTAGCTGGAAATGTGTATGACCTTTCGAACAAGTTGTTGCAAGGTTGAGCATTTGCTGAGTTACATTACATCGAATGTTTTTTTGTTTTAATATCTTTACTTACCCTTGACTTTATGGCTACATAATGATTATTTTGAATATATTTATTGGTCCTATCAACTCATCACTTTCATTTTCGAACATAGCGGACGAAGTTGCGTAAGTTAGTATCTGTTCAAACTTCATAGCATTTCTACTTAAGGGTAAAATAAAGGGCATGATACATTTATGAAGTTCTCAACTTTTTACTGTAGCTGTAAATTTAATTAACCTAACAAAGAAGTTCTCGCAAGGTTCAGCACGAGCTGTGCTAAAATATATTTAATGTTTGTAGTTTCATCCAATCCCACCTTGCACATGAATTTACGATTTCACGTTGATTTTTTTCAAATACAATTAGTGAACTTATCACTAAGTCCTATCGACTAAGTCGGTTCATTTTCGAGCATAATGGTTGAAGTTACGTAAGATAGAAACTTTTCAGGCTTCGTAGTAATTCTACTCAAGACTAAAATCCAAAACATTATACTTTTTACAATTTTTCAACTTTTTACTGTAGCTGGAAATGTATATGACCTATCGAACAAGTTGTTGCAAGGTTGAACATGTGATGAGTTACATTACATCGAATGTTTTTTGTTTTAATATCTTTACTTACCCGTGATTTTATGGCTACATAATGATTATTTGGAATATATTCATTGGTCCTATCAACTCAGCACTTTCATTTTCGATCATAACGGCCGAAGTTACGTAAGTTAGAATCTGTTCAAGCTTCATAGCACTTCTACTTAAGGCAAAATTAAAGGAAATGATACATTTATCAAGTTCTCAACTTTTTACTGTAGCTGTAAATTTAATTAACCTAACAAAGAAGTTCTCGCAAGGTTCAGCACGAGCTGTGCTAAAATATATTTAATGTTTGTAGTTTCATCCAATCCCACCTTGCACATGAATTTACGATTTCACGTTGATTTTTTTCAAATACAATTAGTGAACTTATCACTAAGTCCTATCGACTAAGTCGGTTCATTTTCGAGCATAATGGTTGAAGTTACGTAAGATAGAAACTTTTCAGGCTTCGTAGTAATTCTACTCAAGACTAAAATCCAAAACATTATACCTTCAGCAATTTTCCGACTTTTTACTGTAGCTGGAAATGTGTATGACCTTTCGAACAAGTTGTTGCAAGGTTGAGCATTTGCTGAGTTACATTACATCGAATGTTTTTTTGTTTTAATATCTTTACTTACCCGTGATTTTATGGCTACATAATGATTATTTTGAATATATTTATTGGTCCTATCAACTCAGCACTTTCATTTTCGAACACAGCGGACGAAGTTGCGTAAGTTAGTATCTGTTCAAACTTCATAGCATTTCTACTTAAGGGTAAAATAAAGGGAATGATACATTTATGAAGTTCTCAACTTTTTACTGTAGCTGCAAATTTAATTAACCTATCAAAGAAGTTCTCGCAGGGTTCAGCACAAGCTGTGCTAAGATACATTTAATGTTTTTAGCTTCATCCAATCCTAACTTGCACATGAGTTTACGGTTCCATGTTAATTTTTTTTAAATACAATTAATGTACTTATCACTAAGTCCTATCGACTAAGTCTGTTCATTTTCGAGCATAATGGTCGGAGTTACGTAAGATAGAAACTTTTCAAGCTTCGTAGTAATTCTACTCAAGACTAAAATTCAAAACATTTTATCTTTAGCAATTTTTGAACTTTTTACTGTAGCTGGAAATGTATATGACCTGTCGAACAAGTTGTTGCAAGGTTGAGCATGTGATGAGTTACATTACATCAAATGTTTTTTTGTTTTCATTTCTTTACTTACGCTTGACTTTATAGCTACATAATGATTATTTTGAATATATTCATTGGTCCTATCAACTCAGCACTTTCATTTTCGATCATAACGGCCGAAGTTACGTAAGTTAGAATCTGTTCAAACTTCATAGCATTTCTACTTAAGGGTAAAATAAAGGACATGATACTTTTAGCAAGTTCTCAACTTTTTACTGTAGCTGCAAATTTAATTAACCTATCAAAGAAGTTCTCGCAGGGTTCAGCGCAAGCTGTGCTAAGATACATTTAATGTTTTTAGCTTCATCCAATCCTAACTTGCACATGAATTTACGGTTCCTTGTTAATTATTTCCAAATATAATTAATGAACTTATCATTAAGTCCTATCGACTAAGTCGGTTCATTTGCGAGCATAATGGTCGGAGTTACGTAAGATAGAATCTTTTCAGGCTTGGTAGTAATTCTACTCAAGACTAAAATCCAAAACATTATACCTTCAGCAATTTTCCGACTTTTTACTGTAGCTGGAAATGTGTATGACCTTTCGAACAAGTTGTTGCAAGGTTGAGCATTTGCTGAGTTACATTACATCGAATGTTTTTTTGTTTTAATATCTTTACTTACCCTTGACTTTATGGCTACATAATGATTATTTTGAATATATTTATTGGTCCTATCAACTCATCACTTTCATTTTCGAACATAGCGGACGAAGTTGCGTAAGTTAGTATCTGTTCAAACTTCATAGCATTTCTACTTAAGGGTAAAATAAAGGGCATGATACATTTATGAAGTTCTCAAGTTTTTACTGCAGCTGCAAATTTAATTAACCTATCATAGAAGTTCTCGCAGGGTTCAGCACAAGCTGTGCTAAGATACATTTAATGTTTTTAGCTTCATCCAATCCTAACTTGCACATGAATTTACGGTTCCTTGTTAATTATTTCCAAATATAATTAATGAACTTATCATTAAGTCCTATCGACTAAGTCGGTTCATTTGCGAGCATAATGGTCGGAGTTACGTAAGATAGAATCTTTTCAGGCTTGGTAGTAATTCTACTCAAGACTAAAATTCAAAATATTATACTTTTTACAATTTTTCAACTTTTTACTGTAGCTGGAAATGTATATGACCTATCGAACAAGTTGTTGCAAGGTTGAACATGTGATGAGTTACATTACATCGAATGTTTTTTGTTTTAATATCTTTACTTACCCGTGATTTTATGGCTACATAATGATTATTTGGAATATATTCATTGGTCCTATCAACTCAGCACTTTCATTTTCGATCATAACGGCCGAAGTTACGTAAGTTAGAATCTGTTCAAGCTTCATAGCACTTCTACTTAAGGCAAAATTAAAGGAAATGATACATTTATCAAGTTCTCAACTTTTTACTGTAGCTGTAAATTTAATTAACCTAACAAAGAAGTTCTCGCAAGGTTCAGCACGAGCTGTGCTAAAATATATTTAATGTTTGTAGTTTCATCCAATCCCACCTTGCACATGAATTTACGATTTCACGTTGATTTTTTTCAAATACAATTAGTGAACTTATCACTAAGTCCTATCGACTAAGTCGGTTCATTTTCGAGCATAATGGTTGAAGTTACGTAAGATAGAAACTTTTCAGGCTTCGTAGTAATTCTACTCAAGACTAAAATCCAAAACATTATACCTTCAGCAATTTTTGAACTTTTTACTGTAGCTGGAAATGTATATGACCTGTCGAACAAGTTGTTGCAAGGTTGAGCATGTGATGAGTTACATTACATCAAATGTTTTTTTGTTTTCATTTCTTTACTTACGCTTGACTTTATAGCTACATAATGATTATTTTGAATATATTCATTGGTCCTATCAACTCAGCACTTTCATTTTCGATCATAACGGCCGAAGTTACGTAAGTTAGAATCTGTTCAAACTTCATAGCATTTCTACTTAAGGGTAAAATAAAGGACATGATACTTTTAGCAAGTTCTCAACTTTTTACTGTAGCTGCAAATTTAATTAACCTATCAAAGAAGTTCTCGCAGGGTTCAGCGCAAGCTGTGCTAAGATACATTTAATATTTTTAGCTTCATCCAATCCTAACTTGCACATGAATTTACGGTTCCTTGTTAATTATTTCCAAATATAATTAATGAACTTATCATTAAGTCCTATCGACTAAGTCGGTTCATTTGCGAGCATAATGGTCGGAGTTACGTAAGATAGAATCTTTTCAGGCTTGGTAGTAATTCTACTCAAGACTAAAATCCAAAACATTATACCTTCAGCAATTTTCCGACTTTTTACTGTAGCTGGAAATGTGTATGACCTTTCGAACAAGTTGTTGCAAGGTTGAGCATTTGCTGAGTTACATTACATCGAATGTTTTTTTGTTTTAATATCTTTACTTACCCTTGACTTTATGGCTACATAATGATTATTTTGAATATATTTATTGGTCCTATCAACTCATCACTTTCATTTTCGAACATAGCGGACGAAGTTGCGTAAGTTAGTATCTGTTCAAACTTCATAGCATTTCTACTTAAGGGTAAAATAAAGGGCATGATACATTTATGAAGTTCTCAACTTTTTACTGTAGCTGTAAATTTAATTAACCTAACAAAGAAGTTCTCGCAAGGTTCAGCACGAGCTGTGCTAAAATATATTTAATGTTTGTAGTTTCATCCAATCCCACCTTGCACATGAATTTACGATTTCACGTTGATTTTTTTCAAATACAATTAGTGAACTTATCACTAAGTCCTATCGACTAAGTCGGTTCATTTTCGAGCATAATGGTTGAAGTTACGTAAGATAGAAACTTTTCAGGCTTCGTAGTAATTCTACTCAAGACTAAAATCCAAAACATTATACTTTTTACAATTTTTCAACTTTTTACTGTAGCTGGAAATGTATATGACCTATCGAACAAGTTGTTGCAAGGTTGAACATGTGATGAGTTACATTACATCGAATGTTTTTTGTTTTAATATCTTTACTTACCCGTGATTTTATGGCTACATAATGATTATTTGGAATATATTCATTGGTCCTATCAACTCAGCACTTTCATTTTCGATCATAACGGCCGAAGTTACGTAAGTTAGAATCTGTTCAAGCTTCATAGCACTTCTACTTAAGGCAAAATTAAAGGAAATGATACATTTATCAAGTTCTCAACTTTTTACTGTAGCTGTAAATTTAATTAACCTAACAAAGAAGTTCTCGCAAGGTTCAGCACGAGCTGTGCTAAAATATATTTAATGTTTGTAGTTTCATCCAATCCCACCTTGCACATGAATTTACGATTTCACGTTGATTTTTTTCAAATACAATTAGTGAACTTATCACTAAGTCCTATCGACTAAGTCGGTTCATTTTCGAGCATAATGGTTGAAGTTACGTAAGATAGAAACTTTTCAGGCTTCGTAGTAATTCTACTCAAGACTAAAATCCAAAACATTATACCTTCAGCAATTTTCCGACTTTTTACTGTAGCTGGAAATGTGTATGACCTTTCGAACAAGTTGTTGCAAGGTTGAGCATTTGCTGAGTTACATTACATCGAATGTTTTTTTGTTTTAATATCTTTACTTACCCGTGATTTTATGGCTACATAATGATTATTTTGAATATATTTATTGGTCCTATCAACTCAGCACTTTCATTTTCGAACACAGCGGACGAAGTTGCGTAAGTTAGTATCTGTTCAAACCTCATAGCATTTCTACTTAAGGGTAAAATAAAGGGAATGATACATTTATGAAGTTCTCAACTTTTTACTGTAGCTGCAAATTTAATTAACCTATCAAAGAAGTTCTCGCAGGGTTCAGCACAAGCTGTGCTAAGATACATTTAATGTTTTTAGCTTCATCCAATCCTAACTTGCACATGAGTTTACGGTTCCATGTTAATTTTTTTTAAATACAATTAATGTACTTATCACTAAGTCCTATCGACTAAGTCTGTTCATTTTCGAGCATAATAGTCGGAGTTACGTAAGATAGAAACTTTTCAAGCTTCGTAGTAATTCTACTCAAGACTAAAATTCAAAACATTTTATCTTTAGCAATTTTTGAACTTTTTACTGTAGCTGGAAATGTATATGACCTGTCGAACAAGTTGTTGCAAGGTTGAGCATGTGATGAGTTACATTACATCAAATGTTTTTTTGTTTTCATTTCTTTACTTACGCTTGACTTTATAGCTACATAATGATTATTTTGAATATATTCATTGGTCCTATCAACTCAGCACTTTCATTTTCGATCATAACGGCCGAAGTTACGTAAGTTAGAATCTGTTCAAACTTCATAGCATTTCTACTTAAGGGTAAAATAAAGGACATGATACTTTTAGCAAGTTCTCAACTTTTTACTGTAGCTGCAAATTTAATTAACCTATCAAAGAAGTTCTCGCAGGGTTCAGCGCAAGCTGTGCTAAGATACATTTAATGTTTTTAGCTTCATCCAATCCTAACTTGCACATGAATTTACGGTTCCTTGTTAATTATTTCCAAATATAATTAATGAACTTATCATTAAGTCCTATCGACTAAGTCGGTTCATTTGCGAGCATAATGGTCGGAGTTACGTAAGATAGAATCTTTTCAGGCTTGGTAGTAATTCTACTCAAGACTAAAATCCAAAACATTATACCTTCAGCAATTTTCCGACTTTTTACTGTAGCTGGAAATGTGTATGACCTTTCGAACAAGTTGTTGCAAGGTTGAGCATTTGCTGAGTTACATTACATCGAATGTTTTTTTGTTTTAATATCTTTACTTACCCTTGACTTTATGGCTACATAATGATTATTTTGAATATATTTATTGGTCCTATCAACTCATCACTTTCATTTTCGAACATAGCGGACGAAGTTGCGTAAGTTAGTATCTGTTCAAACTTCATAGCATTTCTACTTAAGGGTAAAATAAAGGGCATGATACATTTATGAAGTTCTCAAGTTTTTACTGCAGCTGCAAATTTAATTAACCTATCATAGAAGTTCTCGCAGGGTTCAGCACAAGCTGTGCTAAGATACATTTAATGTTTTTAGCTTCATCCAATCCTAACTTGCACATGAATTTACGGTTCCTTGTTAATTATTTCCAAATATAATTAATGAACTTATCATTAAGTCCTATCGACTAAGTCGGTTCATTTGCGAGCATAATGGTCGGAGTTACGTAAGATAGAATCTTTTCAGGCTTGGTAGTAATTCTACTCAAGACTAAAATTCAAAATATTATACTTTTTACAATTTTTCAACTTTTTACTGTAGCTGGAAATGTATATGACCTATCGAACAAGTTGTTGCAAGGTTGAACATGTGATGAGTTACATTACATCGAATGTTTTTTGTTTTAATATCTTTACTTACCCGTGATTTTATGGCTACATAATGATTATTTGGAATATATTCATTGATCCTATCAACTCAGCACTTTCATTTTCGATCATAACGGCCGAAGTTACGTAAGTTAGAATCTGTTCAAGCTTCATAGCACTTCTACTTAAGGCAAAATTAAAGGAAATGATACATTTATCAAGTTCTCAACTTTTTACTGTAGCTGTAAATTTAATTAACCTAACAAAGAAGTTCTCGCAAGGTTCAGCACGAGCTGTGCTAAAATATATTTAATGTTTGTAGTTTCATCCAATCCCACCTTGCACATGAATTTACGATTTCACGTTGATTTTTTTCAAATACAATTAGTGAACTTATCACTAAGTCCTATCGACTAAGTCGGTTCATTTTCGAGCATAATGGTTGAAGTTACGTAAGATAGAAACTTTTCAGGCTTCGTAGTAATTCTACTCAAGACTAAAATCCAAAACATTATACCTTCAGCAATTTTCCGACTTTTTACTGTAGCTGGAAATGTGTATGACCTTTCGAACAAGTTGTTGCAAGGTTGAGCATTTGCTGAGTTACATTACATCGAATGTTTTTTTGTTTTAATATCTTTACTTACCCGTGACTTTATGGCTACATAATGATTATTTTGAATATATTTATTGGTCCTATCAACTCATCACTTTCATTTTCGAACATAGCGGACGAAGTTGCGTAAGTTAGTATCTGTTCAAACTTCATAGCATTTCTACTTAAGGGTAAAGTAAAGGGCATGATACATTTATGAAGTTCTCAAGTTTTTACTGTAGCTGCAAATTTAATTAACCTATCAAAGAAGTTCTCGCAGGGTTCAGCACAAGCTGTGCTAAGATACATTTAATGTTTTTAGCTTCATCCAATCCTAACTTGCACATGAGTTTACGGTTCCATGTTAATTTTTTTTAAATACAATTAATGTACTTATCACTAAGTCCTATCGACTAAGTCTGTTCATTTTCGAGCATAATGGTCGGAGTTACGTAAGATAGAATCTTTTCAGGCTTGGTAGTAATTCTACTCAAGGCTAAAATTCAAAACATTTTATCTTTAGCAATTTTTCAACTTTTTACTGTAGCTGGAAATGTATATGACCTATCGAACAAGTTGTTGCAAGGTTGAGCATTTGCTGAGTTACAGTACATCGAATGTTTTTTTGTTTTAATATCTTTACTTACCCTTGACTTTATGGCTACATAATGATTATTTTGAATATATTTATTGGTCCTATCAACTCATCACTTTCATTTTCGAACATAGCGGACGAAGTTGCGTAAGTTAGTATCTGTTCAAACTTCATAGCATTTCTACTTAAGGGTAAAATAAAGGGCATGATACATTTATGAAGTTCTCAAGTTTTTACTGCAGCTGCAAATTTAATTAACCTATCATAGAAGTTCTCGCAGGGTTCAGCACAAGCTGTGCTAAGATACATTTAATGTTTTTAGCTTCATCCAATCCTAACTTGCACATGAATTTACGGTTCCTTGTTAATTATTTCCAAATATAATTAATGAACTTATCATTAAGTCCTATCGACTAAGTCGGTTCATTTGCGAGCATAATGGTCGGAGTTACGTAAGATAGAATCTTTTCAGGCTTGGTAGTAATTCTACTCAAGACTAAAATTCAAAATATTATACTTTTTACAATTTTTCAACTTTTTACTGTAGCTGGAAATGTATATGACCTATCGAACAAGTTGTTGCAAGGTTGAACATGTGATGAGTTACATTACATCGAATGTTTTTTGTTTTAATATCTTTACTTACCCGTGATTTTATGGCTACATAATGATTATTTGGAATATATTCATTGGTCCTATCAACTCAGCACTTTCATTTTCGATCATAACGGCCGAAGTTACGTAAGTTAGAATCTGTTCAAGCTTCATAGCACTTCTACTTAAGGCAAAATTAAAGGAAATGATACATTTATCAAGTTCTCAACTTTTTACTGTAGCTGTAAATTTAATTAACCTAACAAAGAAGTTCTCGCAAGGTTCAGCACGAGCTGTGCTAAAATATATTTAATGTTTGTAGTTTCATCCAATCCCACCTTGCACATGAATTTACGATTTCACGTTGATTTTTTTCAAATACAATTAGTGAACTTATCACTAAGTCCTATCGACTAAGTCGGTTCATTTTCGAGCATAATGGTTGAAGTTACGTAAGATAGAAACTTTTCAGGCTTCGTAGTAATTCTACTCAAGACTAAAATCCAAAACATTATACCTTCAGCAATTTTCCGACTTTTTACTGTAGCTGGAAATGTGTATGACCTTTCGAACAAGTTGTTGCAAGGTTGAGCATTTGCTGAGTTACATTACATCGAATGTTTTTTTGTTTTAATATCTTTACTTACCCGTGACTTTATGGCTACATAATGATTATTTTGAATATATTTATTGGTCCTATCAACTCATCACTTTCATTTTCGAACATAGCGGACGAAGTTGCGTAAGTTAGTATCTGTTCAAACTTCATAGCATTTCTACTTAAGGGTAAAATAAAGGGCATGATACATTTATGAAGTTCTCAAGTTTTTACTGTAGCTGCAAATTTAATTAACCTATCAAAGAAGTTCTCGCAGGGTTCAGCACAAGCTGTGCTAAGATACATTTAATGTTTTTAGCTTCATCCAATCCTAACTTGCACATGAGTTTACGGTTCCATGTTAATTTTTTTTAAATACAATTAATGTACTTATCACTAAGTCCTATCGACTAAGTCTGTTCATTTTCGAGCATAATGGTCGGAGTTACGTAAGATAGAATCTTTTCAGGCTTGGTAGTAATTCTACTCAAGGCTAAAATTCAAAACATTTTATCTTTAGCAATTTTTCAACTTTTTACTGTAGCTGGAAATGTATATGACCTATCGAACAAGTTGTTGCAAGGTTGAGCATTTGCTGAGTTACAGTACATCGAATGTTTTTTTGTTTTAATATCTTTACTTACCCTTGACTTTATGGCTACATAATGATTATTTTGAATATATTTATTGGTCCTATCAACTCATCACTTTCATTTTCGAACATAGCGGACGAAGTTGCGTAAGTTAGTATCTGTTCAAACTTCATAGCATTTCTACTTAAGGGTAAAATAAAGGGCATGATACATTTATGAAGTTCTCAAGTTTTTACTGCAGCTGCAAATTTAATTAACCTATCATAGAAGTTCTCGCAGGGTTCAGCACAAGCTGTGCTAAAATATATTTAATGTTTGTAGTTTCATCCAATCCCACCTTGCACATGAATTTACGATTTCACGTTGATTTTTTTCAAATACAATTAGTGAACTTATCACTAAGTCCTATCGACTAAGTCGGTTCATTTTCGAGCATAATGGTTGAAGTTACGTAAGATAGAAACTTTTCAGGCTTCGTAGTAATTCTACTCAAGACTAAAATCCAAAACATTATACCTTCAGCAATTTTCCGACTTTTTACTGTAGCTGGAAATGTGTATGACCTTTCGAACAAGTTGTTGCAAGGTTGAGCATTTGCTGAGTTACATTACATCGAATGTTTTTTTGTTTTAATATCTTTACTTACCCGTGACTTTATGGCTACATAATGATTATTTTGAATATATTTATTGGTCCTATCAACTCATCACTTTCATTTTCGAACATAGCGGACGAAGTTGCGTAAGTTAGTATCTGTTCAAACTTCATAGCATTTCTACTTAAGGGTAAAGTAAAGGGCATGATACATTTATGAAGTTCTCAAGTTTTTACTGTAGCTGCAAATTTAATTAACCTATCAAAGAAGTTCTCGCAGGGTTCAGCACAAGCTGTGCTAAGATACATTTAATGTTTTTAGCTTCATCCAATCCTAACTTGCACATGAGTTTACGGTTCCATGTTAATTTTTTTTAAATACAATTAATGTACTTATCACTAAGTCCTATCGACTAAGTCTGTTCATTTTCGAGCATAATGGTCGGAGTTACGTAAGATAGAATCTTTTCAGGCTTGGTAGTAATTCTACTCAAGGCTAAAATTCAAAACATTTTATCTTTAGCAATTTTTCAACTTTTTACTGTAGCTGGAAATGTATATGACCTATCGAACAAGTTGTTGCAAGGTTGAGCATTTGCTGAGTTACAGTACATCGAATGTTTTTTTGTTTTAATATCTTTACTTACCCTTGACTTTATGGCTACATAATGATTATTTTGAATATATTTATTGGTCCTATCAACTCATCACTTTCATTTTCGAACATAGCGGACGAAGTTGCGTAAGTTAGTATCTGTTCAAACTTCATAGCATTTCTACTTAAGGGTAAAATAAAGGGCATGATACATTTATGAAGTTCTCAAGTTTTTACTGCAGCTGCAAATTTAATTAACCTATCATAGAAGTTCTCGCAGGGTTCAGCACAAGCTGTGCTAAGATACATTTAATGTTTTTAGCTTCATCCAATCCTAACTTGCACATGAATTTACGGTTCCTTGTTAATTATTTCCAAATATAATTAATGAACTTATCATTAAGTCCTATCGACTAAGTCGGTTCATTTGCGAGCATAATGGTCGGAGTTACGTAAGATAGAATCTTTTCAGGCTTGGTAGTAATTCTACTCAAGACTAAAATTCAAAATATTATACTTTTTACAATTTTTCAACTTTTTACTGTAGCTGGAAATGTATATGACCTATCGAACAAGTTGTTGCAAGGTTGAACATGTGATGAGTTACATTACATCGAATGTTTTTTGTTTTAATATCTTTACTTACCCGTGATTTTATGGCTACATAATGATTATTTGGAATATATTCATTGGTCCTATCAACTCAGCACTTTCATTTTCGATCATAACGGCCGAAGTTACGTAAGTTAGAATCTGTTCAAGCTTCATAGCACTTCTACTTAAGGCAAAATTAAAGGAAATGATACATTTATCAAGTTCTCAACTTTTTACTGTAGCTGTAAATTTAATTAACCTAACAAAGAAGTTCTCGCAAGGTTCAGCACGAGCTGTGCTAAAATATATTTAATGTTTGTAGTTTCATCCAATTCCACCTTGCACATGAATTTACGATTTCACGTTGATTTTTTTCAAATACAATTAGTGAACTTATCACTAAGTCCTATCGACTAAGTCGGTTCATTTTCGAGCATAATGGTTGAAGTTACGTAAGATAGAAACTTTTCAGGCTTCGTAGTAATTCTACTCAAGACTAAAATCCAAAACATTATACCTTCAGCAATTTTCCGACTTTTTACTGTAGCTGGAAATGTGTATGACCTTTCGAACAAGTTGTTGCAAGGTTGAGCATTTGCTGAGTTACATTACATCGAATGTTTTTTTGTTTTAATATCTTTACTTACCCGTGACTTTATGGCTACATAATGATTATTTTGAATATATTTATTGGTCCTATCAACTCATCACTTTCATTTTCGAACATAGCGGACGAAGTTGCGTAAGTTAGTATCTGTTCAAACTTCATAGCATTTCTACTTAAGGGTAAAATAAAGGGCATGATACATTTATGAAGTTCTCAAGTTTTTACTGTAGCTGCAAATTTAATTAACCTATCAAAGAAGTTCTCGCAGGGTTCAGCACAAGCTGTGCTAAGATACATTTAATGTTTTTAGCTTCATCCAATCCTGACTTGCACATGAGTTTACGGTTCCATGTTAATTTTTTTTAAATACAATTAATGTACTTATCACTAAGTCCTATCGACTAAGTCTGTTCATTTTCGAGCATAATGGTCGGAGTTAAGTAAGATAGAATCTTTTCAGGCTTGGTAGTAATTCTACTCAAGACTAAAATTCAAAACATTTTATCTTTAGCAATTTTTCAACTTTTTACTGTAGCTGGAAATGTATATGACCTATCGAACAAGTTGTTGCAAGGTTGAGCATTTGCTGAGTTACAGTACATCGAATGTTTTTTTGTTTTAATATCTTTACTTACCCTTGACTTTATGGCTACATAATGATTATTTTGAATATATTTATTGGTCCTATCAACTCATCACTTTCATTTTCGAACATAGCGGACGAAGTTGCGTAAGTTAGTATCTGTTCAAACTTCATAGCATTTCTACTTAAGGGTAAAATAAAGGGCATGATACATTTATGAAGTTCTCAAGTTTTTACTGTAGCTGCAAATTTAATTAACCTATCATAGAAGTTCTCGCAGGGTTCAGCACAAGCTGTGCTAAGATACATTTAATGTTTTTAGCTTCATCCAATCCTAACTTGCACATGAATTTACGGTTCCTTGTTAATTATTTCCAAATATAATTAATGAACTTATCATTAAGTCCTATCGACTAAGTCGGTTCATTTTTGAGCATAATGGTTGAAGTTACGTAAGATAGAAACTTTTCAGGCTTCGTAGTAATTCTACTCAAGACTAAAATACAAGACATTATACCTTCAGCAATTTTTCAACTTTTTACTGTAGCTGGAAATGTATATGACCTATCGAACAAGTTGTTGCAAGGTTGAACATGTGATGAGTTACATTACATCGAATGTTTTTTGTTTTAATATCTTTACTTACCCGTGATTTTATGGCTACATAATGATTATTTGGAATATATTCATTGGTCCTATCAACTCAGCACTTTCATTTTCGATCATAACGGCCGAAGTTACGTAAGTTAGAATCTGTTCAAGCTTCATAGCACTTCTACTTAAGGCAAAATTAAAGGAAATGATACATTTATCAAGTTCTCAACTTTTTACTGTAGCTGTAAATTTAATTAACCTAACAAAGAAGTTCTCGCAAGGTTCAGCACGAGCTGTGCTAAAATATATTTAATGTTTGTAGTTTCATCCAATCCCACCTTGCACATGAATTTACGATTTCACGTTGATTTTTTTCAAATACAATTAGTGAACTTATCACTAAGTCCTATCGACTAAGTCGGTTCATTTTCGAGCATAATGGTTGAAGTTACGTAAGATAGAAACTTTTCAGGCTTCGTAGTAATTCTACTCAAGACTAAAATCCAAAACATTATACCTTCAGCAATTTTCCGACTTTTTACTGTAGCTGGAAATGTGTATGACCTTTCGAACAAGTTGTTGCAAGGTTGAGCATTTGCTGAGTTACATTACATCGAATGTTTTTTTGTTTTAATATCTTTACTTACCCGTGACTTTATGGCTACATAATGATTATTTTGAATATATTTATTGGTCCTATCAACTCATCACTTTCATTTTCGAACATAGCGGACGAAGTTGCGTAAGTTAGTATCTGTTCAAACTTCATAGCATTTCTACTTAAGGGTAAAGTAAAGGGCATGATACATTTATGAAGTTCTCAAGTTTTTACTGTAGCTGCAAATTTAATTAACCTATCAAAGAAGTTCTCGCAGGGTTCAGCACAAGCTGTGCTAAGATACATTTAATGTTTTTAGCTTCATCCAATCCTAACTTGCACATGAGTTTACGGTTCCATGTTAATTTTTTTTAAATACAATTAATGTACTTATCACTAAGTCCTATCGACTAAGTCTGTTCATTTTCGAGCATAATGGTCGGAGTTACGTAAGATAGAATCTTTTCAGGCTTGGTAGTAATTCTACTCAAGGCTAAAATTCAAAACATTTTATCTTTAGCAATTTTTCAACTTTTTACTGTAGCTGGAAATGTATATGACCTATCGAACAAGTTGTTGCAAGGTTGAGCATTTGCTGAGTTACAGTACATCGAATGTTTTTTTGTTTTAATATCTTTACTTACCCTTGACTTTATGGCTACATAATGATTATTTTGAATATATTTATTGGTCCTATCAACTCATCACTTTCATTTTCGAACATAGCGGACGAAGTTGCGTAAGTTAGTATCTGTTCAAACTTCATAGCATTTCTACTTAAGGGTAAAATAAAGGGCATGATACATTTATGAAGTTCTCAAGTTTTTACTGCAGCTGCAAATTTAATTAACCTATCATAGAAGTTCTCGCAGGGTTCAGCACAAGCTGTGCTAAGATACATTTAATGTTTTTAGCTTCATCCAATCCTAACTTGCACATGAATTTACGGTTCCTTGTTAATTATTTCCAAATATAATTAATGAACTTATCATTAAGTCCTATCGACTAAGTCGGTTCATTTGCGAGCATAATGGTCGGAGTTACGTAAGATAGAATCTTTTCAGGCTTGGTAGTAATTCTACTCAAGACTAAAATTCAAAATATTATACTTTTTACAATTTTTCAACTTTTTACTGTAGCTGGAAATGTATATGACCTATCGAACAAGTTGTTGCAAGGTTGAACATGTGATGAGTTACATTACATCGAATGTTTTTTGTTTTAATATCTTTACTTACCCGTGATTTTATGGCTACATAATGATTATTTGGAATATATTCATTGGTCCTATCAACTCAGCACTTTCATTTTCGATCATAACGGCCGAAGTTACGTAAGTTAGAATCTGTTCAAGCTTCATAGCACTTCTACTTAAGGCAAAATTAAAGGAAATGATACATTTATCAAGTTCTCAACTTTTTACTGTAGCTGTAAATTTAATTAACCTAACAAAGAAGTTCTCGCAAGGTTCAGCACGAGCTGTGCTAAAATATATTTAATGTTTGTAGTTTCATCCAATCCCACCTTGCACATGAATTTACGATTTCACGTTGATTTTTTTCAAATACAATTAGTGAACTTATCACTAAGTCCTATCGACTAAGTCGGTTCATTTTCGAGCATAATGGTTGAAGTTACGTAAGATAGAAACTTTTCAGGCTTCGTAGTAATTCTACTCAAGACTAAAATCCAAAACATTATACCTTCAGCAATTTTCCGACTTTTTACTGTAGCTGGAAATGTGTATGACCTTTCGAACAAGTTGTTGCAAGGTTGAGCATTTGCTGAGTTACATTACATCGAATGTTTTTTTGTTTTAATATCTTTACTTACCCGTGACTTTATGGCTACATAATGATTATTTTGAATATATTTATTGGTCCTATCAACTCATCACTTTCATTTTCGAACATAGCGGACGAAGTTGCGTAAGTTAGTATCTGTTCAAACTTCATAGCATTTCTACTTAAGGGTAAAATATAGGGCATGATACATTTATGAAGTTCTCAAGTTTTTACTGTAGCTGCAAATTTAATTAACCTATCAAAGAAGTTCTCGCAGGGTTCAGCACAAGCTGTGCTAAGATACATTTAATGTTTTTAGCTTCATCCAATCCTAACTTGCACATGAGTTTACGGTTCCATGTTAATTTTTTTTAAATACAATTAATGTACTTATCACTAAGTCCTATCGACTAAGTCTGTTCATTTTCGAGCATAATGGTCGGAGTTACGTAAGATAGAATCTTTTCAGGCTTGGTAGTAATTCTACTCAAGACTAAAATTCAAAATATTATACTTTTTACAATTCTTCAACTTTTTACTGTAGCTGGAAATGTATATGACCTATCGAACAAGTTGTTGCAAGGTTGAACATGTGATGAGTTACATTACATCAAATGTTTTTTTGTTTTCATTTCTTTACTTACGCTTGACTTTATAGCTACATAATGATTATTTTGAATATATTCATTGGTCCTATCAACTCAGCACTTTCATTTTCGATCATAACGGCCGAAGTTACGTAAGTTAGAATCTGTTCAAACTTCATAGCATTTCTACTTAAGGGTAAAATAAAGGACATGATACTTTTAGCAAGTTCTCAACTTTTTACTGTAGCTGCAAATTTAATTAACCTATCAAAGAAGTTCTCGCAGGGTTCAGCGCAAGCTGTGCTAAGATACATTTAATGTTTTTAGCTTCATCCAATCCTAACTTGCACATGAATTTACGGTTCCTTGTTAATTATTTCCAAATATAATTAATGAACTTATCATTAAGTCCTATCGACTAAGTCGGTTCATTTGCGAGCATAATGGTCGGAGTTACGTAAGATAGAATCTTTTCAGGCTTGGTAGTAATTCTACTCAAGACTAAAATCCAAAACATTATACCTTCAGCAATTTTCCGACTTTTTACTGTAGCTGGAAATGTGTATGACCTTTCGAACAAGTTGTTGCAAGGTTGAGCATTTGCTGAGTTACATTACATCGAATGTTTTTTTGTTTTAATATCTTTACTTACCCTTGACTTTATGGCTACATAATGATTATTTTGAATATATTTATTGGTCCTATCAACTCATCACTTTCATTTTCGAACATAGCGGACGAAGTTGCGTAAGTTAGTATCTGTTCAAACTTCATAGCATTTCTACTTAAGGGTAAAATAAAGGGCATGATACATTTATGAAGTTCTCAAGTTTTTACTGCAGCTGCAAATTTAATTAACCTATCATAGAAGTTCTCGCAGGGTTCAGCACAAGCTGTGCTAAGATACATTTAATGTTTTTAGCTTCATCCAATCCTAACTTGCACATGAATTTACGGTTCCTTGTTAATTATTTCCAAATATAATTAATGAACTTATCATTAAGTCCTATCGACTAAGTCGGTTCATTTGCGAGCATAATGATCGGAGTTACGTAAGATAGAATCTTTTCAGGCTTGGTAGTAATTCTACTCAAGACTAAAATTCAAAATATTATACTTTTTACAATTTTTCAACTTTTTACTGTAGCTGGAAATGTATATGACCTATCGAACAAGTTGTTGCAAGGTTGAACATGTGATGAGTTACATTACATCGAATGTTTTTTGTTTTAATATCTTTACTTACCCGTGATTTTATGGCTACATAATGATTATTTGGAATATATTCATTGGTCCTATCAACTCAGCACTTTCATTTTCGATCATAACGGCCGAAGTTACGTAAGTTAGAATCTGTTCAAGCTTCATAGCACTCCTACTTAAGGCAAAATTAAAGGACATGATACATTTATCAAGTTCTCAACTTTTTACTGTAGCTGTAAATTTAATTAACCTAACAAAGAAGTTCTCGCAAGGTTCAGCACGAGCTGTGCTAAAATATATTTAATGTTTTTAGATTCATCCAATACCACCTTGCACATGAATTTACGATTTCACGTTGATTTTTTTCAAATAAAATTAGTGAACTTATCACTAAGTCCTATCGACTAAGTCGGTTCATTTTCGAGCATAATGGTTGAAGTTACGTAAGATAGAAACTTGTCAGGCTTCGTAGTAATTCTACTCAAGACTAAAATCCAAAACATTATACCTTCAGCAATTTTCCGACTTTTTACTGTAGCTGGAAATGTGTATGACCTTTCGAACAAGTTGTTGCAAGGTTGAGCATTTGCTGACTTACATTACATCGAATGTTTTTTTGTTTTAATATCTTTACTTACCCGTGACTTTATGGCTACATAATGATTATTTTGAATATATTTATTGGTCCTATCATCTCAGCACTTTCATTTTCGAACATAGCGGACGAAGTTGCGTAAGTTAGTATCTGTTCAAACTTCATAGCATTTCTACTTAATGGTAAAATAAAGGGCATGATACATTTATGAAGTTCTCAAGTTTTTACTGTAGCTGCAAATTTAATTAACCTATCAAAGAAGTTCTCGCAGGGTTCAGCACAAGCTGTGCTAAGATACATTTAATGTTTTTAGCTTCATCCAATCCTAACTTGCACATGAGTTTACGGTTCCATGTTAATTTTTTTTAAATACAATTAATGTACTTATCACTAAGTCCTATCGACTATGTCTGTTCATTTTCGAGCATAATGGTCGGAGTTACGTAAGATAGAATCTTTTCAGGCTTGGTAGTAATTCTACTCAAGGCTAAAATTCAAAACATTTTATCTTTAGCAATTTTTCAACTTTTTACTGTAGCTGGAAATGTATATGACCTATCGAACAAGTTGTTGCAAGGTTGAGCATTTGCTGAGTTACAGTACATCGAATGTTTTTTTGTTTTAATATCTTTACTTACCCTTGACTTTATGGCTACATAATGATTATTTTGAATATATTTATTGGTCCTATCAACTCATCACTTTCATTTTCGAACATAGCGGACGAAGTTGCGTAAGTTAGTATCTGTTCAAACTTCATAGCATTTCTACTTAAGGGTAAAATAAAGGGCATGATACATTTATGAAGTTCTCAAGTTTTTACTGTAGCTGCAAATTTAATTAACCTATCATAGAAGTTCTCGCAGGGTTCAGCACAAGCTGTGCTAAGATACATTTAATGTTTTTAGCTTCATCCAATCCTAACTTGCACATGAATTTACGGTTCCTTGTTAATTATTTCCAAATATAATTAATGAACTTATCATTAAGTCCTATCGACTAAGTCTGTTCATTTTCGAGCATAATGGTCGGAGTTACGTAAGATAGAATCTTTTCAGGCTTGGTAGTAATTCTACTCAAGACTAAAATTCAAAATATTATACTTTTTACAATTCTTCAACTTTTTACTGTAGCTGGAAATGTATATGACCTATCGAACAAGTTGTTGCAAGGTTGAACATGTGATGAGTTACATTACATCAAATGTTTTTTTGTTTTCATTTCTTTACTTACGCTTGACTTTATAGCTACATAATGATTATTTTGAATATATTCATTGGTCCTATCAACTCAGCACTTTCATTTTCGATCATAACGGCCGAAGTTACGTAAGTTAGAATCTGTTCAAACTTCATAGCATTTCTACTTAAGGGTAAAATAAAGGACATGATACTTTTAGCAAGTTCTCAACTTTTTACTGTAGCTGCAAATTTAATTAACCTATCAAAGAAGTTCTCGCAGGGTTCAGCGCAAGCTGTGCTAAGATACATTTAATGTTTTTAGCTTCATCCAATCCTAACTTGCACATGAATTTACGGTTCCTTGTTAATTATTTCCAAATATAATTAATGAACTTATCATTAAGTCCTATCGACTAAGTCGGTTCATTTGCGAGCATAATGGTCGGAGTTACGTAAGATAGAATCTTTTCAGGCTTGGTAGTAATTCTACTCAAGACTAAAATTCAAAATATTATACTTTTTACAATTCTTCAACTTTTTACTGTAGCTGGAAATGTATATGACCTATCGAACAAGTTGTTGCAAGGTTGAACATGTGATGAGTTACATTACATCAAATGTTTTTTTGTTTTCATTTCTTTACTTACGCTTGACTTTATAGCTACATAATGATTATTTTGAATATATTCATTGGTCCTATCAACTCAGCACTTTCATTTTCGATCATAACGGCCGAAGTTACGTAAGTTAGAATCTGTTCAAACTTCATAGCATTTCTACTTAAGGGTAAAATAAAGGACATGATACTTTTAGCAAGTTCTCAACTTTTTACTGTAGCTGCAAATTTAATTAACCTATCAAAGAAGTTCTCGCAGGGTTCAGCGCAAGCTGTGCTAAGATACATTTAATGTTTTTAGCTTCATCCAATCCTAACTTGCACATGAATTTACGGTTCCTTGTTAATTATTTCCAAATATAATTAATGAACTTATCATTAAGTCCTATCGACTAAGTCGGTTCATTTGCGAGCATAATGGTCGGAGTTACGTAAGATAGAATCTTTTCAGGCTTGGTAGTAATTCTACTCAAGACTAAAATCCAAAACATTATACCTTCAGCAATTTTCCGACTTTTTACTGTAGCTGGAAATGTGTATGACCTTTCGAACAAGTTGTTGCAAGGTTGAGCATTTGCTGAGTTACATTACATCGAATGTTTTTTTGTTTTAATATCTTTACTTACCCTTGACTTTATGGCTACATAATGATTATTTTGAATATATTTATTGGTCCTATCAACTCATCACTTTCATTTTCGAACATAGCGGACGAAGTTGCGTAAGTTAGTATCTGTTCAAACTTCATAGCATTTCTACTTAAGGGTAAAATAAAGGGCATGATACATTTATGAAGTTCTCAAGTTTTTACTGCAGCTGCAAATTTAATTAACCTATCATAGAAGTTCTCGCAGGGTTCAGCACAAGCTGTGCTAAGATACATTTAATGTTTTTAGCTTCATCCAATCCTAACTTGCACATGAATTTACGGTTCCTTGTTAATTATTTCCAAATATAATTAATGAACTTATCATTAAGTCCTATCGACTAAGTCGGTTCATTTGCGAGCATAATGGTCGGAGTTACGTAAGATAGAATCTTTTCAGGCTTGGTAGTAATTCTACTCAAGACTAAAATTCAAAATATTATACTTTTTACAATTTTTCAACTTTTTACTGTAGCTGGAAATGTATATGACCTATCGAACAAGTTGTTGCAAGGTTGAACATGTGATGAGTTACATTACATCGAATGTTTTTTGTTTTAATATCTTTACTTACCCGTGATTTTATGGCTACATAATGATTATTTGGAATATATTCATTGGTCCTATCAACTCAGCACTTTCATTTTCGATCATAACGGCCGAAGTTACGTAAGTTAGAATCTGTTCAAGATTCATAGCACTTCTACTTAAGGCAAAATTAAAGGAAATGATACATTTATCAAGTTCTCAACTTTTTACTGTAGCTGTAAATTTAATTAACCTAACAAAGAAGTTCTCGCAAGGTTCAGCACGAGCTGTGCTAAAATATATTTAATGTTTGTAGTTTCATCCAATCCCACCTTGCACATGAATTTACGATTTCACGTTGATTTTTTTCAAATACAATTAGTGAACTTATCACTAAGTCCTATCGACTAAGTCGGTTCATTTTCGAGCATAATGGTTGAAGTTACGTAAGATAGAAACTTTTCAGGCTTCGTAGTAATTCTACTCAAGACTAAAATCCAAAACATTATACCTTCAGCAATTTTCCGACTTTTTACTGTAGCTGGAAATGTGTATGACCTTTCGAACAAGTTGTTGCAAGGTTGAGCATTTGCTGAGTTACATTACATCGAATGTTTTTTTGTTTTAATATCTTTACTTACCCGTGACTTTATGGCTACATAATGATTATTTTGAATATATTTATTGGTCCTATCAACTCATCACTTTCATTTTCGAACATAGCGGACGAAGTTGCGTAAGTTAGTATCTGTTCAATCTTCATAGCATTTCTACTTAAGGCAAAATTAAAGGACATGATACATTTATCAAGTTCTCAACTTTTTACTGTAGCTGTAAATTTAATTAACCTAACAAAGAAGTTCTCGCAAGGTTCAGCACGAGCTGTGCTAAAATATATTTAATGTTTTTAGTTTCATCCAATCCCACCTTGCGCATGAATTTACGATTTCACGTTGATTTTTTTCAAATACAATTAGTGAACTTATCACTAAGTCCTATCGACTAAGTCGGTTCATTTTCGAGCATAATGGTTGAAGTTACGTAAGATAGAAACTTTTCAGGCTTCGTAGTAATTCTACTCAAGACTAAAATCCAAAATATTATACCTTCAGCAATTTTCCGACTTCTTACTGTAGCTGGAAATGTGTATGACCTTTCGAACAAGTTGTTGCAAGGTTGAGCATTTGCTGAGTTACATTACATCGAATGTTTTTTGTTTTAATATCTTTACTTACCCGTGACTTTATGGCTACATAATGATTATTTTGAATATATTTATTGGTCCTATCAACTCAGCACTTTGATTTTCGAACGTAACGGTCGAAGTTACGTAAGTTAGAATCTGTTCAAGCTTCATAGCACTTCTACTTAAGGGAAAAATAAAGGACATGATACATTTATCAAGTTTTCAACGTTTTACTGTAGCTGCAAATTTAATTAACCTATCAAAGAAGTTTTCGCAGGGTTCAGCACGAGCTGTGCTATAATATATTTAATGTTTTTAGCTTCATCCAATCCTAACTTGCACATGAATTTACGCTTCCATGTTAATTTTTTTCAAATACAATTAATGAACTTATAACTAAGTCCTATCGACTAAGTCTGTTCATTTTCGAACAGACTGGCCGAAGTTACGTAAGTTAGAACCTGTTCAAGCTTCATAGCAATCCTACTTAAGGGAAAAATAAAGGACATGATACATTTATCAAGTTCTCAACTTTTTACTGTAGCTGTCAATTTAATTAACCTAACAAAGAAGTTCTCGCAAGGTTCAGCACGAGCTGTGCTAAAATATATTTAATGTTTTTAGCTTCATCCAATCCCACCTTGCACATGAATTTACGATTTCACGTTGATTTTTTTCAAATACAATTAGTGAACTTATCACTAAGTCCTATCGACTAAGTCGGTTCATTTTCGAGCATAATGGTTGAAGTTACGTAAGATAGAAACTTTTCAGGCTTCGTAGTAATTCTACTCAAGACTAAAATCCAAAATATTATACCTTCAGCAATTTTCCGACTTCTTACTGTAGCTGGAAATGTGTATGACCTTTCGAACAAGTTGTTGCAAGGTTGAGCATTTGCTGAGTTACATTACATCGAATGTTTTTTGTTTTAATATCTTTACTTACCCGTGACTTTATGGCTACATAGTGATTATTTTGAATATATTTATTGGTCCTATCAACTCAGCACTTTGATTTTCGAACGTAACGGTCGAAGTTACGTAAGTTAGAATCTGTTCAAGCTTCATAGCACTTCTACTTAAGGGAAAAATAAAGGACATGATACATTTATCAAGTTTTCAACGTTTTACTGTAGCTGCAAATTTAATTAACCTATCAAAGAAGTTTTCGCAGGGTTCAGCACGAGCTGTGCTATAATATATTTAATGTTTTTAGCTTCATCCAATCCTAACTTGCACATGAATTTACGCTTCCATGTTAATTTTTTTCAAATACAATTAATGAACTTATAACTAAGTCCTATCGACTAAGTCTGTTCATTTTCGAACAGACTGGCCGAAGTTACGTAAGTTAGAACCTGTTCAAGCTTCATAGCAATCCTACTTAAGGGAAAAATAAAGGACATGATACATTTATCAAGTTCTCAACTTTTTACTGTAGCTGTCAATTTAATTAACCTAACAAAGAAGTTCTCGCAAGGTTCAGCACGAGCTGTGCTAAGATACATTTAATGTTTTTAGCTTCATCCAATCCTAACTTGCACATGAATTTACGGTTCCTTGTTAATTATTTCCAAATATAATTAATGAACTTATCATTAAGTCCTATCGACTAAGTCGGTTCATTTGCGAGCATAATGGTCGGAGTTACGTAAGATAGAATCTTTTCAGGCTTGGTAGTAATTCTACTCAAGACTAAAATCCAAAACATTATACCTTCAGCAATTTTCCGACTTTTTACTGTAGCTGGAAATGTGTATGACCTTTCGAACAAGTTGTTGCAAGGTTGAGCATTTGCTGAGTTACAGTACATCGAATGTTTTTTTGTTTTAATATCTTTACTTACCCTTGACTTTATGGCTACATAATGATTATTTTGAATATATTTATTGGTCCTATCAACTCATCACTTTCATTTTCGAACATAGCGGACGAAGTTGCGTAAGTTAGTATCTGTTCAAACTTCATAGCATTTCTACTTAAGGGTAAAATAAAGGGCATGATACATTTATGAAGTTCTCAAGTTTTTACTGTAGCTGCAAATTTAATTAACCTATCATAGAAGTTCTCGCAGGGTTCAGCACAAGCTGTGCTAAGATACATTTAATGTTTTTAGCTTCATCCAATCCTAACTTGCACATGAATTTACGGTTCCTTGTTAATTATTTCCAAATATAATTAATGAACTTATCATTAAGTCCTATCGACTAAGTCGGTTCATTTTTGAGCATAATGGTTGAAGTTACGTAAGATAGAAACTTTTCAGGCTTCGTAGTAATTCTACTCAAGACTAAAATACAAGACATTATACCTTCAGCAATTTTTCAACTTTTTACTGTAGCTGGAAATGTATATGACCTATCGAACAAGTTGTTGCAAGGTTGAACATGTGATGAGTTACATTACATCGAATGTTTTTTGTTTTAATATCTTTAATTACCCGTGATTTTATGGCTACATAATGATTATTTGGAATATATTCATTGGTCCTATCAACTCAGCACTTTCATTTTCGATCATAACGGCCGAAGTTACGTAAGTTAGAATCTGTTCAAGCTTCATAGCACTTCTACTTAAGGCAAAATTAAAGGAAATGATACATTTATCAAGTTCTCAACTTTTTACTGTAGCTGTAAATTTAATTAACCTAACAAAGAAGTTCTCGCAAGGTTCAGCACGAGCTGTGCTAAAATATATTTAATGTTTGTAGTTTCATCCAATCCCACCTTGCACATGAATTTACGATTTCACGTTGATTTTTTTCAAATACAATTAGTGAACTTATCACTAAGTCCTATCGACTAAGTCGGTTCATTTTCGAGCATAATGGTTGAAGTTACGTAAGATAGAAACTTTTCAGGCTTCGTAGTAATTCTACTCAAGACTAAAATCCAAAACATTATACCTTCAGCAAT
Source organism: Platypus cylindrus (assembly GCA_949748235.1). Classification (NCBI taxonomy): domain Eukaryota; kingdom Metazoa; phylum Arthropoda; class Insecta; order Coleoptera; family Curculionidae; genus Platypus; species Platypus cylindrus. Next base: position 829,797 of record CATIYE010000002.1, on the reverse strand, counting down.
TTTCCGACTTTTTACTGTAGCTGGAAATGTGTATGACCTTTCGAACAAGTTGTTGCAAGGTTGAGCATTTGCTGAGTTACATTACATCGAATGTTTTTTTGTTTTAATATCTTTACTTACCCTTGACTTTATGGCTACATAATGATTATTTTGAATATATTCATTGGTCCTATCAACTCAGCACTTTCATTTTCGATCATAACGGCCGAAGTTACGTAAGTTAGAATCTGTTCAAACTTCATAGCATTTCTACTTAAGGGTAAAATAAAGGACATGATACTTTTAGCAAGTTCTCAACTTTTTACTGTAGCTGCAAATTTAATTAACCTATCAAAGAAGTTCTCGCAGGGTTCAGCACAAGCTGTGCTAAGATACATTTAATGTTTTTAGCTTCATCCAATCCTAACTTGCACATGAATTTACGGTTCCTTGTTAATTATTTCCAAATATAATTAATGAACTTATCATTAAGTCCTATCGACTAAGTCGGTTCATTTGCGAGCATAATGGTCGGAGTTACGTAAGATAGAATCTTTTCAGGCTTGGTAGTAATTCTACTCAAGACTAAAATTCAAAATATTATACTTTTTACAATTTTTCAACTTTTTACTGTAGCTGGAAATGTATATGACCTATCGAACAAGTTGTTGCAAGGTTGAGCATTTGCTGAGTTACATTACATCGAATGTTTTTTTGTTTTAATATCTTTACTTACCCGTGATTTTATGGCTACATAATGATTATTTTGAATATATTCATTGGTCCTATCAACTCAGCACTTTCATTTTCGATCATAACGGCCGAAGTTACGTAAGTTAGAATCTGTTCAAACTTCATAGCATTTCTACTTAAGGGTAAAATAAAGGACATGATACTTTTAGCAAGTTCTCAACTTTTTACTGTAGCTGCAAATTTAATTAACCTATCAAAGAAGTTCTCGCAGGGTTCAGCGCAAGCTGTGCTAAGATACATTTAATGTTTTTAGCTTCATCCAATCCTAACTTGCACATGAATTTACGGTTCCTTGATAATTATTTCCAGATATAATTAATGAACTTATCATTAAGTCCTATCGACTAAGTCGGTTCATTTGCGAGCATAATGGTCGGAGTTACGTAAGATAGAATCTTTTCAGGCTTGTTAGTAATTCTACTCAAGACTAAAATCCAAAACATTATACCTTCAGCAATTTTCCGACTTTTTACTGTAGCTGGAAATGTGTATGACCTTTCGAACAAGTTGTTGCAAGGTTGAGCATTTGCTGAGTTACATTACATCGAATGTTTTTTTGTTTTAATATCTTTACTTACCCGTGATTTTATGGCTACATAATGATTATTTTGAATATATTTATTGGTCCTATCAACTCAGCACTTTCATTTTCGAACATAGCGGACGAAGTTGCGTAAGTTAGTATCTGTTCAAACTTCATAGCATTTCTACTTAAGGGTAAAATAAAGGGCATGATACATTTATGAAGTTCTCAAGTTTTTACTGTAGCTGCAAATTTAATTAACCTATCAAAGAAGTTCTCGCAGGGTTCAGCACAAGCTGTGCTAAGATACATTTAATGTTTTTAGCTTCATCCAATCCTAACTTGCACATGAGTTTACGGTTCCATGTTAATTTTTTTAAAATACAATTAATGTACTTATCACTAAGTCCTATCGACTAAGTCTGTTCATTTTCGAGCATAATGGTCGGAGTTACGTAAGATAGAAACTTTTCAAGCTTCGTAGTAATTCTACTCAAGACTAAAATTCAAAACATTTTATCTTTAGCAATTTTTGAACTTTTTACTGTAGCTGGAAATGTATATGACCTATCGAACAAGTTGTTGCAAGGTTGAGCATGTGATGAGTTACATTACATCAAATGTTTTTTTGTTTTCATTTCTTTACTTACGCTTGACTTTATAGCTACATAATGATTATTTTGAATATATTCATTGGTCCTATCAACTCAGCACTTTCATTTTCGATCATAACGGCCGAAGTTACGTAAGTTAGAATCTGTTCAAACTTCATAGCATTTCTACTTAAGGGTAAAATAAAGGACATGATACTTTTAGCAAGTTCTCAACTTTTTACTGTAGCTGCAAATTTAATTAACCTATCAAAGAAGTTCTCGCAGGGTTCAGCGCAAGCTGTGCTAAGATACATTTAATGTTTTTAGCTTCATCCAATCCTAACTTGCACATGAATTTACGGTTCCTTGTTAATTATTTCCAAATATAATTAATGAACTTATCATTAAGTCCTATCGACTAAGTCGGTTCATTTTCGAGCATAATGGTCGGAGTTACGTAAGATAGAATCTTTTCAGGCTTGGTAGTAATTCTACTCAAGACTAAAATCCAAAACATTATACCTTCAGCAATTTTCCGACTTTTTACTGTAGCTGGAAATGTGTATGACCTTTCGAACAAGTTGTTGCAAGGTTGAGCATTTGCTGAGTTACATTACATCGAATGTTTTTTTGTTTTAATATCTTTACTTACCCTTGACTTTATGGCTACATAATGATTATTTTGAATATATTTATTGGTCCTATCAACTCATCACTTTCATTTTCGAACATAGCGGACGAAGTTGCGTAAGTTAGTATCTGTTCAAACTTCATAGCATTTCTACTTAAGGGTAAAATAAAGGGCATGATACATTTATGAAGTTCTCAAGTTTTTACTGTAGCTGCAAATTTAATTAACCTATCATAGAAGTTCTCGCAGGGTTCAGCACAAGCTGTGCTAAGATACATTTAATGTTTTTAGCTTCATCCAATCCTAACTTGCACATGAATTTACGGTTCCTTGTTAATTATTTCCAAATATAATTAATGAACTTATCATTAAGTCCTATCGACTAAGTCGGTTCATTTGCGAGCATAATGGTCGGAGTTACGTAAGATAGAATCTTTTCAGGTTTGGTAGTAATTCTACTCAAGACTAAAATTCAAAATATTATACTTTTTACAATTTTTCAACTTTTTACTGTAGCTGGAAATGTATATGACCTATCGAACAAGTTGTTGCAAGGTTGAACATGTGATGAGTTACATTACATCGAATGTTTTTTGTTTTAATATCTTTACTTACCCGTGATTTTATGGCTACATAATGATTATTTGGAATATATTCATTGATCCTATCAACTCAGCACTTTCATTTTCGATCATAACGGCCGAAGTTACGTAAGTTAGAATCTGTTCAAGCTTCATAGCACTTCTACTTAAGGCAAAATTAAAGGAAATGATACATTTATCAAGTTCTCAACTTTTTACTGTAGCTGTAAATTTAATTAACCTAACAAAGAAGTTCTCGCAAGGTTCAGCACGAGCTGTGCTAAAATATATTTAATGTTTGTAGTTTCATCCAATCCCACCTTGCACATGAATTTACGATTTCACGTTGATTTTTTTCAAATACAATTAGTGAACTTATCACTAAGTCCTATCGACTAAGTCGGTTCATTTTCGAGCATAATGGTTGAAGTTACGTAAGATAGAAACTTTTCAGGCTTCGTAGTAATTCTACTCAAGACTAAAATCCAAAACATTATACCTTCAGCAATTTTCCGACTTTTTACTGTAGCTGGAAATGTGTATGACCTTTCGAACAAGTTGTTGCAAGGTTGAGCATTTGCTGAGTTACATTACATCGAATGTTTTTTTGTTTTAATATCTTTACTTACCCTTGACTTTATGGCTACATAATGATTATTTTGAATATATTTATTGGTCCTATCAACTCATCACTTTCATTTTCGAACATAGCGGACGAAGTTGCGTAAGTTAGTATCTGTTCAAACTTCATAGCATTTCTACTTAAGGGTAAAATAAAGGGCATGATACATTTATGAAGTTCTCAAGTTTTTACTGTAGCTGCAAATTTAATTAACCTATCAAAGAAGTTCTCGCAGGGTTCAGCACAAGCTGTGCTAAGATACATTTAATGTTTTTAGCTTCATCCAATCCTAACTTGCACATGAATTTACGGTTCCTTGTTAATTATTTCCAAATATAATTAATGAACTTATCATTAAGTCCTATCGACTATGTCGGTTCATTTGCGAGCATAATGGTCGGAGTTACGTAAGATAGAATCTTTTCAGGCTTGGTAGTAATTCTACTCAAGACTAAAATTCAAAATATTATACTTTTTACAATTATTCAACTTTTTACTGTAGCTGGAAATGTATATGACCTATCGAACAAGTTGTTGCAAGGTTGAACATGTGATGAGTTACATTACATCGAATGTTTTTTGTTTTAATATCTTTACCTACCCGTGATTTTATGGCTACATAATGATTATTTGGAATATATTCATTGGTCCTATCAACTCAGCACTTTCATTTTCGATCATAACGGCCGAAGTTACGTAAGTTAGAATCTGTTCAAGCTTCATAGCACTTCTACTTAAGGCAAAATTTAAGGACATGATACATTTATCAAGTTCTCAACTTTTTACTGTAGCTGTAAATTTAATTAACCTAACAAAGAAGTTCTCGCAAGGTTCAGCACGAGCTGTGCTAAAATATATTTAATGTTTGTAGTTTCATCCAATCCCACCTTGCACATGAATTTACGATTTCACGTTGATTTTTTTCAAATACAATTAGTGAACTTATCACTAAGTCCTATCGACTAAGTCGGTTCATTTTCGAGCATAATGGTTGAAGTTACGTAAGATAGAAACTTTTCAGGCTTCGTAGTAATTCTACTCAAGACTAAAATACAAAACATTATACCTTCAGCAATTTTCCGACTTTTTACTGTAGCTGGAAATGTGTATGACCTTTCGAACAAGTTGTTGCAAGGTTGAGCATTTGCTGAGTTACATTACATCGAATGTTTTTTTGTTTTAATATCTTTACTTACCCGTGACTTTATGGCTACATAATGATTATTTTGAATATATTTATTGGTCCTATCAACTCAGCACTTTTATTTTCGAACATAGCGGACGAAGTTGCGTAAGTTAGTATCTGTTCAAACTTCATAGCATTTCTACTTAAGGGTAAAATAAAGGGCATGATACATTTATGAAGTTCTCAACTTTTTACTGTAGCTGCAAATTTAATTAACCTATCATAGAAGTTCTCGCAGGGTTCAGCACAAGCTGTGCTAAGATACATTTAATGTTTTTAGCTTCATCCAATCCTAACTTGCACATGAATTTACGGTTCCTTGTTAATTATTTCCAAATATAATTAATGAACTTATCATTAAGTCCTATCGACTAAGTCGGTTCATTTGCGAGCATAATGGTCGGAGTTACGTAAGATAGAATCTTTTCAGGCTTGGTAGTAATTCTACTCAAGACTAAAATTCAAAATATTATACTTTTTACAATTTTTCAACTTTTTACTGTAGCTGGAAATGTATATGACCTATCGAACAAGTTGTTGCAAGGTTGAACATGTGATGAGTTACATTACATCGAATGTTTTTTGTTTTAATATCTTTACTTACCCGTGATTTTATGGCTACATAATGATTATTTGGAATATATTCATTGATCCTATCAACTCAGCACTTTCATTTTCGATCATAACGGCCGAAGTTACGTAAGTTAGAATCTGTTCAAGCTTCATAGCACTTCTACTTAAGGCAAAATTAAAGGAAATGATACATTTATCAAGTTCTCAACTTTTTACTGTAGCTGTAAATTTAATTAACCTAACAAAGAAGTTCTCGCAAGGTTCAGCACGAGCTGTGCTAAAATATATTTAATGTTTGTAGTTTCATCCAATCCCACCTTGCACATGAATTTACGATTTCACGTTGATTTTTTTCAAATACAATTAGTGAACTTATCACTAAGTCCTATCGACTAAGTCGGTTCATTTTCGAGCATAATGGTTGAAGTTACGTAAGATAGAAACTTTTCAGGCTTCGTAGTAATTCTACTCAAGACTAAAATCCAAAACATTATACCTTCAGCAATTTTCCGACTTTTTACTGTAGCTGGAAATGTGTATGACCTTTCGAACAAGTTGTTGCAAGGTTGAGCATTTGCTGAGTTACATTACATCGAATGTTTTTTTGTTTTAATATCTTTACTTACCCGTGACTTTATGGCTACATAATGATTATTTTGAATATATTTATTGGTCCTATCAACTCATCACTTTCATTTTCGAACATAGCGGACGAAGTTGCGTAAGTTAGTATCTGTTCAAACTTCATAGCATTTCTACTTAAGGGTAAAATAAAGGGCATGATACATTTATGAAGTTCTCAAGTTTTTACTGTAGCTGCAAATTTAATTAACCTATCAAAGAAGTTCTCGCAGGGTTCAGCACAAGCTGTGCTAAGATACATTTAATGTTTTTAGCTTCATCCAATCCTAACTTGCACATGAATTTACGGTTCCTTGTTAATTATTTCCAAATATAATTAATGAACTTATCATTAAGTCCTATCGACTAAGCCGGTTCATTTTCGAGCATAATGGTCGGAGTTACGTAAGATAGAATCTTTTCAGGCTTGGTAGTAATTCTACTCAAGACTAAAATTCAAAATATTATACTTTTTACAATTATTCAACTTTTTACTGTAGCTGGAAATGTATATGACCTATCGAACAAGTTGTTGCAAGGTTGAACATGTGATGAGTTACATTACATCGAATGTTTTTTGTTTTAATATCTTTACCTACCCGTGATTTTATGGCTACATAATGATTATTTGGAATATATTCATTGGTCCTATCAACTCAGCACTTTCATTTTCGATCATAACGGCCGAAGTTACGTAAGTTAGAATCTGTTCAAGCTTCATAGCACTTCTACTTAAGGCAAAATTTAAGGACATGATACATTTATCAAGTTCTCAACTTTTTACTGTAGCTGTAAATTTAATTAACCTAACAAAGAAGTTCTCGCAAGGTTCAGCACGAGCTGTGCTAAAATATATTTAATGTTTGTAGTTTCATCCAATCCCACCTTGCACATGAATTTACGATTTCACGTTGATTTTTTTCAAATACAATTAGTGAACTTATCACTAAGTCCTATCGACTAAGTCGGTTCATTTTCGAGCATAATGGTTGAAGTTACGTAAGATAGAAACTTTTCAGGCTTCGTAGTAATTCTACTCAAGACTAAAATACAAAACATTATACCTTCAGCAATTTTCCGACTTTTTACTGTAGCTGGAAATGTGTATGACCTTTCGAACAAGTTGTTGCAAGGTTGAGCATTTGCTGAGTTACATTACATCGAATGTTTTTTTGTTTTAATATCTTTACTTACCCGTGACTTTATGGCTACATAATGATTATTTTGAATATATTTATTGGTCCTATCAACTCAGCACTTTTATTTTCGAACATAGCGGACGAAGTTGCGTAAGTTAGTATCTGTTCAAACTTCATAGCATTTCTACTTAAGGGTAAAATAAAGGGCATGATACATTTATGAAGTTCTCAACTTTTTACTGTAGCTGCAAATTTAATTAACCTATCATAGAAGTTCTCGCAGGGTTCAGCACAAGCTGTGCTAAGATACATTTAATGTTTTTAGCTTCATCCAATCCTAACTTGCACATGAATTTACGGTTCCTTGTTAATTATTTCCAAATATAATTAATGAACTTATCATTAAGTCCTATCGACTAAGTCGGTTCATTTGCGAGCATAATGGTCGGAGTTACGTAAGATAGAATCTTTTCAGGCTTGGTAGTAATTCTACTCAAGACTAAAATTCAAAATATTATACTTTTTACAATTTTTCAACTTTTTACTGTAGCTGGAAATGTATATGACCTATCGAACAAGTTGTTGCAAGGTTGAACATGTGATGAGTTACATTACATCGAATGTTTTTTGTTTTAATATCTTTACTTACCCGTGATTTTATGGCTACATAATGATTATTTGGAATATATTCATTGATCCTATCAACTCAGCACTTTCATTTTCGATCATAACGGCCGAAGTTACGTAAGTTAGAATCTGTTCAAGCTTCATAGCACTTCTACTTAAGGCAAAATTAAAGGAAATGATACATTTATCAAGTTCTCAACTTTTTACTGTAGCTGTAAATTTAATTAACCTAACAAAGAAGTTCTCGCAAGGTTCAGCACGAGCTGTGCTAAAATATATTTAATGTTTGTAGTTTCATCCAATCCCACCTTGCACATGAATTTACGATTTCACGTTGATTTTTTTCAAATACAATTAGTGAACTTATCACTAAGTCCTATCGACTAAGTCGGTTCATTTTCGAGCATAATGGTTGAAGTTACGTAAGATAGAAACTTTTCAGGCTTCGTAGTAATTCTACTCAAGACTAAAATCCAAAACATTATACCTTCAGCAATTTTCCGACTTTTTACTGTAGCTGGAAATGTGTATGACCTTTCGAACAAGTTGTTGCAAGGTTGAGCATTTGCTGAGTTACATTACATCGAATGTTTTTTTGTTTTAATATCTTTACTTACCCGTGACTTTATGGCTACATAATGATTATTTTGAATATATTTATTGGTCCTATCAACTCATCACTTTCATTTTCGAACATAGCGGACGAAGTTGCGTAAGTTAGTATCTGCAAATTTAATTAACCTATCAAAGAAGTTCTCGCAGGGTTCAGCACAAGCTGTGCTAAGATACATTTAATGTTTTTAGCTTCATCCAATCCTAACTTGCACATGAATTTACGGTTCCTTGTTAATTATTTCCAAATATAATTAATGAACTTATCATTAAGTCCTATCGACTATGTCGGTTCATTTGCGAGCATAATGGTCGGAGTTACGTAAGATAGAATCTTTTCAGGCTTGGTAGCAATTCTACTCAAGACTAAAATTCAAAATATTATACTTTTTACAATTATTCAACTTTTTACTGTAGCTGGAAATGTATATGACCTATCGAACAAGTTGTTGCAAGGTTGAACATGTGATGAGTTACATTACATCAAATGTTTTTTTGTTTTCATTTCTTTACTTACGCTTGACTTTATAGCTACATAATGATTATTTTGAATATATTCATTGGTCCTATCAACTCAGCACTTTCATTTTCGATCATAACGGCCGAAGTTACGTAAGTTAGAATCTGTTCAAACTTCATAGCATTTCTACTTAAGGGTAAAATAAAGGACATGATACTTTTAGCAAGTTCTCAACTTTTTACTGTAGCTGCAAATTTAATTAACCTATCAAAGAAGTTCTCGCAGGGTTCAGCGCAAGCTGTGCTAAGATACATTTAATGTTTTTAGCTTCATCCAATCCTAACTTGCACATGAATTTACGGTTCCTTGTTAATTATTTCCAAATATAATTAATGAACTTATCATTAAGTCCTATCGACTAAGTCGGTTCATTTGCGAGCATAATGGTCGGAGTTACGTAAGATAGAATCTTTTCAGGCTTGGTAGTAATTCTACTCAAGACTAAAATCCAAAACATTATACCTTCAGCAATTTTCCGACTTTTTACTGTAGCTGGAAATGTGTATGACCTTTCGAACAAGTTGTTGCAAGGTTGAGCATTTGCTGAGTTACATTACATCGAATGTTTTTTTGTTTTAATATCTTTACTTACCCGTGATTTTATGGCTACATAATGATTATTTTGAATATATTTATTGGTCCTATCAACTCAGCACTTTCATTTTCGAACATAGCGGACGAAGTTGCGTAAGTTAGTATCTGTTCAAACTTCATAGCATTTCTACTTAAGGGTAAAATAAAGGGCATGATACATTTATGAAGTTCTCAACTTTTTACTGTAGCTGCAAATTTAATTAACCTATCAAAGAAGTTCTCGCAGGGTTCAGCACAAGCTGTGCTAAGATACATTTAATGTTTTTAGCTTCATCCAATCCTAACTTGCACATGAGTTTACGGTTCCATGTTAATTTTTTTAAAATACAATTAATGTACTTATCACTAAGTCCTATCGACTAAGTCTGTTCATTTTCGAGCATAATGGTCGGAGTTACGTAAGATAGAAACTTTTCAAGCTTCGTAGTAATTCTACTCAAGACTAAAATTCAAAACATTTTATCTTTAGCAATTTTTGAACTTTTTACTGTAGCTGGAAATGTATATGACCTATCGAACAAGTTGTTGCAAGGTTGAGCATGTGATGAGTTACATTACATCAAATGTTTTTTTGTTTTCATTTCTTTACTTACGCTTGACTTTATAGCTACATAATGATTATTTTGAATATATTCATTGGTCCTATCAACTCAGCACTTTCATTTTCGATCATAACGGCCGAAGTTACGTAAGTTAGAATCTGTTCAAGCTTCATAGCACTTCTACTTAAGGCAAAATTTAAGGACATGATACATTTATCAAGTTCTCAACTTTTTACTGTAGCTGTAAATTTAATTAACCTAACAAAGAAGTTCTCGCAAGGTTCAGCACGAGCTGTGCTAAAATATATTTAATGTTTGTAGTTTCATCCAATCCCACCTTGCACATGAATTTACGATTTCACGTTGATTTTTTTCAAATACAATTAGTGAACTTATCACTAAGTCCTATCGACTAAGTCGGTTCATTTTCGAGCATAATGGTTGAAGTTACGTAAGATAGAAACTTTTCAGGCTTCGTAGTAATTCTACTCAAGACTAAAATACAAAACATTATACCTTCAGCAATTTTCCGACTTTTTACTGTAGCTGGAAATGTGTATGACCTTTCGAACAAGTTGTTGCAAGGTTGAGCATTTGCTGAGTTACATTACATCGAATGTTTTTTTGTTTTAATATCTTTACTTACCCGTGACTTTATGGCTACATAATGATTATTTTGAATATATTTATTGGTCCTATCAACTCAGCACTTTTATTTTCGAACATAGCGGACGAAGTTGCGTAAGTTAGTATCTGTTCAAACTTCATAGCATTTCTACTTAAGGGTAAAATAAAGGGCATGATACATTTATGAAGTTCTCAACTTTTTACTGTAGCTGCAAATTTAATTAACCTATCAAAGAAGTTCTCGCAGGGTTCAGCACAAGCTGTGCTAAGATACATTTAATGTTTTTAGCTTCATCCAATCCTAACTTGCACATGAATTTACGGTTCCTTGTTAATTATTTCCAAATATAATTAATGAACTTATCATTAAGTCCTATCGACTATGTCGGTTCATTTGCGAGCATAATGGTCGGAGTTACGTAAGATAGAATCTTTTCAGGCTTGGTAGCAATTCTACTCAAGACTAAAATTCAAAATATTATACTTTTTACAATTATTCAACTTTTTACTGTAGCTGGAAATGTATATGACCTATCGAACAAGTTGTTGCAAGGTTGAACATGTGATGAGTTACATTACATCAAATGTTTTTTTGTTTTCATTTCTTTACTTACGCTTGACTTTATAGCTACATAATGATTATTTTGAATATATTCATTGGTCCTATCAACTCAGCACTTTCATTTTCGATCATAACGGCCGAAGTTACGTAAGTTAGAATCTGTTCAAACTTCATAGCATTTCTACTTAAGGGTAAAATAAAGGACATGATACTTTTAGCAAGTTCTCAACTTTTTACTGTAGCTGCAAATTTAATTAACCTATCAAAGAAGTTCTCGCAGGGTTCAGCGCAAGCTGTGCTAAGATACATTTAATGTTTTTAGCTTCATCCAATCCTAACTTGCACATGAATTTACGGTTCCTTGTTAATTATTTCCAAATATAATTAATGAACTTATCATTAAGTCCTATCGACTAAGTCGGTTCATTTGCGAGCATAATGGTCGGAGTTACGTAAGATAGAATCTTTTCAGGCTTGGTAGTAATTCTACTCAAGACTAAAATCCAAAACATTATACCTTCAGCAATTTTCCGACTTTTTACTGTAGCTGGAAATGTGTATGACCTTTCGAACAAGTTGTTGCAAGGTTGAGCATTTGCTGAGTTACATTACATCGAATGTTTTTTTGTTTTAATATCTTTACTTACCCGTGATTTTATGGCTACATAATGATTATTTTGAATATATTTATTGGTCCTATCAACTCAGCACTTTCATTTTCGAACATAGCGGACGAAGTTGCGTAAGTTAGTATCTGTTCAAACTTCATAGCATTTCTACTTAAGGGTAAAATAAAGGGCATGATACATTTATGAAGTTCTCAACTTTTTACTGTAGCTGCAAATTTAATTAACCTATCAAAGAAGTTCTCGCAGGGTTCAGCACAAGCTGTGCTAAGATACATTTAATGTTTTTAGCTTCATCCAATCCTAACTTGCACATGAGTTTACGGTTCCATGTTAATTTTTTTAAAATACAATTAATGTACTTATCACTAAGTCCTATCGACTAAGTCTGTTCATTTTCGAGCATAATGGTCGGAGTTACGTAAGATAGAAACTTTTCAAGCTTCGTAGTAATTCTACTCAAGACTAAAATTCAAAACATTTTATCTTTAGCAATTTTTGAACTTTTTACTGTAGCTGGAAATGTATATGACCTATCGAACAAGTTGTTGCAAGGTTGAGCATGTGATGAGTTACATTACATCAAATGTTTTTTTGTTTTCATTTCTTTACTTACGCTTGACTTTATAGCTACATAATGATTATTTTGAATATATTCATTGGTCCTATCAACTCAGCACTTTCATTTTCGATCATAACGGCCGAAGTTACGTAAGTTAGAATCTGTTCAAACTTCATAGCATTTCTACTTAAGGGTAAAATAAAGGACATGATACTTTTAGCAAGTTCTCAACTTTTTACTGTAGCTGCAAATTTAATTAACCTATCAAAGAAGTTCTCACAGGGTTCAGCACAAGTTATGCTATAATATGTTTAATGTTTTAGCTTCATTTAAACCTAACTTGCACATGAAATTACGGTTCCATGTTAATTTTTTTCAAATACAATTAATGTACTTATCACTAAGCCCTATCGACTAAGTCTGTTCATTTTCGAGCATAATGGTCGGAGTTACGTAAGATAGAAACTTTTCAAGCTTCGTAGTAATTCTACTCAAGACTAAAATTCAAAACATTTTATCTTTAGCAATTTTTCAACTTTTTACTGTAGCTGGAAATGTATATGACCTATCGAACAAGTTGTTGCAAGGTTGAACATGTGATGAGTTACATTACATCGAATGTTTTTTGATTTAATATCTATACTTACCCGTGACTTTATGGCTACATATTGACTATTTTGAATATATTTTTTGGTCCTATCAACTCAGCACTTTGATTTTCGAATATAACGGCCGAAGTTACGTAAGTTAGAATCTGTTCAAGCTTCATAGCACTTCTACTTAAGGGTAAAATAAAGGACATGATACTTTTAGCAAGTTCTCAACTTTTTACTGTAGCTGCAAATTTAATTAACCTATCAAAGAAGTTCTCGCAGGGTTCAGCGCAAGCTGTGCTAAGATACATTTAATGTTTTTAGCTTCATCCAATCCTAACTTGCACATGAATTTACGGTTCCTTGTTAATTATTTCCAAATATAATTAATGAACTTATCATTAAGTCCTATCGACTAAGTCGGTTCATTTGCGAGCATAATGGTCGGAGTTACGTAAGATAGAATCTTTTCAGGCTTGGTAGTAATTCTACTCAAGACTAAAATCCAAAACATTATACCTTCAGCAATTTTCCGACTTTTTACTGTAGCTGGAAATGTGTATGACCTTTCGAACAAGTTGTTGCAAGGTTGAGCATTTGCTGAGTTACATTACATCGAATGTTTTTTTGTTTTAATATCTTTACTTACCCTTGACTTTATGGCTACATAATGATTATTTTGAATATATTTATTGGTCCTATCAACTCATCACTTTCATTTTCGAACATAGCGGACGAAGTTGCGTAAGTTAGTATCTGTTCAAACTTCATAGCATTTCTACTTAAGGGTAAAATAAAGGGCATGATACATTTATGAAGTTCTCAAGTTTTTACTGTAGCTGCAAATTTAATTAACCTATCATAGAAGTTCTCGCAGGGTTCAGCACAAGCTGTGCTAAGATACATTTAATGTTTTTAGCTTCATCCAATCCTAACTTGCACATGAATTTACGGTTCCTTGTTAATTATTTCCAAATATAATTAATGAACTTATCATTAAGTCCTATCGACTAAGTCGGTTCATTTGCGAGCATAATGGTCGGAGTTACGTAAGATAGAATCTTTTCAGGCTTGGTAGTAATTCTACTCAAGACTAAAATTCAAAATATTATACTTTTTACAATTTTTCAACTTTTTACTGTAGCTGGAAATGTATATGACCTATCGAACAAGTTGTTGCAAGGTTGAACATGTGATGAGTTACATTACATCGAATGTTTTTTGTTTTAATATCTTTACTTACCCGTGATTTTATGGCTACATAATGATTATTTGGAATATATTCATTGATCCTATCAACTCAGCACTTTCATTTTCGATCATAACGGCCGAAGTTACGTAAGTTAGAATCTGTTCAAGCTTCATAGCACTTCTACTTAAGGCAAAATTAAAGGAAATGATACATTTATCAAGTTCTCAACTTTTTACTGTAGCTGTAAATTTAATTAACCTAACAAAGAAGTTCTCGCAAGGTTCAGCACGAGCTGTGCTAAAATATATTTAATGTTTGTAGTTTCATCCAATCCCACCTTGCACATGAATTTACGATTTCACGTTGATTTTTTTCAAATACAATTAGTGAACTTATCACTAAGTCCTATCGACTAAGTCGGTTCATTTTCGAGCATAATGGTTGAAGTTACGTAAGGTAGAAACTTTTCAGGCTTCGTAGTAATTCTACTCAAGACTAAAATCCAAAACATTATACCTTCAGCAATTTTCCGACTTTTTACTGTAGCTGGAAATGTGTATGACCTTTCGAACAAGTTGTTGCAAGGTTGAGCATTTGCTGAGTTACATTACATCGAATGTTTTTTTGTTTTAATATCTTTACTTACCCGTGACTTTATGGCTACATAATGATTATTTTGAATATATTTATTGGTCCTATCAACTCATCACTTTCATTTTCGAACATAGCGGACGAAGTTGCGTAAGTTAGTATCTGTTCAAACTTCATAGCATTTCTACTTAAGGGTAAAATAAAGGGCATGATACATTTATGAAGTTCTCAAGTTTTTACTGTAGCTGCAAATCTAATTAACCTATCAAAGAAGTTCTCGCAGGGTTCAGCACAAGCTGTGCTAAGATACATTTAATGTTTTTAGCTTCATCCAATCCTAACTTGCACATGAATTTACGGTTCCTTGTTAATTATTTCCAAATATAATTAATGAACTTATCATTAAGTCCTATCGACTATGTCGGTTCATTTGCGAGCATAATGGTCGGAGTTACGTAAGATAGAATCTTTTCAGGCTTGGTAGTAATTCTACCCAAGACTAAAATTCAAAATATTATACTTTTTACAATTATTCAACTTTTTACTGTAGCTGGAAATGTATATGACCTATTGAACAAGTTGTTGCAAGGTTGAACATGTGATGAGTTACATTACATCGAATGTTTTTTGTTTTAATATCTTTACCTACCCGTGATTTTATGGCTACATAATGATTATTTGGAATATATTCATTGGTCCTATCAACTCAGCACTTTCATTTTCGATCATAACGGCCGAAGTTACGTAAGTTAGAATCTGTTCAAGCTTCATAGCACTTCTACTTAAGGCAAAATTTAAGGACATGATACATTTATCAAGTTCTCAACTTTTTACTGTAGCTGTAAATTTAATTAACCTAACAAAGAAGTTCTCGCAAGGTTCAGCACGAGCTGTGCTAAAATATATTTAATGTTTGTAGTTTCATCCAATCCCACTTGCACATGAATTTACGATTTCACGTTGATTTTTTTCAAATACAATTAGTGAACTTATCACTAAGTCCTATCGACTAAGTCGGTTCATTTTCGAGCATAATGGTTGAAGTTACGTAAGATAGAAACTTTTCAGGCTTCGTAGTAATTCTACTCAAGACTAAAATACAAAACATTATACCTTCAGCAATTTTCCGACTTTTTACTGTAGCTGGAAATGTGTATGACCTTTCGAACAAGTTGTTGCAAGGTTGAGCATTTGCTGAGTTACATTACATCGAATGTTTTTTTGTTTTAATATCTTTACTTACCCGTGACTTTATGGCTACATAATGATTATTTTGAATATATTTATTGGTCCTATCAACTCAGCACTTTTATTTTCGAACATAGCGGACGAAGTTGCGTAAGTTAGTATCTGTTCAAACTTCATAGCATTTCTACTTAAGGGTAAAATAAAGGGCATGATACATTTATGAAGTTCTCAACTTTTTACTGTAGCTGCAAATTTAATTAACCTATCATAGAAGTTCTCGCAGGGTTCAGCACAAGCTGTGCTAAGATACATTTAATGTTTTTAGCTTCATCCAATCCTAACTTGCACATGAATTTACGGTTCCTTGTTAATTATTTCCAAATATAATTAATGAACTTATCATTAAGTCCTATCGACTAAGTCGGTTCATTTGCGAGCATAATGGTCGGAGTTACGTAAGATAGAATCTTTTCAGGCTTGGTAGTAATTCTACTCAAGACTAAAATTCAAAATATTATACTTTTTACAATTTTTCAACTTTTTACTGTAGCTGGAAATGTATATGACCTATCGAACAAGTTGTTGCAAGGTTGAACATGTGATGAGTTACATTACATCGAATGTTTTTTGTTTTAATATCTTTACTTACCCGTGATTTTATGGCTACATAATGATTATTTGGAATATATTCATTGATCCTATCAACTCAGCACTTTCATTTTGGATCATAACGGCCGAAGTTACGTAAGTTAGAATCTGTTCAAGCTTCATAGCACTTCTACTTAAGGCAAAATTAAAGGAAATGATACATTTATCAAGTTCTCAACTTTTTACTGTAGCTGTAAATTTAATTAACCTAACAAAGAAGTTCTCGCAAGGTTCAGCACGAGCTGTGCTAAAATATATTTAATGTTTGTAGTTTCATCCAATCCCACCTTGCACATGAATTTACGATTTCACGTTGATTTTTTTCAAATACAATTAGTGAACTTATCACTAAGTCCTATCGACTAAGTCGGTTCATTTTCGAGCATAATGGTTGAAGTTACGTAAGATAGAAACTTTTCAGGATTCGTAGTAATTCTACTCAAGACTAAAATCCAAAACATTATACCTTCAGCAATTTTCCGACTTTTTACTGTAGCTGGAAATGTGTATGACCTTTCGAACAAGTTGTTGCAAGGTTGAGCATTTGCTGAGTTACATTACATCGAATGTTTTTTTGTTTTAATATCTTTACTTACCCGTGACTTTATGGCTACATAATGATTATTTTGAATATATTTATTGGTCCTATCAACTCATCACTTTCATTTTCGAACATAGCGGACGAAGTTGCGTAAGTTAGTATCTGTTCAAACTTCATAGCTTTTCTACTTAAGGGTAAAATAAAGGGCATGATACATTTATGAAGTTCTCAAGTTTTTACTGTAGCTGCAAATTTAATTAACCTATCAAAGAAGTTCTCGCAGGGTTCAGCACAAGCTGTGCTAAGATACATTTAATGTTTTTAGCTTCATCCAATCCTAACTTGCACATGAATTTACGGTTCCTTGTTAATTATTTCCAAATATAATTAATGAACTTATCATTAAGTCCTATCGACTATGTCGGTTCATTTGCGAGCATAATGGTCGGAGTTACGTAAGATAGAATCTTTTCAGGCTTGGTAGTAATTCTACTCAAGACTAAAACTCAAAATATTATACTTTTTACAATTATTCAACTTTTTACTGTAGCTGGAAATGTATATGACCTATCGAACAAGTTGTTGCAAGGTTGAACATGTGATGAGTTACATTACATCGAATGTTTTTTGTTTTAATATCTTTACCTACCTGTGATTTTATGGCTACATAATGATTATTTGGAATATATTCATTGGTCCTATCAACTCAGCACTTTCATTTTCGATCATAACGGCCGAAGTTACGTAAGTTAGAATCTGTTCAAGCTTCATAGCACTTCTACTTAAGGCAAAATTTAAGGACATGATACATTTATCAAGTTCTCAACTTTTTACTGTAGCTGTAAATTTAATTAACCTAACAAAGAAGTTCTCGCAAGGTTCAGCACGAGCTGTGCTAAAATATATTTAATGTTTGTAGTTTCATCCAATCCCACCTTGCACATGAATTTACGATTTCACGTTGATTTCTTTCAAATACAATTAGTGAACTTATCACTAAGTCCTATCGACTAAGTCGGTTCATTTTCGAGCATAATGGTTGAAGTTACTTAAGATAGAAACTTTTCAGGCTTCGTAGTAATTCTACTTAAGACTAAAATACAAAACATTATACCTTCAGCAATTTTCCGACTTTCTACTGTAGCTGGAAATGTGTATGACCTTTCGAACAAGTTGTTGCAAGGTTGAGCATTTGCTGAGTTACATTACATCGAATGTTTTTTTGTTTTAATATCTTTACTTACCCGTGACTTTATGGCTACATAATGATTATTTTGAATATATTTATTGGTCCTATCAACTCAGCACTTTTATTTTCGAACATAGCGGACGAAGTTGCGTAAGTTAGTATCTGTTCAAACTTCATAGCATTTCTACTTAAGGGTAAAATAAAGGGCATGATACATTTATGAAGCTCTCAAGTTTTTACTGCAGCTGCAAATTTAATTATCCTATCAAAGAAGTTCTCGCAGGGTTCAGCACAAGCTGTGCTAAGATACATTTAATGTTT
The DNA here is from genome assembly GCA_949748235.1 of Platypus cylindrus. Lineage (NCBI taxonomy): Eukaryota > Metazoa > Arthropoda > Insecta > Coleoptera > Curculionidae > Platypus > Platypus cylindrus. The sequence continues at coordinate 811,061 of CATIYE010000002.1, read as the reverse complement.
TTAGCTTCATCCAATCCTAACTTGCACATGAATTTACGGTTCCTTGTTAATTATTTCCAAATATAATTAATGAACTTATCATTAAGTCCTATCGACTAAGTCGGTTCATTTGCGAGCATAATGGTCGGAGTTACGTAAGATAGAATCTTTTCAGGCTTGGTAGTAATTCTACTCAAGACTAAAATTCAAAATATTATACTTTTTACAATTCTTCAACTTTTTACTGTAGCTGGAAATGTATATGACCTATCGAACAAGTTGTTGCAAGGTTGAACATGTGATGAGTTACATTACATCGAATGTTTTTTGTTTTAATATCTTTACTTACCCGTGATTTTATGGCTACATAATGATTATTTGGAATATATTCATTGGTCCTATCAACTCAGCACTTTCATTTTCGATCATAACGGCCGAAGTTACGTAAGTTAGAATCTGTTCAAGCTTCATAGCACTTCTACTTAAGGCAAAATTAAAGGACATGATACATTTATCAAGTTCTCAACTTTTTACTGTAGCTGTAAATTTAATTAACCTAACAAAGAAGTTCTCGCAAGGTTCAGCACGAGCTGTGCTAAAATATATTTAATGTTTTTAGTTTCATCCAATCCCACCTTGCGCATGAATTTACGATTTCACGTTGATTTTTTTCAAATACAATTAGTGAACTTATCACTAAGTCCTATCGACTAAGTCGGTTCATTTTCGAGCATAATGGTTGAAGTTACGTAAGATAGAAACTTTTCAGGCTTCGTAGTAATTCTACTCAAGACTAAAATCCAAAATATTATACCTTCAGCAATTTTCCGACTTCTTACTGTAGCTGGAAATGTGTATGACCTTTCGAACAAGTTGTTGCAAGGTTGAGCATTTGCTGAGTTACATTACATCGAATGTTTTTTGTTTTAATATCTTTACTTACCCGTGACTTTATGGCTACATAATGATTATTTTGAATATATTTATTGGTCCTATCAACTCAGCACTTTGATTTTCGAACGTAACGGTCGAAGTTACGTAAGTTAGAATCTGTTCAAGCTTCATAGCACTTCTACTTAAGGGAAAAATAAAGGACATGATACATTTATCAAGTTTTCAACGTTTTACTGTAGCTGCAAATTTAATTAACCTATCAAAGAAGTTTTCGCAGGGTTCAGCACGAGCTGTGCTATAATATATTTAATGTTTTTAGCTTCATCCAATCCTAACTTGCACATGAATTTACGCTTCCATGTTAATTTTTTTCAAATACAATTAATGAACTTATAACTAAGTCCTATCGACTAATTCTGTTCATTTTCGAACAGACTGGCCGAAGTTACGTAAGTTAGAACCTGTTCAAGCTTCATAGCAATCCTACTTAAGGGAAAAATAAAGGACATGATACATTTATCAAGTTCTCAACTTTTTACTGTAGCTGTCAATTTAATTAACCTAACAAAGAAGTTCTCGCAAGGTTCAGCACGAGCTGTGCTAAAATATATTTAATGTTTTTAGTTTCATCCAATCCCACCTTGCGCATGAATTTACGATTTCACGTTGATTTTTTTCAAATACAATTAGTGAACTTATCACTAAGTCCTATCGACTAAGTCGGTTCATTTTCGAGCATAATGGTTGAAGTTACGTAAGATAGAAACTTTTCAGGCTTCGTAGTAATTCTACTCAAGACTAAAATCCAAAATATTATACCTTCAGCAATTTTCCGACTTCTTACTGTAGCTGGAAATGTGTATGACCTTTCGAACAAGTTGTTGCAAGGTTGAGCATTTGCTGAGTTACACTACATCGAATGTTTTTTTGTTTTAATATCTTTACTTACCCGTGACTTTATGGCTACATAATGATTATTTTGAATATATTTATTGGTCCTATCAACTCAGCACTTTCATTTTCGAACATAGCGGACGAAGTTGCGTAAGTTAGTATCTGTTCAAACTTCATAGCATTTCTAGTTAAGGGTAAAATAAAGGGCATGATACATTTATCAAGTTCTCAACTTTTTACTGTAGCTGCAAATTTAATTAACCTATCAAAGAAGTTCTCGCAGGGTTCAGCACAAGCTGTGCTAAGATACATTTAATGTTTTTAGCTTCATCCAATCCTAACTTGCAAATGAGTTTACGGTTCCATGTTAATTTTTTTCAAATACAATTAATGTACTTATCACTAAGTCCTATCGACTAATTCTGTTCATTTTCGAACATAATAGTTGAAGTTACGTAAGATTGAAACTTTTCAGGCTTCGTAGTAATTCTACTCAAGACTAAAATCCAAAACATTATACCTTCAGCAATTTTCCGAATTTTTACTGTAGCTGGAAATGTGTATGACCTTTCGAACAAGTTGTTGCAAGGTTGAGCATTTGCTGAGTTACATTACATCGAATGTTTTTTTGTTTTAATATCTTTACTTACCCGTGATTTTATGGCTACATAATGATTATTTTGAATATATTTATTGGTCCTATCAACTCAGCACTTTCATTTTCGAACATAGCGGACGAAGTTGCGTAAGTTAGTATCTGTTCAAACTTCATAGCATTTCTACTTAAGGGTAAAATAAAGGGCATGATACATTTATGAATTTCTCAACTTTTTACTGTAGCTGCAAATTTAATTAACCTATCAAAGAAGTTCTCGCAGTGTTCAGCACAAGCTGTGCTAAGATACATTTAATGTTTTTAGCTTCATCCAATCCTAACTTGCACATGAATTTACGGTTCCTTGTTAATTATTTCCAAATATAATTAATGAACTTATCATTAAGTCCTATCGACTAAGTCGGTTCATTTGCGAGCATAATGGTCGGAGTTACGTAAGATAGAATCTTTTCAGGCTTGGTAGTAATTCTACTCAAGACTAAAATTCAAAATATTATACTTTTTACAATTCTTCAACTTTTTACTGTAGCTGGAAATGTATATGACCTATCGAACAAGTTGTTGCAAGGTTGAACATGTGATGAGTTACATTACATCGAATGTTTTTTGTTTTAATATCTTTACTTACCCGTGATTTTATGGCTACATAATGATTATTTGGAATATATTCATTGGTCCTATCAACTCAGCACTTTCATTTTCGATCATAACGGCCGAAGTTACGTAAGTTAGAATCTGTTCAAGCTTCATAGCACTTCTACTTAAGGCAAAATTAAAGGACATGATACATTTATCAAGTTCTCAACTTTTTACTGTAGCTGTAAATTTAATTAACCTAACAAAGAAGTTCTCGCAAGGTTCAGCACGAGCTGTGCTAAAATATATTTAATGTTTTTAGTTTCATCCAATCCCACCTTGCGCATGAATTTACGATTTCACGTTGATTTTTTTCAAATACAATTAGTGAACTTATCACTAAGTCCTATCGACTAAGTCGGTTCATTTTCGAGCATAATGGTTGAAGTTACGTAAGATAGAAACTTTTCAGGCTTCGTAGTAATTCTACTCAAGACTAAAATCCAAAATATTATACCTTCAGCAATTTTCCGACTTCTTACTGTAGCTGGAAATGTGTATGACCTTTCGAACAAGTTGTTGCAAGGTTGAGCATTTGCTGAGTTACATTACATCGAATGTTTTTTGTTTTAATATCTTTACTTACCCGTGACTTTATGGCTACATAATGATTATTTTGAATATATTTATTGGTCCTATCAACTCAGCACTTTGATTTTCGAACGTAACGGTCGAAGTTACGTAAGTTAGAATCTGTTCAAGCTTCATAGCACTTCTACTTAAGGGAAAAATAAAGGACATGATACATTTATCAAGTTTTCAACGTTTTACTGTAGCTGCAAATTTAATTAACCTATCAAAGAAGTTTTCGCAGGGTTCAGCACGAGCTGTGCTATAATATATTTAATGTTTTTAGCTTCATCCAATCCTAACTTGCACATGAATTTACGCTTCCATGTTAATTTTTTTCAAATACAATTAATGAACTTATAACTAAGTCCTATCGACTAATTCTGTTCATTTTCGAACAGACTGGCCGAAGTTACGTAAGTTAGAACCTGTTCAAGCTTCATAGCAATCCTACTTAAGGGAAAAATAAAGGACATGATACATTTATCAAGTTCTCAACTTTTTACTGTAGCTGTCAATTTAATTAACCTAACAAAGAAGTTCTCGCAAGGTTCAGCACGAGCTGTGCTAAAATATATTTAATGTTTTTAGTTTCATCCAATCCCACCTTGCGCATGAATTTACGATTTCACGTTGATTTTTTTCAAATACAATTAGTGAACTTATCACTAAGTCCTATCGACTAAGTCGGTTCATTTTCGAGCATAATGGTTGAAGTTACGTAAGATAGAAACTTTTCAGGCTTCGTAGTAATTCTACTCAAGACTAAAATCCAAAATATTATACCTTCAGCAATTTTCCGACTTCTTACTGTAGCTGGAAATGTGTATGACCTTTCGAACAAGTTGTTGCAAGGTTGAGCATTTGCTGAGTTACACTACATCGAATGTTTTTTTGTTTTAATATCTTTACTTACCCGTGACTTTATGGCTACATAATGATTATTTTGAATATATTTATTGGTCCTATCAACTCAGCACTTTCATTTTCGAACATAGCGGACGAAGTTGCGTAAGTTAGTATCTGTTCAAACTTCATAGCATTTCTAGTTAAGGGTAAAATAAAGGGCATGATACATTTATCAAGTTCTCAACTTTTTACTGTAGCTGCAAATTTAATTAACCTATCAAAGAAGTTCTCGCAGGGTTCAGCACAAGCTGTGCTAAGATACATTTAATGTTTTTAGCTTCATCCAATCCTAACTTGCAAATGAGTTTACGGTTCCATGTTAATTTTTTTCAAATACAATTAATGTACTTATCACTAAGTCCTATCGACTAATTCTGTTCATTTTCGAACATAATAGTTGAAGTTACGTAAGATTGAAACTTTTCAGGCTTCGTAGTAATTCTACTCAAGACTAAAATCCAAAACATTATACCTTCAGCAATTTTCCGAATTTTTACTGTAGCTGGAAATGTGTATGACCTTTCGAACAAGTTGTTGCAAGGTTGAGCATTTGCTGAGTTACATTACATCGAATGTTTTTTGTTTTAATATCTTTACTTACCCGTGACTTTATGGCTACATAATGATTATTTTGAATATATTTATTGGTCCTATCAACTCAGCACTTTGATTTTCGAACGTAACGGTCGAAGTTACGTAAGTTAGAATCTGTTCAAGCTTCATAGCACTTCTACTTAAGGGAAAAATAAAGGACATGATACATTTATCAAGTTTTCAACGTTTTACTGTAGCTGCAAATTTAATTAACCTATCAAAGAAGTTTTCGCAGGGTTCAGCACGAGCTGTGCTATAATATATTTAATGTTTTTAGCTTCATCCAATCCTAACTTGCACATGAATTTACGCTTCCATGTTAATTTTTTTCAAATACAATTAATGAACTTATAACTAAGTCCTATCGACTAATTCTGTTCATTTTCGAACAGACTGGCCGAAGTTACGTAAGTTAGAACCTGTTCAAGCTTCATAGCAATCCTACTTAAGGGAAAAATAAAGGACATGATACATTTATCAAGTTCTCAACTTTTTACTGTAGCTGTCAATTTAATTAACCTAACAAAGAAGTTCTCGCAAGGTTCAGCACGAGCTGTGCTAAAATATATTTAATGTTTTTAGTTTCATCCAATCCCACCTTGCGCATGAATTTACGATTTCACGTTGATTTTTTTCAAATACAATTAGTGAACTTATCACTAAGTCCTATCGACTAAGTCGGTTCATTTTCGAGCATAATGGTTGAAGTTACGTAAGATAGAAACTTTTCAGGCTTCGTAGTAATTCTACTCAAGACTAAAATCCAAAATATTATACCTTCAGCAATTTTCCGACTTCTTACTGTAGCTGGAAATGTGTATGACCTTTCGAACAAGTTGTTGCAAGGTTGAGCATTTGCTGAGTTACACTACATCGAATGTTTTTTTGTTTTAATATCTTTACTTACCCGTGACTTTATGGCTACATAATGATTATTTTGAATATATTTATTGGTCCTATCAACTCAGCACTTTCATTTTCGAACATAGCGGACGAAGTTGCGTAAGTTAGTATCTGTTCAAACTTCATAGCATTTCTAGTTAAGGGTAAAATAAAGGGCATGATACATTTATCAAGTTCTCAACTTTTTACTGTAGCTGCAAATTTAATTAACCTATCAAAGAAGTTCTCGCAGGGTTCAGCACAAGCTGTGCTAAGATACATTTAATGTTTTTAGCTTCATCCAATCCTAACTTGCAAATGAGTTTACGGTTCCATGTTAATTTTTTTCAAATACAATTAATGTACTTATCACTAAGTCCTATCGACTAATTCTGTTCATTTTCGAACATAATAGTTGAAGTTACGTAAGATTGAAACTTTTCAGGCTTCGTAGTAATTCTACTCAAGACTAAAATCCAAAACATTATACCTTCAGCAATTTTCCGAATTTTTACTGTAGCTGGAAATGTGTATGACCTTTCGAACAAGTTGTTGTAAGGTTGAGCATTTGCTGAGTTACATTACATCGAATGTTTTTTTGTTTTAATATCTTTACTTACCCGTGATTTTATGGCTACATAATGATTATTTTGAATATATTTATTGGTCCTATCAACTCAGCACTTTCATTTTCGAACATAGCGGACGAAGTTGCGTAAGTTAGTATCTGTTCAAACTTCATAGCATTTCTACTTAAGGGTAAAATAAAGGGCATGATACATTTATGAATTTCTCAACTTTTTACTGTAGCTGCAAATTTAATTAACCTATCAAAGAAGTTCTCGCAGTGTTCAGCACAAGCTGTGCTAAGATACATTTAATGTTTTTAGCTTCATCCAATCCTAACTTGCACATGAGTTTACGGTTCCATGTTAATTTTTTTTAAATACAATTAATGTACTTATCACTAAGTCCTATCGACTAAGTCTGTTCATTTTCGAGCATAATGGTCGGAGTTACGTAAGATAGAAACTTTTCAAGCTTCGTAGTAATTCTACTCAAGACTAAAATTCAAAACATTTAATCTTTAGCAATTTTTGAACTTTTTACTGCAGCTGGAAATGTATATGACCTATCGAACAAGTTGTTGCAAGGTTGCGCATGTGATTAGTTATATTACATCAAATGTTTTTTTGTTTTAATATCTTTACTTACCCTTGACTTTATGGCTACATAATGATTATTTTGAATATATTTATTGGTCCTATCAACTCATCACTTTCATTTTCGAACATAGCGGACGAAGTTGCGTAAGTTAGAATCTGTTCAAGCTTCATAGCACTTCTACTTAAGGCAAAATTAAAGGAAATGATACATTTATCAAGTTCTCAACTTTTTACTGTAGCTGTAAATTTAATTAACCTAACAAAGAAGTTCTCGCAAGGTTCAGCACGAGCTGTGCTAAAATATATTTAATGTTTGTCGTTTCATCCAATCCCACCTTGCACATGAATTTACGATTTCACGTTGATTTTTTTCAAATACAATTAGTGAACTTATCACTAAGTCCTATCGACTAAGTCGGTTCATTTTCGAGCATAATGGTTGAAGTTACGTAAGATAGAAACTTTTCAGGCTTCGTAGTAATTCTACTCAAGACTAAAATCCAAAATATTATACCTTCAGCAATTTTCCGACTTCTTACTGTAGCTGGAAATGTGTATGACCTTTCGAACAAGTTGTTGCAAGGTTGAGCATTTGCTGAGTTACACTACATCGAATGCTTTTTTGTTTTAATATCTTTACTTACCCGTGACTTTATGGCTACATAATGATTATTTTGAATATATTTATTGGTCCTATCAACTCAGCACTTTCATTTTCGAACATAGCGGACGAAGTTGCGTAAGTTAGTATCTGTTCAAACTTCATAGCATTTCTAGTTAAGGGTAAAATAAAGGGCATGATACATTTATCAAGTTCTCAACTTTTTACTGTAGCTGCAAATTTAATTAACCTATCAAAGAAGTTCTCGCAGGGTTCAGCACAAGCTGTGCTAAGATACATTTAATGTTTTTAGCTTCATCCAATCCTAACTTGCAAATGAGTTTACGGTTCCATGTTAATTTTTTTCAAATACAATTAATGTACTTATCACTAAGTCCTATCGACTAATTCTGTTCATTTTCGAACATAATGGTTGAAGTTACGTAAGATTGAAACTTTTCAGGCTTCGTAGTAATTCTACTCAAGACTAAAATCCAAAACATTATACCTTCAGCAATTTTCCGAATTTTTACTGTAGCTGGAAATGTGTATGACCTTTCGAACAAGTTGTTGCAAGGTTGAGCATTTGCTGAGTTACATTACATCGAATGTTTTTTTGTTTTAATATCTTTACTTACCCGTGATTTTATGGCTACATAATGATTATTTTGAATATATTTATTGGTCCTATCAACTCAGCACTTTCATTTTCGAACATAGCGGACGAAGTTGCGTAAGTTAGTATCTGTTCAAACTTCATAGCATTTCTACTTAAGGGTAAAATAAAGGGCATGATACATTTATGAATTTCTCAACTTTTTACTGTAGCTGCAAATTTAATTAACCTATCAAAGAAGTTCTCGCAGTGTTCAGCACAAGCTGTGCTAAGATACATTTAATGTTTTTAGCTTCATCCAATCCTAACTTGCACATGAGTTTACGGTTCCATGTTAATTTTTTTTAAATACAATTAATGTACTTATCACTAAGTCCTATCGACTAAGTCTGTTCATTTTCGAGCATAATGGTCGGAGTTACGTAAGATAGAAACTTTTCAAGCTTCGTAGTAATTCTACTCAAGACTAAAATTCAAAACATTTTATCTTTAGCAATTTTTGAACTTTTTACTGTAGCTGGAAATGTATATGACCTATCGAACAAGTTGTTGCAAGGTTGAGCATGTGATTAGTTATATTACATCAAATGTTTTTTTGTTTTAATATCTTTACTTACCCTTGACTTTATGGCTACATAATGATTATTTTGAATATATTTATTGGTCCTATCAACTCATCACTTTCATTTTCGAACATAGCGGACGAAGTTGCGTAAGTTAGAATCTGTTCAAGCTTCATAGCACTTCTACTTAAGGCAAAATTAAAGGAAATGATACATTTATCAAGTTCTCAACTTTTTACTGTAGCTGTAAATTTAATTAACCTAACAAAGAAGTTCTCGCAAGGTTCAGCACGAGCTGTGCTAAAATATATTTAATGTTTGTCGTTTGATCCAATCCCACCTTGCACATGAATTTACGATTTCACGTTGATTTTTTTCAAATACAATTAGTGAACTTATCACTAAGTCCTATCGACTAAGTCGGTTCATTTTCGAGCATAATGGTTGAAGTTACGTAAGATAGAAACTTTTCAGGCTTCGTAGTAATTCTACTCAAGACTAAAATCCAAAACATTATACCTTCAGCAATTTTCCGACTTTTTACTGTAGCTGGAAATGTGTATGACCTTTCGAACAAGTTGTTGCAAGGTTGAGCATTTGCTGAGTTACATTACATCGAATGTTTTTTTGTTTTAATATCTTTACTTACCCGTGACTTTATGGCTACATAATGATTATTTTGAATATATTTATTGGTCCTATCAACTCATCACTTTCATTTTCGAACATAGCGGACGAAGTTGCGTAAGTTAGTATCTGTTCAAACTTCATAGCATTTCTACTTAAGGGTAAAATAAAGGGCATGATACATTTATGAAGTTCTCAAGTTTTTACTGTAGCTGCAAATTTAATTAACCTATCAAAGAAGTTCTCGCAGGGTTCAGCACAAGTTGTGCTAAGATACATTTAATGTTTTTAGCTTCATCCAATCCTAACTTGCACATGAGTTTACGGTTCCATGTTAATTTTTTTTAAATACAATTAATGTACTTATCACTAAGTCCTATCGACTAAGTCTGTTCATTTTCGAGCATAATGGTCGGAGTTACGTAAGATAGAATCTTTTCAGGCTTGGTAGTAATTCTACTCAAGACTAAAATTCAAAACATTTTATCTTTAGCAATTTTTCAACTTTTTACTGTAGCTGGAAATGTATATGACCTATCGAACAAGTTGTTGCAAGGTTGGGCATGTAATGAGTTACATTACATCGAATGTTTTTTGATTTAATATCTATACTTACCCGTGACTTTATGGCTACATATTGACTATTTTGAATATATTTTTTGGTCCTATCAACTCAGCACTTTGATTTTCGAATATAACGGCCGAAGTTACGTAAGTTAGAATCTGTTCAAGCTTCATAGCACTTCTACTTAAGGGTAAAATAAAGGAAATGATACATTTATCAAGTTCTCAACTTTTTACTGTAGCTGTAAATTTAATTAACCTAACAAAGAAGTTCTCGCAAGGTTCAGCACGAGCTGTGCTAAAATATATTTAATGTTTTTAGTTTCATCCAATCCCACCTTGCGCATGAATTTACGATTTCACGTTGATTTTTTTCAAATACAATTAGTGAACTTATCACTAAGTCCTATCGACTAAGTCGGTTCATTTTCGAGCATAATGGTTGAAGTTACGTAAGATAGAAACTTTTCAGGCTTCGTAGTAATTCTACTCAAGACTAAAATCCAAAATATTATACCTTCAGCAATTTTCCGACTTCTTACTGTAGCTGGAAATGTGTATGACCTTTCGAACAAGTTGTTGCAAGGTTGAGCATTTGCTGAGTTACATTACATCGAATGTTTTTTGTTTTAATATCTTTACTTACCCGTGACTTTATGGCTACATAATGATTATTTTGAATATATTTATTGGTCCTATCAACTCAGCACTTTGATTTTCGAACGTAACGGTCGAAGTTACGTAAGTTAGAATCTGTTCAAGCTTCATAGCACTTCTACTTAAGGGAAAAATAAAGGACATGATACATTTATCAAGTTTTCAACGTTTTACTGTAGCTGCAAATTTAATTAACCTATCAAAGAAGTTTTCGCAGGGTTCAGCACGAGCTGTGCTATAATATATTTAATGTTTTTAGCTTCATCCAATCCTAACTTGCACATGAATTTACGCTTCCATGTTAATTTTTTTCAAATACAATTAATGAACTTATAACTAAGTCCTATCGACTAAGTCTGTTCATTTTCGAACAGACTGGCCGAAGTTACGTAAGTTAGAATCTGTTCAAGCTTCATAGCACTTCTACTTAAGGCAAAATTAAAGGAAATGATACATTTATCAAGTTCTCAACTTTTTACTGTAGCTGTAAATTTAATTAACCTAACAAAGAAGATCTCGCAAGGTTCAGCACGAGCTGTGCTAAAATATATTTAATGTTTGTAGTTTCATCCAATCCCACCTTGCACATGAATTTACGATTTCACGTTGATTTTTTTCAAATACAATTAGTGAACTTATCACTAAGTCCTATCGACTAAGTCGGTTCATTTTCGAGCACAATGGTTGAAGTTACGTAAGATAGAAACTTTTCAGGCTTCGTAGTAATTCTACTCAAGACTAAAGTCCAAAACATTATACCTTCAGCAATTTTCCGACTTTTTACTGTAGCTGGAAATGTGTATGACCTTTCGAACAAGTTGTTGCAAGGTTGAGCATTTGCTGAGTTACATTACATCGAATGTTTTTTTGTTTTAATATCTTTACTTACCCGTGACTTTATGGCTACATAATGATAATTTTGAATATATTTATTGGTCCTATCAACTCATCACTTTCATTTTCGAACATAGCGGACGAAGTTGCGTAAGTTATTATCTGTTCAAACTTCATAGCATTTCTACTTAAGGGTAAAATAAAGGGCATGATACATTTATGAAGTTCTCAAGTTTTTACTGTAGCTGCAAATTTAATTAACCTATCAAAGAAGTTCTCGCAGGGTTCAGCACAAGCTGTGCTAAGATACATTTAATGTTTTTAGCTTCATCCAATCCTAACTTGCACATGAGTTTACGGTTCCATGTTAATTTTTTTTAAATACAATTAATGTACTTATCACTAAGTCCTATCGACTAAGTCTGTTCATTTTCGAGCATAATGGTCGGAGTTACGTAAGATAGAATCTTTTCAGGCTTGGTAGTAATTCTACTCAAGACTAAAATTCAAAACATTTTATCTTTAGCAATTTTTCAACTTTTTACTGTAGCTGGAAATGTATATGACCTATCGAACAAGTTGTTGCAAGGTTGGGCATGTAATGAGTTACATTACATCGAATGTTTTTTGATTTAATATCTATACTTACCCGTGACTTTATGGCTACATATTGACTATTTTGAATATATTTTTTGGTCCTATCAACTCAGCACTTTGATTTTCGAATATAACGGCCGAAGTTACGTAAGTTAGAATCTGTTCAAGCTTCATAGCACTTCTACTTAAGGGTAAAATAAAGGAAATGATACATTTATCAAGTTCTCAACTTTTTACTGTAGCTGTAAATTTAATTAACCTAACAAAGAAGTTCTCGCAAGGTTCAGCACGAGCTGTGCTAAAATATATTTAATGTTTTTAGTTTCATCCAATCCCACCTTGCGCATGAATTTACGATTTCACGTTGATTTTTTTCAAATACAATTAGTGAACTTATCACTAAGTCCTATCGACTAAGTCGGTTCATTTTCGAGCATAATGGTTGAAGTTACGTAAGATAGAAACTTTTCAGGCTTCGTAGTAATTCTACTCAAGACTAAAATCCAAAATATTATACCTTCAGCAATTTTCCGACTTCTTACTGTAGCTGGAAATGTGTATGACCTTTCGAACAAGTTGTTGCAAGGTTGAGCATTTGCTGAGTTACATTACATCGAATGTTTTTTGTTTTAATATCTTTACTTACCCGTGACTTTATGGCTACATAATGATTATTTTGAATATATTTATTGGTCCTATCAACTCAGCACTTTGATTTTCGAACGTAACGGTCGAAGTTACGTAAGTTAGAATCTGTTCAAGCTTCATAGCACTTCTACTTAAGGGAAAAATAAAGGACATGATACATTTATCAAGTTTTCAACGTTTTACTGTAGCTGCAAATTTAATTAACCTATCAAAGAAGTTTTCGCAGGGTTCAGCACGAGCTGTGCTATAATATATTTAATGTTTTTAGCTTCATCCAATCCTAACTTGCACATGAATTTACGCTTCCATGTTAATTTTTTTCAAATACAATTAATGAACTTATAACTAAGTCCTATCGACTAAGTCTGTTCATTTTCGAACAGACTGGCCGAAGTTACGTAAGTTAGAATCTGTTCAAGCTTCATAGCACTTCTACTTAAGGCAAAATTAAAGGAAATGATACATTTATCAAGTTCTCAACTTTTTACTGTAGCTGTAAATTTAATTAACCTAACAAAGAAGTTCTCGCAAGGTTCAGCACGAGCTGTGCTAAAATATATTTAATGTTTGTAGTTTCATCCAATCCCACCTTGCACATGAATTTACGATTTCACGTTGATTTTTTTCAAATACAATTAGTGAACTTATCACTAAGTCCTATCGACTAAGTCGGTTCATTTTCGAGCATAATGGTTGAAGTTACGTAAGATAGAAACTTTTCAGGCTTCGTAGTAATTCTACTCAAGACTAAAGTCCAAAACATTATACCTTCAGCAATTTTCCGACTTTTTACTGTAGCTGGAAATGTGTATGACCTTTCGAACAAGTTGTTGCAAGGTTGAGCATTTGCTGAGTTACATTACATCGAATGTTTTTTTGTTTTAATATCTTTACTTACCCGTGACTTTATGGCTACATAATGATTATTTTGAATATATTTATTGGTCCTATCAACTCATCACTTTCATTTTCGAACATAGCGGACGAAGTTGCGTAAGTTATTATCTGTTCAAACTTCATAGCATTTCTACTTAAGGGTAAAATAAAGGGCATGATACATTTATGAAGTTCTCAAGTTTTTACTGTAGCTGCAAATTTAATTAACCTATCAAAGAAGTTCTCGCAGGGTTCAGCACAAGCTGTGCTAAGATACATTTAATGTTTTTAGCTTCATCCAATCCTAACTTGCACATGAGTTTACGGTTCCATGTTAATTTTTTTTAAATACAATTAATGTACTTATCACTAAGTCCTATCGACTAAGTCTGTTCATTTTCGAGCATAATGGTCGGAGTTACGTAAGATAGAATCTTTCCAGGCTTGGTAGTAATTCTACTCAAGACTAAAATTCAAAACATTTTATCTTTAGCAATTTTTCAACTTTTTACTGTAGCTGGAAATGTATATGACCTATCGAACAAGTTGTTGCAAGGTTGGGCATGTAATGAGTTACATTACATCGAATGTTTTTTGATTTAATATCTATACTTACCCGTGACTTTATGGCTACATATTGACTATTTTGAATATATTTTTTGGTCCTATCAACTCAGCACTTTGATTTTCGAACGTAACGGTCGAAGTTACGTAAGTTAGAATCTGTTCAAGCTTCATAGCACTTCTACTTAAGGGAAAAATAAAGGACATGATACATTTATCAAGTTTTCAACGTTTTACTGTAGCTGCAAATTTAATTAACCTATCAAAGAAGTTTTCGCAGGGTTCAGCACGAGCTGTGCTATAATATATTTAATGTTTTTAGCTTCATCCAATCCTAACTTGCACATGAATTTACGCTTCCATGTTAATTTTTTTCAAATACAATTAATGAACTTATAACTAAGTCCTATCGACTAATTCTGTTCATTTTCGAACAGACTGGCCGAAGTTACGTAAGTTAGAACCTGTTCAAGCTTCATAGCAATCCTACTTAAGGGAAAAATAAAGGACATGATACATTTATCAAGTTCTCAACTTTTTACTGTAGCTGTCAATTTAATTAACCTAACAAAGAAGTTCTCGCAAGGTTCAGCACGAGCTGTGCTAAAATATATTTAATGTTTTTAGTTTCATCCAATCCCACCTTGCGCATGAATTTACGATTTCACGTTGATTTTTTTCAAATACAATTAGTGAACTTATCACTAAGTCCTATCGACTAAGTCGGTTCATTTTCGAGCATAATGGTTGAAGTTACGTAAGATAGAAACTTTTCAGGCTTCGTAGTAATTCTACTCAAGACTAAAATCCAAAATATTATACCTTCAGCAATTTTCCGACTTCTTACTGTAGCTGGAAATGTGTATGACCTTTCGAACAAGTTGTTGCAAGGTTGAGCATTTGCTGAGTTACATTAAATCGAATGTTTTTTGTTTTAATATCTATACTTACCCGTGACTTTATGGCTACATAATGATTATTTTGAATATATTTATTGGTCCTATCAACTCAGCACTTTGATTTTCGAACGTAACGGTCGAAGTTACGTAAGTTAGAATCTGTTCAAGCTTCATAGCACTTCTACTTAAGGGAAAAATAAAGGACATGATACATTTATCAAGTTCTCAACTTTTTACTGTAGCTGTAAATTTAATTAACCTAACAAAGAAGTTCTCGCAAGGTTCAGCACGAGCTGTGCTAAAATATATTTAATGTTTGTAGTTTCATCCAATCCCACCTTGCACATGAATTTACGATTTCACGTTGATTTTTTTCAAATACAATTAGTGAACTTATCACTAAGTCCTATCGACTAAGTCGGTTCATTTTCGAGCATAATGGTTGAAGTTACGTAAGATAGAAACTTTTCAGGCTTCGTAGTAATTCTACTCAAGACTAAAGTCCAAAACATTATACCTTCAGCAATTTTCCGACTTTTTACTGTAGCTGGAAATGTGTATGACCTTTCGAACAAGTTGTTGCAAGGTTGAGCATTTGCTGAGTTACATTACATCGAATGTTTTTTTGTTTTAATATCTTTACTTACCCTTGACTTTATGGCTACATAATGATTATTTTGAATATATTTATTGGTCCTATCAACTCATCACTTTCATTTTCGAACATAGCGGACGAAGTTGCGTAAGTTAGTATCTGTTCAAACTTCATAGCATTTCTACTTAAGGGTAAAATAAAGGGCATGATACATTTATGAAGTTCTCAAGTTTTTACTGTAGCTGCAAATTTAATTAACCTATCAAAGAAGTTCTCGCAGGGTTCAGCACAAGCTGTGCTAAGATACATTTAATGTTTTTAGCTTCATCCAATCCTAACTTGCACATGAGTTTACGGTTCCATGTTAATTTTTTTTAAATACAATTAATGTACTTATCACTAAGTCCTATCGACTAAGTCTGTTCATTTTCGAGCATAATGGTCGGAGTTACGTAAGATAGAATCTTTTCAGGCTTGGTAGTAATTCTACTCAAGACTAAAATTCAAAACATTTTATCTTTAGCAATTTTTCAACTTTTTACTGTAGCTGGAAATGTATATGACCTATCGAACAAGTTGTTGCAAGGTTGGGCATGTAATGAGTTACATTACATCGAATGTTTTTTGATTTAATATCTATACTTACCCGTGACTTTATGGCTACATATTGACTATTTTGAATATATTTTTTGGTCCTATCAACTCAGCACTTTGATTTTCGAATATAACGGCCGAAGTTACGTAAGTTAGAATCTGTTCAAGCTTCATAGCACTTCTACTTAAGGGTAAAATAAAGGAAATGATACATTTATCAAGTTCTCAACTTTTTACTGTAGCTGTAAATTTAATTACACTAACAAAGAAGTTCTCGCAAGGTTCAGCACGAGCTGTGCTAAAATATATTTAATGTTTTTAGTGTCATCCAATCCCACCTTGCGCATGAATTTACGATTTCACGTTGATTTTTTTCAAATACAATTAGTGAACTTATCACTAAGTCCTATCGACTAAGTCGGTTCATTTTCGAGCATAATGGTTGAAGTTACGTAAGATAGAAACTTTTCAGGCTTCGTAGTAATTCTACTCAAGACTAAAATCCAAAATATTATACCTTCAGCAATTTTCCGACTTCTTACTGTAGCTGGAAATGTGTATGACCTTTCGAACAAGTTGTTGCAAGGTTGAGCATTTGCTGAGTTACATTACATCGAATGTTTTTTGTTTTAATATCTTTACTTACCCGTGACTTTATGGCTACATAATGATTATTTTGAATATATTTATTGGTCCTATCAACTCAGCACTTTGATTTTCGAACGTAACGGTCGAAGTTACGTAAGTTAGAATCTGTTCAAGCTTCATAGCACTTCTACTTAAGGGAAAAATAAAGGACATGATACATTTATCAAGTTTTCAACGTTTTACTGTAGCTGCAAATTTAATTAACCTATCAAAGAAGTTTTCGCAGGGTTCAGCACGAGCTGTGCTATAATATATTTAATGTTTTTAGCTTCATCCAATCCTAACTTGCACATGAATTTACGCTTCCATGTTAATTTTTTTCAAATACAATTAATGAACTTATAACTAAGTCCTATCGACTAAGTCTGTTCATTTTCGAACAGACTGGCCGAAGTTACGTAAGTTAGAATCTGTTCAAGCTTCATAGCACTTCTACTTAAGGCAAAATTAAAGGAAATGATACATTTATCAAGTTCTCAACTTTTTACTGTAGCTGTAAATTTAATTAACCTAACAAAGAAGTTCTCGCAAGGTTCAGCACGAGCTGTGCTAAAATATATTTAATGTTTGTAGTTTCATCCAATCCCACCTTGCACATGAATTTACGATTTCACGTTGATTTTTTTCAAATACAATTAGTGAACTTATCACTAAGTCCTATCGACTAAGTCGGTTCATTTTCGAGCATAATGGTTGAAGTTACGTAAGATAGAAACTTTTCAGGCTTCGTAGTAATTCTACTCAAGACTAAAGTCCAAAACATTATACCTTCAGCAATTTTCCGACTTTTTACTGTAGCTGGAAATGTGTATGACCTTTCGAACAAGTTGTTGCAAGGTTGAGCATTTGCTGAGTTACATTACATCGAATGTTTTTTTGTTTTAATATCTTTACTTACCCGTGACTTTATGGCTACATAATGATTATTTTGAATATATTTATTGGTCCTATCAACTCATCACTTTCATTTTCGAACATAGCGGACGAAGTTGCGTAAGTTATTATCTGTTCAAACTTCATAGCATTTCTACTTAAGGGTAAAATAAAGGGCATGATACATTTATGAAGTTCTCAAGTTTTTACTGTAGCTGCAAATTTAATTAACCTATCAAAGAAGTTCTCGCAGGGTTCAGCACAAGCTGTGCTAAGATACATTTAATGTTTTTAGCTTCATCCAATCCTAACTTGCACATGAGTTTACGGTTCCATGTTAATTTTTTTTAAATACAATTAATGTACTTATCACTAAGTCCTATCGACTAAGTCTGTTCATTTTCGAGCATAATGGTCGGAGTTACGTAAGATAGAATCTTTTCAGGCTTGGTAGTAATTCTACTCAAGACTAAAATTCAAAACATTTTATCTTTAGCAATTTTTCAACTTTTTACTGTAGCTGGAAATGTATATGACCTATCGAACAAGTTGTTGCAAGGTTGAGCATTTGCTGAGTTACATTACATCGAATGTTTTTTGATTTAATATCTATACTTACCCGTGACTTTATGGCTACATATTGACTATTTTGAATATATTTTTTGGTCCTATCAACTCAGCACTTTGATTTTCGAATATAACGGCCGAAGTTACGTAAGTTAGAATCTGTTCAAGCTTCATAGCACTTCTACTTAAGGGAAAAATAAAGGACATGATACATTTATCAAGTTCTCAACTTTTTACTGTAGCTGTAAATTTAATTAACCTAACAAAGAAGTTCTCGCAAGGTTCAGCACGAGCTGTGCTAAAATATATTTAATGTTTGTAGTTTCATCCAATCCCACCTTGCACATGAATTTACGATTTCACGTTGATTTTTTTCAAATACAATTAGTGAACTTATCACTAAGTCCTATCGACTAAGTCGGTTCATTTTCGAGCATAATGGTTGAAGTTACGTAAGATAGAAACTTTTCAGGCTTCGTAGTAATTCTACTCAAGACTAAAGTCCAAAACATTATACCTTCAGCAATTTTCCGACTTTTTACTGTAGCTGGAAATGTGTATGACCTTTCGAACAAGTTGTTGCAAGGTTGAGCATTTGCTGAGTTACATTACATCGAATGTTTTTTTGTTTTAATATCTTTACTTACCCTTGACTTTATGGCTACATAATGATTATTTTGAATATATTTATTGGTCCTATCAACTCATCACTTTCATTTTCGAACATAGCGGACGAAGTTGCGTAAGTTAGTATCTGTTCAAACTTCATAGCATTTCTACTTAAGGGTAAAATAAAGGGCATGATACATTTATGAAGTTCTCAAGTTTTTACTGTAGCTGCAAATTTAATTAACCTATCAAAGAAGTTCTCGCAGGGTTCAGCACAAGCTGTGCTAAGATACATTTAATGTTTTTAGCTTCATCCAATCCTAACTTGCACATGAGTTTACGGTTCCATGTTAATTTTTTTTAAATACAATTAATGTACTTATCACTAAGTCCTATCGACTAAGTCTGTTCATTTTCGAGCATAATGGTCGGAGTTACGTAAGATAGAATCTTTTCAGGCTTGGTAGTAATTCTACTCAAGACTAAAATTCAAAACATTTTATCTTTAGCAATTTTTCAACTTTTTACTGTAGCTGGAAATGTATATGACCTATCGAACAAGTTGTTGCAAGGTTGGGCATGTAATGAGTTACATTACATCGAATGTTTTTTGATTTAATATCTATACTTACCCGTGACTTTATGGCTACATATTGACTATTTTGAATATATTTTTTGGTCCTATCAACTCAGCACTTTGATTTTCGAATATAACGGCCGAAGTTACGTAAGTTAGAATCTGTTCAAGCTTCATAGCACTTCTACTTAAGGGTAAAATAAAGGAAATGATACATTTATCAAGTTCTCAACTTTTTACTGTAGCTGTAAATTTAATTAACCTAACAAAGAAGTTCTCGCAAGGTTCAGCACGAGCTGTGCTAAAATATATTTAATGTTTTTAGTTTCATCCAATCCCACCTTGCGCATGAATTTACGATTTCACGTTGATTTTTTTCAAATACAATTAGTGAACTTATCACTAAGTCCTATCGACTAAGTCGGTTCATTTTCGAGCATAATGGTTGAAGTTACGTAAGATAGAAACTTTTCAGGCTTCGTAGTAATTCTACTCAAGACTAAAATCCAAAATATTATACCTTCAGCAATTTTCCGACTTCTTACTGTAGCTGGAAATGTGTATGACCTTTCGAACAAGTTGTTGCAAGGTTGAGCATTTGCTGAGTTACATTACATCGAATGTTTTTTGTTTTAATATCTTTACTTACCCGTGACTTTATGGCTACATAATGATTATTTTGAATATATTTATTGGTCCTATCAACTCAGCACTTTGATTTTCGAACGTAACGGTCGAAGTTACGTAAGTTAGAATCTGTTCAAGCTTCATAGCACTTCTACTTAAGGGAAAAATAAAGGACATGATACATTTATCAAGTTTTCAACGTTTTACTGTAGCTGCAAATTTAATTAACCTATCAAAGAAGTTTTCGCAGGGTTCAGCACGAGCTGTGCTATAATATATTTAATGTTTTTAGCTTCATCCAATCCTAACTTGCACATGAATTTACGCTTCCATGTTAATTTTTTTCAAATACAATTAATGAACTTATAACTAAGTCCTATCGACTAAGTCTGTTCATTTTCGAACAGACTGGCCGAAGTTACGTAAGTTAGAATCTGTTCAAGCTTCATAGCACTTCTACTTAAGGCAAAATTAAAGGAAATGATACATTTATCAAGTTCTCAACTTTTTACTGTAGCTGTAAATTTAATTAACCTAACAAAGAAGTTCTCGCAAGGTTCAGCACGAGCTGTGCTAAAATATATTTAATGTTTGTAGTTTCATCCAATCCCACCTTGCACATGAATTTACGATTTCACGTTGATTTTTTTCAAATACAATTAGTGAACTTATCACTAAGTCCTATCGACTAAGTCGGTTCATTTTCGAGCATAATGGTTGAAGTTACGTAAGATAGAAACTTTTCAGGCTTCGTAGTAATTCTACTCAAGACTAAAGTCCAAAACATTATACCTTCAGCAATTTTCCGACTTTTTACTGTAGCTGGAAATGTGTATGACCTTTCGAACAAGTTGTTGCAAGGTTGAGCATTTGCTGAGTTACATTACATCGAATGTTTTTTTGTTTTAATATCTTTACTTACCCGTGACTTTATGGCTACATAATGATTATTTTGAATATATTTATTGGTCCTATCAACTCATCACTTTCATTTTCGAACATAGCGGACGAAGTTGCGTAAGTTATTATCTGTTCAAACTTCATAGCATTTCTACTTAAGGGTAAAATAAAGGGCATGATACATTTATGAAGTTCTCAAGTTTTTACTGTAGCTGCAAATTTAATTAACCTATCAAAGAAGTTCTCGCAGGGTTCAGCACAAGCTGTGCTAAGATACATTTAATGTTTTTAGCTTCATCCAATCCTAACTTGCACATGAGTTTACGGTTCCATGTTAATTTTTTTTAAATACAATTAATGTACTTATCACTAAGTCCTATCGACTAAGTCTGTTCATTTTCGAACATAATGGTCGGAGTTACGTAAGATAGAATCTTTTCAGGCTTGGTAGTAATTCTACTCAAGACTAAAATTCAAAATATTATACTTTTTACAATTATTCAACTTTTTACTGTAGCTGGAAATGTATATGACCTATCGAACAAGTTGTTGCAAGGTTGAACATGTGATGAGTTACATTACATCGAATGTTTTTTGTTTTAATATCTTTACCTACCCGTGATTTTATGGCTACATAATGATTATTTGGAATATATTCATTGGTCCTATCAACTCAGCACTTTCATTTTCGATCATAACGGCCGAAGTTACGTAAGTTAGAATCTGTTCAAGCTTCATAGCACTTCTACTTAAGGCAAAATTTAAGGACATGATACATTTATCAAGTTCTCAACTTTTTACTGTAGCTGTAAATTTAATTAACCTAACAAAGAAGTTCTCGCAAGGTTCAGCACGAGCTGTGCTAAAATATATTTAATGTTTGTAGTTTCATCCAATCCCACCTTGCACATGAATTTACGATTTCACGTTGATTTTTTTCAAATACAATTAATGAACTTATAACTAAGTCCTATCGACTAAGTCTGTTCATTTTCGAACAGACTGGCCGAAGTTACGTAAGTTAGAATCTGTTCAAGCTTCATAGCACTTCTACTTAAGGCAAAATTAAAGGAAATGATACATTTATCAAGTTCTCAACTTTTTACTGTAGCTGTAAATTTAATTAACCTAACAAAGAAGTTCTCGCAAGGTTCAGCACGAGCTGTGCTAAAATATATTTAATGTTTGTAGTTTCATCCAATCCCACCTTGCACATGAATTTACGATTTCACGTTGGTTTTTTTCAAATACAATTAGTGAACTTATCACTAAGTCCTATCGACTAAGTCGGTTCATTTTCGAGCATAATGGTTGAAGTTACGTAAGATAGAAACTTTTCAGGCTTCGTAGTAATTCTACTCAAGACTAAAGTCCAAAACATTATACCTTCAGCAATTTTCCGACTTTTTACTGTAGCTGGAAATGTGTATGACCTTTCGAACAAGTTGTTGCAAGGTTGAGCATTTGCTGAGTTACATTACATCGAATGTTTTTTTGTTTTAATATCTTTACTTACCCGTGACTTTATGGCTACATAATGATTATTTTGAATATATTTATTGGTCCTATCAACTCATCACTTTCATTTTCGAACATAGCGGACGAAGTTGCGTAAGTTATTATCTGTTCAAACTTCATAGCATTTCTACTTAAGGGTAAAATAAAGGGCATGATACATTTATGAAGTTCTCAAGTTTTTACTGTAGCTGCAAATTTAATTAACCTATCAAAGAAGTTCTCGCAGGGTTCAGCACAAGCTGTGCTAAGATACATTTAATGTTTTTAGCTTCATCCAATCCTAACTTGCACATGAGTTTACGGTTCCATGTTAATTTTTTTTAAATACAATTAATGTACTTATCACTAAGTCCTATCGACTAAGTCTGTTCATTTTCGAGCATAATGGTCGGAGTTACGTAAGATAGAATCTTTTCAGGCTTGGTAGTAATTCTACTCAAGACTAAAATTCAAAACATTTTATCTTTAGCAATTTTTCAACTTTTTACTGTAGCTGGAAATGTATATGACCTATCGAACAAGTTGTTGCAAGGTTGGGCATGTAATGAGTTACATTACATCGAATGTTTTTTGATTTAATATCTATACTTACCCGTGACTTTATGGCTACATATTGACTATTTTGAATATATTTTTTGGTCCTATCAACTCAGCACTTTGATTTTCGAATATAACGGCCGAAGTTACGTAAGTTAGAATCTGTTCAAGCTTCATAGCACTTCTACTTAAGGGTAAAATAAAGGAAATGATACATTTATCAAGTTCTCAACTTTTTACTGTAGCTGTAAATTTAATTAACCTAACAAAGAAGTTCTCGCAAGGTTCAGCACGAGCTGTGCTAAAATATATTTAATGTTTTTAGTTTCATCCAATCCCACCTTGCGCATGAATTTACGATTTCACGTTGATTTTTTTCAAATACAATTAGTGAACTTATCACTAAGTCCTATCGACTAAGTCGGTTCATTTTCGAGCATAATGGTTGAAGTTACGTAAGATAGAAACTTTTCAGGCTTCGTAGTAATTCTACTCAAGACTAAAATCCAAAATATTATACCTTCAGCAATTTTCCGACTTCTTACTGTAGCTGGAAATGTGTATGACCTTTCGAACAAGTTGTTGCAAGGTTGAGCATTTGCTGAGTTACATTACATCGAATGTTTTTTGTTTTAATATCTTTACTTACCCGTGACTTTATGGCTACATAATGATTATTTTGAATATATTTATTGGTCCTATCAACTCAGCACTTTGATTTTCGAACGTAACGGTCGAAGTTACGTAAGTTAGAATCTGTTCAAGCTTCATAGCACTTCTACTTAAGGGAAAAATAAAGGACATGATACATTTATCAAGTTTTCAACGTTTTACTGTAGCTGCAAATTTAATTAACCTATCAAAGAAGTTTTCGCAGGGTTCAGCACGAGCTGTGCTATAATATATTTAATGTTTTTAGCTTCATCCAATCCTAACTTGCACATGAATTTACGCTTCCATGTTAATTTTTTTCAAATACAATTAATGAACTTATAACTAAGTCCTATCGACTAAGTCTGTTCATTTTCGAACAGACTGGCCGAAGTTACGTAAGTTAGAATCTGTTCAAGCTTCATAGCACTTCTACTTAAGGCAAAATTAAAGGAAATGATACATTTATCAAGTTCTCAACTTTTTACTGTAGCTGTAAATTTAATTAACCTAACAAAGAAGTTCTCGCAAGGTTCAGCACGAGCTGTGCTAAAATATATTTAATGTTTGTAGTTTCATCCAATCCCACCTTGCACATGAATTTACGATTTCACGTTGATTTTTTTCAAATACAATTAGTGAACTTATCACTAAGTCCTATCGACTAAGTCGGTTCATTTTCGAGCATAATGGTTGAAGTTACGTAAGATAGAAACTTTTCAGGCTTCGTAGTAATTCTACTCAAGACTAAAGTCCAAAACATTATACCTTCAGCAATTTTCCGACTTTTTACTGTAGCTGGAAATGTGTATGACCTTTCGAACAAGTTGTTGCAAGGTTGAGCATTTGCTGAGTTACATTACATCGAATGTTTTTTTGTTTTAATATCTTTACTTACCCGTGACTTTATGGCTACATAATGATTATTTTGAATATATTTATTGGTCCTATCAACTCATCACTTTCATTTTCGAACATAGCGGACGAAGTTGCGTAAGTTATTATCTGTTCAAACTTCATAGCATTTCTACTTAAGGGTAAAATAAAGGGCATGATACATTTATGAAGTTCTCAAGTTTTTACTGTAGCTGCAAATTTAATTAACCTATCAAAGAAGTTCTCGCAGGGTTCAGCACAAGCTGTGCTAAGATACATTTAATGTTTTTAGCTTCATCCAATCCTAACTTGCACATGAGTTTACGGTTCCATGTTAATTTTTTTTAAATACAATTAATGTACTTATCACTAAGTCCTATCGACTAAGTCTGTTCATTTTCGAGCATAATGGTCGGAGTTACGTAAGATAGAATCTTTTCAGGCTTGGTAGTAATTCTACTCAAGACTAAAATTCAAAACATTTTATCTTTAGCAATTTTTCAACTTTTTACTGTAGCTGGAAATGTATATGACCTATCGAACAAGTTGTTGCAAGGTTGGGCATGTAATGAGTTACATTACATCGAATGTTTTTTGATTTAATATCTATACTTACCCGTGACTTTATGGCTACATATTGACTATTTTG
The DNA here is from genome assembly GCA_949748235.1 of Platypus cylindrus. Classification (NCBI taxonomy): domain Eukaryota; kingdom Metazoa; phylum Arthropoda; class Insecta; order Coleoptera; family Curculionidae; genus Platypus; species Platypus cylindrus. Next base: position 785,654 of record CATIYE010000002.1, on the reverse strand, counting down.
AATATATTTTTTGGTCCTATCAACTCAGCACTTTGATTTTCGAATATAACGGCCGAAGTTACGTAAGTTAGAATCTGTTCAAGCTTCATAGCACTTCTACTTAAGGGTAAAATAAAGGAAATGATACATTTATCAAGTTCTCAACTTTTTACTGTAGCTGTAAATTTAATTAACCTAACAAAGAAGTTCTCGCAAGGTTCAGCACGAGCTGTGCTAAAATATATTTAATGTTTTTAGTTTCATCCAATCCCACCTTGCGCATGAATTTACGATTTCACGTTGATTTTTTTCAAATACAATTAGTGAACTTATCACTAAGTCCTATCGACTAAGTCGGTTCATTTTCGAGCATAATGGTTGAAGTTACGTAAGATAGAAACTTTTCAGGCTTCGTAGTAATTCTACTCAAGACTAAAATCCAAAATATTATACCTTCAGCAATTTTCCGACTTCTTACTGTAGCTGGAAATGTGTATGACCTTTCGAACAAGTTGTTGCAAGGTTGAGCATTTGCTGAGTTACATTACATCGAATGTTTTTTGTTTTAATATCTTTACTTACCCGTGACTTTATGGCTACATAATGATTATTTTGAATATATTTATTGGTCCTATCAACTCAGCACTTTGATTTTCGAACGTAACGGTCGAAGTTACGTAAGTTAGAATCTGTTCAAGCTTCATAGCACTTCTACTTAAGGGAAAAATAAAGGACATGATACATTTATCAAGTTTTCAACGTTTTACTGTAGCTGCAAATTTAATTAACCTATCAAAGAAGTTTTCGCAGGGTTCAGCACGAGCTGTGCTATAATATATTTAATGTTTTTAGCTTCATCCAATCCTAACTTGCACATGAATTTACGCTTCCATGTTAATTTTTTTCAAATACAATTAATGAACTTATAACTAAGTCCTATCGACTAAGTCTGTTCATTTTCGAACAGACTGGCCGAAGTTACGTAAGTTAGAATCTGTTCAAGCTTCATAGCACTTCTACTTAAGGCAAAATTAAAGGAAATGATACATTTATCAAGTTCTCAACTTTTTACTGTAGCTGTAAATTTAATTAACCTAACAAAGAAGTTCTCGCAAGGTTCAGCACGAGCTGTGCTAAAATATATTTAATGTTTGTAGTTTCATCCAATCCCACCTTGCACATGAATTTACGATTTCACGTTGATTTTTTTCAAATACAATTAGTGAACTTATCACTAAGTCCTATCGACTAAGTCGGTTCATTTTCGAGCATAATGGTTGAAGTTACGTAAGATAGAAACTTTTCAGGCTTCGTAGTAATTCTACTCAAGACTAAAGTCCAAAACATTATACCTTCAGCAATTTTCCGACTTTTTACTGTAGCTGGAAATGTGTATGACCTTTCGAACAAGTTGTTGCAAGGTTGAGCATTTGCTGAGTTACATTACATCGAATGTTTTTTTGTTTTAATATCTTTACTTACCCGTGACTTTATGGCTACATAATGATTATTTTGAATATATTTATTGGTCCTATCAACTCATCACTTTCATTTTCGAACATAGCGGACGAAGTTGCGTAAGTTATTATCTGTTCAAACTTCATAGCATTTCTACTTAAGGGTAAAATAAAGGGCATGATACATTTATGAAGTTCTCAAGTTTTTACTGTAGCTGCAAATTTAATTAACCTATCAAAGAAGTTCTCGCAGGGTTCAGCATAAGCTGTGCTAAGATACATTTAATGTTTTTAGCTTCATCCAATCCTAACTTGCACATGAGTTTACGGTTCCATGTTAATTTTTTTTAAATACAATTAATGTACTTATCACTAAGTCCTATCGACTAAGTCTGTTCATTTTCGAACATAATGGTCGGAGTTACGTAAGATAGAATCTTTTCAGGCTTGGTAGTAATTCTACTCAAGACTAAAATTCAAAATATTATACTTTTTACAATTATTCAACTTTTTACTGTAGCTGGAAATGTATATGACCTATCGAACAAGTTGTTGCAAGGTTGAACATGTGATGAGTTACATTACATCGAATGTTTTTTGTTTTAATATCTTTACCTACCCGTGATTTTATGGCTACATAATGATTATTTGGAATATATTCATTGGTCCTATCAACTCAGCACTTTCATTTTCGATCATAACGGCCGAAGTTACGTAAGTTAGAATCTGTTCAAGCTTCATAGCACTTCTACTTAAGGCAAAATTTAAGGACATGATACATTTATCAAGTTCTCAACTTTTTACTGTAGCTGTAAATTTAATTAACCTAACAAAGAAGTTCTCGCAAGGTTCAGCACGAGCTGTGCTAAAATATATTTAATGTTTGTAGTTTCATCCAATCCCACCTTGCACATGAATTTACGATTTCACGTTGATTTTTTTCAAATACAATTAGTGAACTTATCACTAAGTCCTATCGACTAAGTCGGTTCATTTTCGAGCATAATGGATGAAGTTACGTAAGATAGAAACTTTTCAGGCTTCGTAGTAATTCTACTCAAGACTAAAATACAAAACATTATACCTTCAGCAATTTTCCGACTTTTTACTGTAGCTGGAAATGTGTATGACCTTTCGAACAAGTTGTTGCAAGGTTGAGCATTTGCTGAGTTACATTACATCGAATGTTTTTTTGTTTTAATATCTTTACTTACCCGTGACTTTATGGCTACATAATGATTATTTTGAATATATTTATTGGTCCTATCAACTCAGCACTTTTATTTTCGAACATAGCGGACGAAGTTGCGTAAGTTAGTATCTGTTCAAACTTCATAGCATTTCTACTTAAGGGTAAAATAAAGGGCATGATACATTTATGAAGTTCTCAACTTTTTACTGTAGCTGCAAATTTAATTAACCTATCATAGAAGTTCTCGCAGGGTTCAGCACAAGCTGTGCTAAGATACATTTAATGTTTTTAGCTTCATCCAATCCTAACTTGCACATGAATTTACGGTTCCTTGTTAATTATTTCCAAATATAATTAATGAACTTATCATTAAGTCCTATCGACTAAGTCGGTTCATTTGCGAGCATAATGGTCGGAGTTACGTAAGATAGAATCTTTTCAGGCTTGGTAGTAATTCTACTCAAGACTAAAATTCAAAATATTATACTTTTTACAATTTTTCAACTTTTTACTGTAGCTGGAAATGTATATGACCTATCGAACAAGTTGTTGCAAGGTTGAACATGTGATGAGTTACATTACATCGAATGTTTTTTGTTTTAATATCTTTACTTACCCGTGATTTTATGGCTACATAATGATTATTTGGAATATATTCATTGATCCTATCAACTCAGCACTTTCATTTTGGATCATAACGGCCGAAGTTACGTAAGTTAGAATCTGTTCAAGCTTCATAGCACTTCTACTTAAGGCAAAATTAAAGGAAATGATACATTTATCAAGTTCTCAACTTTTTACTGTAGCTGTAAATTTAATTAACCTAACAAAGAAGTTCTCGCAAGGTTCAGCACGAGCTGTGCTAAAATATATTTAATGTTTGTAGTTTCATCCAATCCCACCTTGCACATGAATTTACGATTTCACGTTGATTTTTTTCAAATACAATTAGTGAACTTATCACTAAGTCCTATCGACTAAGTCGGTTCATTTTCGAGCATAATGGTTGAAGTTACGTAAGATAGAAACTTTTCAGGATTCGTAGTAATTCTACTAAAGACTAAAATCCAAAACATTATACCTTCAGCAATTTTCCGACTTTTTACTGTAGCTGGAAATGTGTATGACCTTTCGAACAAGTTGTTGCAAGGTTGAGCATTTGCTGAGTTACATTACATCGAATGTTTTTTTGTTTTAATATCTTTACTTACCCGTGACTTTATGGCTACATAATGATTATTTTGAATATATTTATTGGTCCTATCAACTCATCACTTTCATTTTCGAACATAGCGGACGAAGTTGCGTAAGTTAGTATCTGTTCAAACTTCATAGCTTTTCTACTTAAGGGTAAAATAAAGGGCATGATACATTTATGAAGTTCTCAAGTTTTTACTGTAGCTGCAAATTTAATTAACCTATCAAAGAAGTTCTCGCAGGGTTCAGCACAAGCTGTGCTAAGATACATTTAATGTTTTTAGCTTCATCCAATCCTAACTTGCACATGAATTTACGGTTCCTTGTTAATTATTTCCAAATATAATTAATGAACTTATCATTAAGTCCTATCGACTATGTCGGTTCATTTGCGAGCATAATGGTCGGAGTTACGTAAGATAGAATCTTTTCAGGCTTGGTAGTAATTCTACTCAAGACTAAAACTCAAAATATTATACTTTTTACAATTATTCAACTTTTTACTGTAGCTGGAAATGTATATGACCTATCGAACAAGTTGTTGCAAGGTTGAACATGTGATGAGTTACATTACATCGAATGTTTTTTGTTTTAATATCTTTACCTACCTGTGATTTTATGGCTACATAATGATTATTTGGAATATATTCATTGGTCCTATCAACTCAGCACTTTCATTTTCGATCATAACGGCCGAAGTTACGTAAGTTAGAATCTGTTCAAGCTTCATAGCACTTCTACTTAAGGCAAAATTTAAGGACATGATACATTTATCAAGTTCTCAACTTTTTACTGTAGCTGTAAATTTAATTAACCTAACAAAGAAGTTCTCGCAAGGTTCAGCACGAGCTGTGCTAAAATATATTTAATGTTTGTAGTTTCATCCAATCCCACCTTGCACATGAATTTACGATTTCACGTTGATTTTTTTCAAATACAATTAGTGAACTTATCACTAAGTCCTATCGACTAAGTCGGTTCATTTTCGAGCATAATGGTTGAAGTTACTTAAGATAGAAACTTTTCAGGCTTCGTAGTAATTCTACTCAAGACTAAAATACAAAACATTATACCTTCAGCAATTTTCCGACTTTTTACTGTAGCTGGAAATGTGTATGACCTTTCGAACAAGTTGTTGCAAGGTTGAGCATTTGCTGAGTTACATTACATCGAATGTTTTTTTGTTTTAATATCTTTACTTACCCGTGACTTTATGGCTACATAATGATTATTTTGAATATATTTATTGGTCCTATCAACTCAGCACTTTTATTTTCGAACATAGCGGACGAAGTTGCGTAAGTTAGTATCTGTTCAAACTTCATAGCATTTCTACTTAAGGGTAAAATAAAGGGCATGATACATTTATGAAGCTCTCAAGTTTTTACTGCAGCTGCAAATTTAATTAACCTATCAAAGAAGTTCTCGCAGGGTTCAGCACAAGCTGTGCTAAGATACATTTAATGTTTTTAGCTTCATCCAATCCTAACTTGCACATGAATTTACGGTTCCTTGTTAATTATTTCCAAATATAATTAATGAACTTATCATTAAGTCCTATCGACTAAGTCGGTTCATTTGCGAGCATAATGGTCGGAGTTACGTAAGATAGAATCTTTTCAGGCTTGGTAGTAATTCTACTCAAGACTAAAATTCAAAATATTATACTTTTTACAATTCTTCAACTTTTTACTGTAGCTGGAAATGTATATGACCTATCGAACAAGTTGTTGCAAGGTTGAACATGTGATGAGTTACATTACATCGAATGTTTTTTGTTTTAATATCTTTACTTACCCGTGATTTTATGGCTACATAATGATTATTTGGAATATATTCATTGGTCCTATCAACTCAGCTCTTTCATTTTCGATCATAACGGCCGAAGTTACGTAAGTTAGAATCTGTTCAAGCTTCATAGCACTTCTACTTAAGGCAAAATTAAAGGACATGATACATTTATCAAGTTCTCAACTTTTTACTGTAGCTGTAAATTTAATTAACCTAACAAAGAAGTTCTCGCAAGGTTCAGCACGAGCTGTGCTAAAATATATTTAATGTTTTTAGTTTCATCCAATCCCACCTTGCGCATGAATTTACGATTTCACGTTGATTTTTTTCAAATACAATTAGTGAACTTATCACTAAGTCCTATCGACTAAGTCGGTTCATTTTCGAGCATAATGGTTGAAGTTACGTAAGATAGAAACTTTTCAGGCTTCGTAGTAATTCTACTCAAGACTAAAATCCAAAATATTATACCTTCAGCAATTTTCCGACTTCTTACTGTAGCTGGAAATGTGTATGACCTTTCGAACAAGTTGTTGCAAGGTTGAGCATTTGCTGAGTTACATTACATCGAATGTTTTTTGTTTTAATATCTTTACTTACCCGTGACTTTATGGCTACATAATGATTATTTTGAATATATTTATTGGTCCTATCAACTCAGCACTTTGATTTTCGAACGTAACGGTCGAAGTTACGTAAGTTAGAATCTGTTCAAGCTTCATAGCACTTCTACTTAAGGGAAAAATAAAGGACATGATACATTTATCAAGTTTTCAACGTTTTACTGTAGCTGCAAATTTAATTAACCTATCAAAGAAGTTTTCGCAGGGTTCAGCACGAGCTGTGCTATAATATATTTAATGTTTTTAGCTTCATCCAATCCTAACTTGCACATGAATTTACGCTTCCATGTTAATTTTTTTCAAATACAATTAATGAACTTATAACTAAGTCCTATCGACTAAGTCTGTTCATTTTCGAACAGACTGGCCGAAGTTACGTAAGTTAGAACCTGTTCAAGCTTCATAGCAATCCTACTTAAGGGAAAAATAAAGGACATGATACATTTATCAAGTTCTCAACTTTTTACTGTAGCTGTCAATTTAATTAACCTAACAAAGAAGTTCTCGCAAGGTTCAGCACGAGCTGTGCTAAAATATATTTAATGTTTTTAGTTTCATCCAATCCCACCTTGCGCATGAATTTACGATTTCACGTTGATTTTTTTCAAATACAATTAGTGAACTTATCACTAAGTCCTATCGACTAAGTCGGTTCATTTTCGAGCATAATGGTTGAAGTTACGTAAGATAGAAACTTTTCAGGCTTCGTAGTAATTCTACTCAAGAATAAAATCCAAAATATTATACCTTCAGCAATTTTCCGACTTCTTACTGTAGCTGGAAATGTGTATGACCTTTCGAACAAGTTGTTGCAAGGTTGAGCATTTGCTGAGTTACACTACATCGAATGTTTTTTTGTTTTAATATCTTTACTTACCCGTGACTTTATGGCTACATAATGATTATTTTGAATATATTTATTGGTCCTATCAACTCAGCACTTTCATTTTCGAACATAGCGGACGAAGTTGCGTAAGTTAGTATCTGTTCAAACTTCATAGCATTTCTAGTTAAGGGTAAAATAAAGGGCATGATACATTTATCAAGTTCTCAACTTTTTACTGTAGCTGCAAATTTAATTAACCTATCAAAGAAGTTCTCGCAGGGTTCAGCACAAGCTGTGCTAAGATACATTTAATGTTTTTAGCTTCATCCAATCCTAACTTGCAAATGAGTTTACGGTTCCATGTTAATTTTTTTCAAATACAATTAATGTACTTATCACTAAGTCCTATCGACTAAGTCTGTTCATTTTCGAGCATAATGGTCGGAGTTACGTAAGATAGAAACTTTTCAGGCTTCGTAGTAATTCTACTCAAGACTAAAATCCAAAACATTATACCTTCAGCAATTTTCCGACTTTTTACTGTAGCTGGAAATGTGTATGACCTTTCGAACAAGTTGTTGCAAGGTTGAGCATTTGCTGAGTTACATTACATCGAATGTTTTTTTGTTTTAATATCTTTACTTACCCGTGACTTTATGGCTACATAATGATTATTTTGAATATATTTATTGGTCCTATCAACTCATCACTTTCATTTTCGAACATAGCGGACGAAGTTGCGTAAGTTAGTATCTGTTCAAACTTCATAGCATTTCTACTTAAGGGTAAAATAAAGGGCATGATACATTTATGAAGTTCTCAAGTTTTTACTGTAGCTGCAAATTTAATTAACCTATCAAAGAAGTTCTCGCAGGGTTCAGCACAAGTTGTGCTAAGATACATTTAATGTTTTTAGCTTCATCCAATCCTAACTTGCACATGAGTTTACGGTTCCATGTTAATTTTTTTTAAATACAATTAATGTACTTATCACTAAGTCCTATCGACTAAGTCTGTTCATTTTCGAGCATAATGGTCGGAGTTACGTAAGATAGAATCTTTTCAGGCTTGGTAGTAATTCTACTCAAGACTAAAATTCAAAACATTTTATCTTTAGCAATTTTTCAACTTTTTACTGTAGCTGGAAATGTATATGACCTATCGAACAAGTTGTTGCAAGGTTGGGCATGTAATGAGTTACATTACATCGAATGTTTTTTGATTTAATATCTATACTTACCCGTGACTTTATGGCTACATACTGACTATTTTGAATATATTTTTTGGTCCTATCAACTCAGCACTTTGATTTTCGAATATAACGGCCGAAGTTACGTAAGTTAGAATCTGTTCAAGCTTCATAGCACTTCTACTTAAGGGTAAAATAAAGGAAATGATACATTTATCAAGTTCTCAACTTTTTACTGTAGCTGTAAATTTAATTAACCTAACAAAGAAGTTCTCGCAAGGTTCAGCACGAGCTGTGCTAAAATATATTTAATGTTTTTAGTTTCATCCAATCCCACCTTGCGCATGAATTTACGATTTCACGTTGATTTTTTTCAAATACAATTAGTGAACTTATCACTAAGTCCTATCGACTAAGTCGGTTCATTTTCGAGCATAATGGTTGAAGTTACGTAAGATAGAAACTTTTCAGGCTTCGTAGTAATTCTACTCAAGACTAAAGTCCAAAACATTATACCTTCAGCAATTTTCCGACTTTTTACTGTAGCTGGAAATGTGTATGACCTTTCGAACAAGTTGTTGCAAGGTTGAGCATTTGCTGAGTTACATTACATCGAATGTTTTTTTGTTTTAATATCTTTACTTACCCGTGACTTTATGGCTACATAATGATTATTTTGAATATATTTATTGGTCCTATCAACTCATCACTTTCATTTTCGAACATAGCGGACGAAGTTGCGTAAGTTATTATCTGTTCAAACTTCATAGCATTTCTACTTAAGGGTAAAATAAAGGGCATGATACATTTATGAAGTTCTCAAGTTTTTACTGTAGCTGCAAATTTAATTAACCTATCAAAGAAGTTCTCGCAGGGTTCAGCACAAGCTGTGCTAAGATACATTTAATGTTTTTAGCTTCATCCAATCCTAACTTGCACATGAGTTTACGGTTCCATGTTAATTTTTTTTAAATACAATTAATGTACTTATCACTAAGTCCTATCGACTAAGTCTGTTCATTTTCGAGCATAATGGTCGGAGTTACGTAAGATAGAATCTTTTCAGGCTTGGTAGTAATTCTACTCAAGACTAAAATTCAAAACATTTTATCTTTAGCAATTTTTCAACTTTTTACTGTAGCTGGAAATGTATATGACCTATCGAACAAGTTGTTGCAAGGTTGGGCACGTAATGAGTTACATTACATCGAATGTTTTTTGATTTAATATCTATACTTACCCGTGACTTTATGGCTACATATTGACTATTTTGAATATATTTTTTGGTCCTATCAACTCAGCACTTTGATTTTCGAATATAACGGCCGAAGTTACGTAAGTTAGAATCTGTTCAAGCTTCATAGCACTTCTACTTAAGGGTAAAATAAAGGACATGATACTTTTAGCAAGTTCTCAACTTTTTACTGTAGCTGCAAATTTAATTAACCTATCAAAGAAGTTCTCGCAGGGTTCAGCGCAAGCTGTGCTAAGATACATTTAATGTTTTTAGCTTCATCCAATCCTAACTTGCACATGAATTTACGGTTCCTTGTTAATTATTTCCAAATATAATTAATGAACTTATCATTAAGTCCTATCGACTATGTCGGTTCATTTGCGAGCATAATGGTCGGAGTTACGTAAGATAGAATCTTTTCAGGCTTGGTAGTAATTCTACTCAAGACTAAAACTCAAAATATTATACTTTTTACAATTATTCAACTTTTTACTGTAGCTGGAAATGTATATGACCTATCGAACAAGTTGTTGCAAGGTTGAACATGTGATGAGTTACATTACATCGAATGTTTTTTGTTTTAATATCTTTACCTACCTGTGATTTTATGGCTACATAATGATTATTTGGAATATATTCATTGGTCCTATCAACTCAGCACTTTCATTTTCGATCATAACGGCCGAAGTTACGTAAGTTAGAATCTGTTCAAGCTTCATAGCACTTCTACTTAAGGCAAAATTTAAGGACATGATACATTTATCAAGTTCTCAACTTTTTACTGTAGCTGTAAATTTAATTAACCTAACAAAGAAGTTCTCGCAAGGTTCAGCACGAGCTGTGCTAAAATATATTTAATGTTTGTAGTTTCATCCAATCCCACCTTGCACATGAATTTACGATTTCACGTTGATTTTTTTCAAATACAATTAGTGAACTTATCACTAAGTCCTATCGACTAAGTCGGTTCATTTTCGAGCATAATGGTTGAAGTTACTTAAGATAGAAACTTTTCAGGCTTCGTAGTAATTCTACTCAAGACTAAAATACAAAACATTATACCTTCAGCAATTTTCCGACTTTTTACTGTAGCTGGAAATGTGTATGACCTTTCGAACAAGTTGTTGCAAGGTTGAGCATTTGCTGAGTTACATTACATCGAATGTTTTTTTGTTTTAATATCTTTACTTACCCGTGACTTTATGGCTACATAATGATTATTTTGAATATATTTATTGGTCCTATCAACTCAGCACTTTTATTTTCGAACATAGCGGACGAAGTTGCGTAAGTTAGTATCTGTTCAAACTTCATAGCATTTCTACTTAAGGGTAAAATAAAGGGCATGATACATTTATGAAGCTCTCAAGTTTTTACTGCAGCTGCAAATTTAATTAACCTATCAAAGAAGTTCTCGCAGGGTTCAGCACAAGCTGTGCTAAGATACATTTAATGTTTTTAGCTTCATCCAATCCTAACTTGCACATGAATTTACGGTTCCTTGTTAATTATTTCCAAATATAATTAATGAACTTATCATTAAGTCCTATCGACTAAGTCGGTTCATTTGCGAGCATAATGGTCGGAGTTACGTAAGATAGAATCTTTTCAGGCTTGGTAGTAATTCTACTCAAGACTAAAATTCAAAATATTATACTTTTTACAATTCTTCAACTTTTTACTGTAGCTGGAAATGTATATGACCTATCGAACAAGTTGTTGCAAGGTTGAACATGTGATGAGTTACATTACATCGAATGTTTTTTGTTTTAATATCTTTACTTACCCGTGATTTTATGGCTACATAATGATTATTTGGAATATATTCATTGGTCCTATCAACTCAGCTCTTTCATTTTCGATCATAACGGCCGAAGTTACGTAAGTTAGAATCTGTTCAAGCTTCATAGCACTTCTACTTAAGGCAAAATTAAAGGACATGATACATTTATCAAGTTCTCAACTTTTTACTGTAGCTGTAAATTTAATTAACCTAACAAAGAAGTTCTCGCAAGGTTCAGCACGAGCTGTGCTAAAATATATTTAATGTTTTTAGTTTCATCCAATCCCACCTTGCGCATGAATTTACGATTTCACGTTGATTTTTTTCAAATACAATTAGTGAACTTATCACTAAGTCCTATCGACTAAGTCGGTTCATTTTCGAGCATAATGGTTGAAGTTACGTAAGATAGAAACTTTTCAGGCTTCGTAGTAATTCTACTCAAGACTAAAATCCAAAATATTATACCTTCAGCAATTTTCCGACTTCTTACTGTAGCTGGAAATGTGTATGACCTTTCGAACAAGTTGTTGCAAGGTTGAGCATTTGCTGAGTTACATTACATCGAATGTTTTTTGTTTTAATATCTTTACTTACCCGTGACTTTATGGCTACATAATGATTATTTTGAATATATTTATTGGTCCTATCAACTCAGCACTTTGATTTTCGAACGTAACGGTCGAAGTTACGTAAGTTAGAATCTGTTCAAGCTTCATAGCACTTCTACTTAAGGGAAAAATAAAGGACATGATACATTTATCAAGTTTTCAACGTTTTACTGTAGCTGCAAATTTAATTAACCTATCAAAGAAGTTTTCGCAGGGTTCAGCACGAGCTGTGCTATAATATATTTAATGTTTTTAGCTTCATCCAATCCTAACTTGCACATGAATTTACGCTTCCATGTTAATTTTTTTCAAATACAATTAATGAACTTATAACTAAGTCCTATCGACTAAGTCTGTTCATTTTCGAACAGACTGGCCGAAGTTACGTAAGTTAGAACCTGTTCAAGCTTCATAGCAATCCTACTTAAGGGAAAAATAAAGGACATGATACATTTATCAAGTTCTCAACTTTTTACTGTAGCTGTCAATTTAATTAACCTAACAAAGAAGTTCTCGCAAGGTTCAGCACGAGCTGTGCTAAAATATATTTAATGTTTTTAGTTTCATCCAATCCCACCTTGCGCATGAATTTACGATTTCACGTTGATTTTTTTCAAATACAATTAGTGAACTTATCACTAAGTCCTATCGACTAAGTCGGTTCATTTTCGAGCATAATGGTTGAAGTTACGTAAGATAGAAACTTTTCAGGCTTCGTAGTAATTCTACTCAAGACTAAAATCCAAAATATTATACCTTCAGCAATTTTCCGACTTCTTACTGTAGCTGGAAATGTGTATGACCTTTCGAACAAGTTGTTGCAAGGTTGAGCATTTGCTGAGTTACACTACATCGAATGTTTTTTTGTTTTAATATCTTTACTTACCCGTGACTTTATGGCTACATAATGATTATTTTGAATATATTTATTGGTCCTATCAACTCAGCACTTTCATTTTCGAACATAGCGGACGAAGTTGCGTAAGTTAGTATCTGTTCAAACTTCATAGCATTTCTAGTTAAGGGTAAAATAAAGGGCATGATACATTTATCAAGTTCTCAACTTTTTACTGTAGCTGCAAATTTAATTAACCTATCAAAGAAGTTCTCGCAGGGTTCAGCACAAGCTGTGCTAAGATACATTTAATGTTTTTAGCTTCATCCAATCCTGACTTGCAAATGAGTTTACGGTTCCATGTTAATTTTTTTCAAATACAATTAATGTACTTATCACTAAGTCCTATCGACTAATTCTGTTCATTTTCGAACATAATGGTTGAAGTTACGTAAGATTGAAACTTTTCAGGCTTCGTAGTAATTCTACTCAAGACTAAAATCCAAAACATTATACCTTCAGCAATTTTCCGAATTTTTACTGTAGCTGGAAATGTGTATGACCTTTCGAACAAGTTGTTGCAAGGTTGAGCATTTGCTGAGTTACATTACATCGAATGTTTTTTTGTTTTAATATCTTTACTTACCCGTGATTTTATGGCTACATAATGATTATTTTGAATATATTTATTGGTCCTATCAACTCAGCACTTTCATTTTCGAACATAGCGGACGAAGTTGCGTAAGTTAGTATCTGTTCAAACTTCATAGCATTTCTACTTAAGGGTAAAATAAAGGGCATGATACATTTATGAATTTCTCAACTTTTTACTGTAGCTGCAAATTTAATTAACCTATCAAAGAAGTTCTCGCAGTGTTCAGCACAAGCTGTGCTAAGATACATTTAATGTTTTTAGCTTCATCCAATCCTAACTTGCACATGAGTTTACGGTTCCATGTTAATTTTTTTTAAATACAATTAATGTACTTATCACTAAGTCCTATCGACTAAGTCTGTTCATTTTCGAGCATAATGGTCGGAGTTACGTAAGATAGAAACTTTTCAGGCTTCGTAGTAATTCTACTCAAGACTAAAATCCAAAACATTATACCTTCAGCAATTTTCCGACTTTTTACTGTAGCTGGAAATGTGTATGACCTTTCGAACAAGTTGTTGCAAGGTTGAGCATTTGCTGAGTTACATTACATCGAATGTTTTTTTGTTTTAATATCTTTACTTACCCGTGACTTTATGGCTACATAATGATTATTTTGAATATATTTATTGGTCCTATCAACTCATCACTTTCATTTTCGAACATAGCGGACGAAGTTGCGTAAGTTAGTATCTGTTCAAACTTCATAGCATTTCTACTTAAGGGTAAAATAAAGGGCATGATACATTTATGAAGTTCTCAAGTTTTTACTGTAGCTGCAAATTTAATTAACCTATCAAAGAAGTTCTCGCAGGGTTCAGCACAAGTTGTGCTAAGATACATTTAATGTTTTTAGCTTCATCCAATCCTAACTTGCACATGAGTTTACGGTTCCATGTTAATTTTTTTTAAATACAATTAATGTACTTATCACTAAGTCCTATCGACTAAGTCTGTTCATTTTCGAGCATAATGGTCGGAGTTACGTAAGATAGAATCTTTTCAGGCTTGGTAGTAATTCTACTCAAGACTAAAATTCAAAACATTTTATCTTTAGCAATTTTTCAACTTTTTACTGTAGCTGGAAATGTATATGACCTATCGAACAAGTTGTTGCAAGGTTGGGCATGTAATGAGTTACATTACATCGAATGTTTTTTGATTTAATATCTATACTTACCCGTGACTTTATGGCTACATACTGACTATTTTGAATATATTTTTTGGTCCTATCAACTCAGCACTTTGATTTTCGAATATAACGGCCGAAGTTACGTAAGTTAGAATCTGTTCAAGCTTCATAGCACTTCTACTTAAGGGTAAAATAAAGGAAATGATACATTTATCAAGTTCTCAACTTTTTACTGTAGCTGTAAATTTAATTAACCTAACAAAGAAGTTCTCGCAAGGTTCAGCACGAGCTGTGCTAAAATATATTTAATGTTTTTAGTTTCATCCAATCCCACCTTGCGCATGAATTTACGATTTCACGTTGATTTTTTTCAAATACAATTAGTGAACTTATCACTAAGTCCTATCGACTAAGTCGGTTCATTTTCGAGCATAATGGTTGAAGTTACGTAAGATAGAAACTTTTCAGGCTTCGTAGTAATTCTACTCAAGACTAAAGTCCAAAACATTATACCTTCAGCAATTTTCCGACTTTTTACTGTAGCTGGAAATGTGTATGACCTTTCGAACAAGTTGTTGCAAGGTTGAGCATTTGCTGAGTTACATTACATCGAATGTTTTTTTGTTTTAATATCTTTACTTACCCGTGACTTTATGGCTACATAATGATTATTTTGAATATATTTATTGGTCCTATCAACTCATCACTTTCATTTTCGAACATAGCGGACGAAGTTGCGTAAGTTATTATCTGTTCAAACTTCATAGCATTTCTACTTAAGGGTAAAATAAAGGGCATGATACATTTATGAAGTTCTCAAGTTTTTACTGTAGCTGCAAATTTAATTAACCTATCAAAGAAGTTCTCGCAGGGTTCAGCACAAGCTGTGCTAAGATACATTTAATGTTTTTAGCTTCATCCAATCCTAACTTGCACATGAGTTTACGGTTCCATGTTAATTTTTTTTAAATACAATTAATGTACTTATCACTAAGTCCTATCGACAAAGTCTGTTCATTTTCGAGCATAATGGTCGGAGTTACGTAAGATAGAATCTTTTCAGGCTTGGTAGTAATTCTACTCAAGACTAAAATTCAAAACATTTTATCTTTAGCAATTTTTCAACTTTTTACTGTAGCTGGAAATGTATATGACCTATCGAACAAGTTGTTGCAAGGTTGGGCACGTAATGAGTTACATTACATCGAATGTTTTTTGATTTAATATCTATACTTACCCGTGACTTTATGGCTACATATTGACTATTTTGAATATATTTTTTGGTCCTATCAACTCAGCACTTTGATTTTCGAATATAACGGCCGAAGTTACGTAAGTTAGAATCTGTTCAAGCTTCATAGCACTTCTACTTAAGGGTAAAATAAAGGACATGATACTTTTAGCAAGTTCTCAACTTTTTACTGTAGCTGCAAATTTAATTAACCTATCAAAGAAGTTCTCGCAGGGTTCAGCGCAAGCTGTGCTAAGATACATTTAATGTTTTTAGCTTCATCCAATCCTAACTTGCACATGAATTTACGGTTCCTTGTTAATTATTTCCAAATATAATTAATGAACTTATCATTAAGTCCTATCGACTAAGTCGGTTCATTTGCGAGCATAATGGTCGGAGTTACGTAAGATAGAATCTTTTCAGGCTTGGTAGTAATTCTACTCAAGACTAAAATTCAAAATATTATACTTTTTACAATTCTTCAACATTTTACTGTAGCTGGAAATGTATATGACCTATCGAACAAGTTGTTGCAAGGTTGAACATGTGATGAGTTACATTACATCGAATGTTTTTTGTTTTAATATCTTTACTTACCCGTGATTTTATGGCTACATAATGATTATTTGGAATATATTCATTGGTCCTATCAACTCAGCACTTTCATTTTCGATCATAACGGCCGAAGTTACGTAAGTTAGAATCTGTTCAAGCTTCATAGCACTTCTACTTAAGGCAAAATTTAAGGACATGATACATTTATCAAGTTCTCAACTTTTTACTGTAGCTGTAAATTTAATTAACCTTACAAAGAAGTTCTCGCAAGGTTCAGCACGAGCTGTGCTAAAATATATTTAATGTTTGTAGTTTCATCCAATCCCACCTTGCACATGAATTTACGATTTCACGTTGATTTTTTTCAAATACAATTCGTGAACTTATCACTAAATCCTATCGACTAAGTCGGTTCATTTTCGAGCATAATGGTTGAAGTTACGTAAGATAGAAACTTTTCAGGCTTCGTAGTAATTCTACTCAAGACTAAAATACAAAACATTATACCTTCAGCAATTTTCCGACTTTTTACTGTAGCTGGAAATGTGTATGACCTTTCGAACAAGTTGTTGCAAGGTTGAGCATTTGCTGAGTTACATTACATCGAATGTTTTTTTGTTTTAATATCTTTACTTACCCGTGACTTTATGGCTACATAATGATTATTTTGAATATATTTATTGGTCCTATCAACTCAGCACTTTTATTTTCGAACATAGCGGACGAAGTTGCGTAAGTTAGTATCTGTTCAAACTTCATAGCATTTCTACTTAAGGGTAAAATAAAGGGCATGATACATTTATGAAGTTCTCAAGTTTTTACTGTAGCTGCAAATTTAATTAACCTATCAAAGAAGTTCTCGCAGGGTTCAGCACAAGCTGTGCTAAGATACATTTAATGTTTTTAGCTTCATCCAATCCTAACTTGCACATGAGTTTACGGTTCCATGTTAATTTTTTTTAAATACAATTAATGTACTTATCACTAAGTCCTATCGACTAAGTCTGTTCATTTTCGAGCATAATGGTCGGAGTTACGTAAGATAGAATCTTTTCAGGCTTGGTAGTAATTCTACTCAAGACTAAAATTCAAAACATTTTATCTTTAGCAATTTTTCAACTTTTTACTGTAGCTGGAAATGTATATGACCTATCGAACAAGTTGTTGCAAGGTTGGGCATGTAATGAGTTACATTACATCGAATGTTTTTTGATTTAATATCTATACTTACCCGTGACTTTATGGCTACATATTGACTATTTTGAATATATTTTTTGGTCCTATCAACTCAGCACTTTGATTTTCGAATATAACGGCCGAAGTTACGTAAGTTAGAATCTGTTCAAGCTTCATAGCACTTCTACTTAAGGGTAAAATAAAGGACATGATACTTTTAGCAAGTTCTCAACTTTTTACTGTAGCTGCAAATTTAATTAACCTATCAAAGAAGTTCTCGCAGGGTTCAGCGCAAGCTGTGCTAAGATACATTTAATGTTTTTAGCTTCATCCAATCCTAACTTGCACATTAATTTACGGTTCCTTGTTAATTATTTCCAAATATAATTAATGAACTTATCATTAAGTCCTATCGACTAAGTCGGTTCATTTGCGAGCATAATGGTCGGAGTTACGTAAGATAGAATCTTTTCAGGCTTGGTAGTAATTCTACTCAAGACTAAAATTCAAAATATTATACTTTTTACAATTCTTCAACTTTTTACTGTAGCTGGAAATGTATATGACCTATCGAACAAGTTGTTGCAAGGTTGAACATGTGATGAGTTACATTACATCGAATGTTTTTTGTTTTAATATCTTTACTTACCCGTGATTTTATGGCTACATAATGATTATTTGGAATATATTCATTGGTCCTATCAACTCGGCACTTTCATTTTCGATCATAACGGCCGAAGTTACGTAAGTTAGAATCTGTTCAAGCTTCATAGCACTTCTACTTAAGGCAAAATTTAAGGACATGATACATTTATCAAGTTCTCAACTTTTTACTGTAGCTGTAAATTTAATTAACCTTACAAAGAAGTTCTCGCAAGGTTCAGCACGAGCTGTGCTAAAATATATTTAATGTTTGTAGTTTCATCCAATCCCACCTTGCACATGAATTTACGATTTCACGTTGATTTTTTTCAAATACAATTAGTGAACTTATCACTAAGTCCTATCGACTAAGTCGGTTCATTTTCGAGCATAATGGTTGAAGTTACGTAAGATAGAAACTTTTCAGGCTTCGTAGTAATTCTACTCAAGACTAAAATACAAAACATTATACCTTCAGCAATTTTCCGACTTTTTACTGTAGCTGGAAATGTGTATGACCTTTCGAACAAGTTGTTGCAAGGTTGAGCATTTGCTGAGTTACATTACATCGAATGTTTTTTGATTTAATATCTATACTTACCCGTGACTTTATGGCTACATATTGACTATTTTGAATATATTTTTTGGTCCTATCAACTCAGCACTTTGATTTTCGAATATAACGGCCGAAGTTACGTAAGTTAGAATCTGTTCAAGCTTCATAGCACTTCTACTTAAGGGTAAAATAAAGGACATGATACTTTTAGCAAGTTCTCAACTTTTTACTGTAGCTGCAAATTTAATTAACCTATCAAAGAAGTTCTCGCAGGGTTCAGCGCAAGCTGTGCTAAGATACATTTAATGTTTTTAGCTTCATCCAATCCTAACTTGCACATGAATTTACGGTTCCTTGTTAATTATTTCCAAATATAATTAATGAACTTATCATTAAGTCCTATCGACTAAGTCGGTTCATTTGCGAGCATAATGGTCGGAGTTACGTAAGATAGAATCTTTTCAGGCTTGGTAGTAATTCTACTCAAGACTAAAATTCAAAATATTATACTTTTTACAATTCTTCAACTTTTTACTGTAGCTGGAAATGTATATGACCTATCGAACAAGTTGTTGCAAGGTTGAACATGTGATGAGTTACATTACATCGAATGTTTTTTGTTTTAATATCTTTACTTACCCGTGATTTTATGGCTACATAATGATTATTTGGAATATATTCATTGGTCCTATCAACTCAGCACTTTCATTTTCGATCATAACGGCCGAAGTTACGTAAGTTAGAATCTGTTCAAGCTTCATAGCACTTCTACTTAAGGCAAAATTAAAGGACATGATACATTTATCAAGTTCTCAACTTTTTACTGTAGCTGTAAATTTAATTAACCTAACAAAGAAGTTCTCGCAAGGTTCAGCACGAGCTGTGCTAAAATATATTTAATGTTTGTAGTTTCATCCAATCCCACCTTGCACATGAATTTACGATTTCACGTTGATTTTTTTCAAATACAATTAGTGAACTTATCACTAAGTCCTATCGACTAAGTCGGTTCATTTTCGAGCATAATGGTTGAAGTTACGTAAGATAGAAACTTTTCAGGCTTCGTAGTAATTCTACTCAAGACTAAAATACAAAACATTATACCTTCAGCAATTTTCCGACTTTTTACTGTAGCTGGAAATGTGTATGACCTTTCGAACAAGTTGTTGCAAGGTTGAGCATTTGCTGAGTTACATTACATCGAATGTTTTTTTGTTTTAATATCTTTACTTACCCGTGACTTTATGGCTACATAATGATTATTTTGAATATATTTATTGGTCCTATCAACTCAGCACTTTTATTTTCGAACATAGCGGACGAAGTTGCGTAAGTTAGTATCTGTTCAAACTTCATAGCATTTCTACTTAAGGGTAAAATAAAGGGCATGATACATTTATGAAGTTCTCAACTTTTTACTGTAGCTGCAAATTTAATTAACCTATCAAAGAAGTTCTCGCAGGGTTCAGCACAAGCTGTGCTAAGATACATTTAATGTTTTTAGCTTCATCCAATCCTAACTTGCACATGAATTTACGGTTCCTTGTTAATTATTTCCAAATATAATTAATGAACTTATCATTAAGTCCTATCGACTAAGTCGGTTCATTTGCGAGCATAATGGTCGGAGTTACGTAAGATAGAATCTTTTCAGGCTTGGTAGTAATTCTACTCAAGACTAAAATTCAAAATATTATACTTTTTACAATTCTTCAACTTTTTACTGTAGCTGGAAATGTATATGACCTATCGAACAAGTTGTTGCAAGGTTGAATATGTGATGAGTTACATTACATCGAATGTTTTTTGTTTTAATATCTTTACTTACCCGTGATTTTATGGCTACATAATGATTATTTGGAATATATTCATTGGTCCTATCAACTCAGCACTTTCATTTTCGATCATAACGGCCGAAATTACGTAAGTTAGAATCTGTTCAAGCTTCATAGCACTTCTACTTAAGGCAAAATTAAAGGACATGATACATTTATCAAGTTCTCAACTTTTTACTGTAGCTGTAAATTTAATTAACCTAACAAAGAAGTTCTCGCAAGGTTCAGCACGAGCTGTGCTAAAATATATTTAATGTTTTTAGTTTCATCCAATCCCACCTTGCGCATGAATTTACGATTTCACGTTGATTTTTTTCAAATACAATTAGTGAACTTATCACTAAGTCCTATCGACTAAGTCGGTTCATTTTCGAGCATAATGGTTGAAGTTACGTAAGATAGAAACTTTTCAGGCTTCGTAGTAATTCTACTCAAGACTAAAATCCAAAATATTATACCTTCAGCAATTTTCCGACTTCTTACTGTAGCTGGAAATGTGTATGACCTTTCGAACAAGTTGTTGCAAGGTTGAGCATTTGCTGAGTTACATTACATCGAATGTTTTTTGTTTTAATATCTATACTTACCCGTGACTTTATGGCTACATAATGATTATTTTGAATATATTTATTGGTCCTATCAACTCAGCACTTTGATTTTCGATCGTAACGGTCGAAGTTACGTAAGTTAGAATCTGTTCAAGCTTCATAGCACTTCTACTTAAGGGAAAAATAAAGGACATGATACATTTATCAAGTTTTCAACGTTTTACTGTAGCTGCAAATTTAATTAACCTATCAAAGAAGTTTTCGCAGGGTTCAGCACGAGCTGTGCTATAATATATTTAATGTTTTTAGCTTCATCCAATCCTAACTTGCACATGAATTTACGCTTCCATGTTAATTTTTTTCAAATACAATTAATGAACTTATAACTAAGTCCTATCGACTAAGTCTGTTCATTTTCGAACAGACTGGCCGAAGTTACGTAAGTTAGAATCTGTTCAAGCTTCATAGCACTTCTACTTAAGGCAAAATTAAAGGAAATGATACATTTATCAAGTTCTCAACTTTTTACTGTAGCTGTAAATTTAATTAACCTATCAAAGAAGTTCTCGCAGGGTTCAGCACAAGCTGTGCTAAGATACATTTAATGTTTTTAGCTTCATCCAATCCTAACTTGCACATGAATTTACGCTTCCATGTTAATTTTTTTCAAATACAATTAATGAACTTATAACTAAGTCCTATCGACTAAGTCTGTTCATTTTCGAACAGACTGGCCGAAGTTACGAAAGTTAGAACCTGTTCAAGCTTCATAGCAATCCTACTTAAAGGAAAAATAAAGGACATGATACATTTATCAAGTTCTCAACTTTTTACTGTAGCTGTCAATTTAATTAACCTAACAAAGAAGTTCTCGCAAGGTTCAGCACGAGCTGTGCTAAAATATATTTAATGTTTGTAGTTTCATCCAATCCCACCTTGCACATGAATTTACGATTTCACGTTGATTTTTTTCAAATACAATTAGTGAACTTATCACTAAGTCCTATCGACTAAGTCGGTTCATTTTCGAGCATAATGGTTGAAGTTACGTAAGATAGAAACTTTTCAGGCTTCGTAGTAATTCTACTCAAGACTAAAATCCAAAATATTATACCTTCAGCAATTTTCCGACTTCTTACTGTAGCTGGAAATGTGTATGACCTATCGAACAAGTTGTTGCAAGGTTGAGCATGTGATGAGTTACATTACATCGAATGTTTTTTGTTTTAATATCTTTACTTACCCGTGATTTTATGGCTACATAATGATTATTTGGAATATATTCATTGGTCCTATCAACTCAGCACTTTCATTTTCGATCATAACGGCCGAAGTTACGTAAGTTAGAATCTGTTCAAGCTTCATAGCACTTCTACTTAAGGCAAAATTAAAGGAAATGATACATTTATCAAGTTCTCAACTTTTTACTGTAGCTGTAAATTTAATTAACCTAACAAAGAAGTTCTCGCAAGGTTCAGCACGAGCTGTGCTAAAATATATTTAATGTTTGTAGTTTCATCCAATCCCACCTTGCACATGAATTTACGATTTCACGTTGATTTTTTTCAAATACAATTAGTGAACTTATCACTAAGTCCTATCGACTAAGTCGGTTCATTTTCGAGCATAATGGTTGAAGTTACGTAAGATAGAAACTTTTCAGGCTTCGTAGTAATTCTACTCAAGACTAAAATCCAAAACATTATACCTTCAGCAATTTTCCGACTTTTTACTGTAGCTGGAAATGTGTATGACCTTTCGAACAAGTTGTTGCAAGGTTGAGCATTTGCTGAGTTACATTACATCGAATGTTTTTTTGTTTTAATATCTTTACTTACCCGTGACTTTATGGCTACATAATGATTATTTTGAATATATTTATTGGTCATATCAACTCATCACTTTCATTTTCGAACATAGCGGACGAAGTTGCGTAAGTTAGTATCTGTTCAAACTTCATAGCATTTCTACTTAAGGGTAAAATAAAGGGCATGATACATTTATGAAGTACTCAAGTTTTTACTGTAGCTGCAAATTTAATTAACCTATCATAGAAGTTCTCGCAGGGTTCAGCACAAGCTGTGCTAAAATATATTTAATGTTTGTAGTTTCATCCAATCCCACCTTGCACATGAATTTACGATTTCACGTTGATTTTTTTCAAATACAATTAGTGAACTTATCACTAAGTCCTATCGACTAAGTCGGTTCATTTTCGAGCATAATGGTTGAAGTTACGTAAGATAGAAACTTTTCAGGCTTCGTAGTAATTCTACTCAGGACTAAAATCCAAAACATTATACCTTCAGCAATTTTCCGACTTTTTACTGTAGCTGGAAATGTGTAAGACCTTTCGAACAAGTTGTTGCAAGGTTGAGCATTTGCTGAGTTACATTACACCGAATGTTTTTTTGTTTTAATATCTTTACTTACCCTTGACTTTATGGCTACATAATGATTATTTTGAATATATTTATTGGTCCTATCAACTCATCACTTTCATTTTCGAACCTAGCGGACGAAGTTGCGTAAGTTAGTATCTGTTCAAACTTCATAGCATTTCTACTTAAGGGTAAAATAAAGGGCATGAAACATTTATGAATTTCTCAAGTTTTTACTGTAGCTGCAAATTTAATTAACCTATCATAGAAGTTCTCGCAGGGTTCAGCACAAGCTGTGCTAAGATACATTTAATGTTTTTAGCTTCATCCAATCCTAACTTGCACATGAATTTACGGTTCCTTGTTAATTATTTCCAAATATAATTAATGAACTTATCATTAAGTCCTATCGACTAAGTCGGTTCATTTGCGAGCATAATGGTCGGAGTTACGTAAGATAGAATCTTTTCAGGCTTGGTAGTAATTCTACTCAAGACTAAAATTCAAAATATTATACTTTTTACAATTTTTCAACTTTTTACTGTAGCTGGAAATGTATATGGCCTATCGAACAAGTTGTTGCAAAGTTGAACATGTGATGAGTTACATTACATCGAATGTTTTTTGTTTTAATACCTTTACTTACCCGTGAATTTATGGCTACATAATGATTATTTGGAATATATTCATTGGTCCTATCAACTCATCACTTTCATTTTCGAACATACCGGACGAAGTTGCGTAAGTTAGTATCTGTTCAAACTTCATAGCATTTCTACTTAAGGGTAAAATAAAGGGCATGATACATTTATGAAGTTCTCAAGTTTTTACTGTAGCTGCAAATTTAATTAACCTATCATAGAAGTTCTCGCAGGGTTCAGCACAAGCTGTGCTAAGATACATTTAATGTTTTTAGCTTCATCCAACCCTAACTTGCACATGAATTTACGGTTCCTTGTTAATTATTTCCAAATAAAATTAATGAACTTATCATTAAGTCCTATCGACTAAGTCGGTTCATTTGCGAGCATAATGGTCGGAGTTACGTAAGATAGAATCTTTTCACACTTGGT
This sequence comes from Platypus cylindrus, assembly GCA_949748235.1. Taxonomy (NCBI): domain Eukaryota; kingdom Metazoa; phylum Arthropoda; class Insecta; order Coleoptera; family Curculionidae; genus Platypus; species Platypus cylindrus. The sequence goes on along the minus strand of CATIYE010000002.1, from coordinate 761,147 downwards.
AGTAATTCTACTCAAGACTAAAATTCAAAATATTATACTTTTTACAATTTTTCAACTTTTTACTGTAGCTGGAAATGTATATGACCTATCGAACAAGTTGTTGCAAGGTTGAACATGTGATGAGTTACATTACATCGAATGTTTTTTGTTTTAATATCTTTACTTACCCGTGATTTTATGGCTACATAATGATTATTTGGAATATATTCATTGGTCCTATCAACTCAGCACTTTCATTTTCGATCATAACGGCCGAAGTTACGTAAGTTAGAATCTGTTCAAGCTTCATAGCACTTCTACTTAAGGCAAAATTAAAGGAAATGATACATTTATCAAGTTCTCAACTTTTTACTGTAGCTGTAAATTTAATTAACCTAACAAAGAAGTTCTCGCAAGGTTCAGCACGAGCTGTGCTAAAATATATTTAATGTTTGTAGTTTCATCCAATCCCACCTTGCACATGAATTTACGATTTCACGTTGATTTTTTTCAAATACAATTAGTGAACTTATCACTAAGTCCTATCGACTAAGTCGGTTCATTTTCGAGCATAATGGTTGAAGTTACGTAAGATAGAAACTTTTCAGGCTTCGTAGTAATTCTACTCAAGACTAAAATCCAAAACATTATACCTTCAGCAATTTTCCGACTTTTTACTGTAGCTGGAAATGTGTATGACCTTTCGAACAAGTTGTTGCAAGGTTGAGCATTTGCTGAGTTACATTACATCGAATGTTTTTTTGTTTTAATATCTTTACTTACCCGTGACTTTATGGCTACATAATGATTATTTTGAATATATTTATTGGTCATATCAACTCATCACTTTCATTTTCGAACATAGCGGACGAAGTTGCGTAAGTTAGTATCTGTTCAAACTTCATAGCATTTCTACTTAAGGGTAAAATAAAGGGCATGAAACATTTATGAATTTCTCAAGTTTTTACTGTAGCTGCAAATTTAATTAACCTATCATAGAAGTTCTCGCAGGGTTCAGCACAAGCTGTGCTAAGATACATTTAATGTTTTTAGCTTCATCCAATCCTAACTTGCACATGAATTTACGGTTCCTTGTTAATTATTTCCAAATATAATTAATGAACTTATCATTAAGTCCTATCGACTAAGTCGGTTCATTTGCGAGCATAATGGTCGGAGTTACGTAAGATAGAATCTTTTCAGGCTTGGTAGTAATTCTACTCAAGACTAAAATTCAAAATATTATACTTTTTACAATTTTTCAACTTTTTACTGTAGCTGGAAATGTATATGGCCTATCGAACAAGTTGTTGCAAAGTTGAACATGTGATGAGTTACATTACATCGAATGTTTTTTGTTTTAATACCTTTACTTACCCGTGAATTTATGGCTACATAATGATTATTTGGAATATATTCATTGGTCCTATCAACTCATCACTTTCATTTTCGAACATAGCGGACGAAGTTGCGTAAGTTAGTATCTGTTCAAACTTCATAGCATTTCTACTTAAGGGTAAAATAAAGGGCATGATACATTTATGAAGTTCTCAAGTTTTTACTGTAGCTGCAAATTTAATTAACCTATCATAGAAGTTCTCGCAGGGTTCAGCACAAGCTGTGCTAAGATACATTTAATGTTTTTAGCTTCATCCAATCCTAACTTGCACATGAATTTACGGTTCCTTGTTAATTATTTCCAAATAAAATTAATGAACTTATCATTAAGTCCTATCGACTAAGTCGGTTCATTTGCGAGCATAATGGTCGGAGTTACGTAAGATAGAATCTTTTCAGGCTTGGTAGTAATTCTACTCAAGACTAAAATTCAAAATATTATACTTTTTACAATTTTTCAACTTTTTACTGTAGCTGGAAATGTATATGACCTATCGAACAAGTTGTTGCAAGGTTGAACATGTGATGAGTTACATTACATCGAATGTTTTTTGTTTTAATATCTTTACTTACCCGTGATTTTATGGCTACATAATGATTATTTGGAATATATTCATTGGTCCTATCAACTCAGCACTTTCATTTTCGATCATAACGGCCGAAGTTACGTAAGTTAGAATCTGTTCAAGCTTCATAGCACTTCTACTTAAGGCAAAATTAAAGGAAATGATACATTTATCAAGTTCTCAACTTTTTACTGTAGCTGTAAATTTAATTAACCTAACAAAGAAGTTCTCGCAAGGTTCAGCACGAGCTGTGCTAAAATATATTTAATGTTTGTAGTTTCATCCAATCCCACCTTGCACATGAATTTACGATTTCACGTTGATTTTTTTCAAATACAATTAGTGAACTTATCACTAAGTCCTATCGACTAAGTCGGTTCATTTTCGAGCATAATGGTTGAAGTTACGTAAGATAGAAACTTTTCAGGCTTCGTAGTAATTCTACTCAAGACTAAAATCCAAAACATTATACCTTCAGCAATTTTCCGACTTTTTACTGTAGCTGGAAATGTGTATGACCTTTCGAACAAGTTGTTGCAAGGTTGAGCATTTGCTGAGTTACATTACATCGAATGTTTTTTTGTTTTAATATCTTTACTTACCCGTGACTTTATGGCTACATAATGATTATTTTGAATATATTTATTGGTCATATCAACTCATCACTTTCATTTTCGAACATAGCGGACGAAGTTGCGTAAGTTAGTATCTGTTCAAACTTCATAGCATTTCTACTTAAGGGTAAAATAAAGGGCATGATACATTTATGAAGTTCTCAAGTTTTTACTGTAGCTGCAAATTTAATTAACCTATCATAGAAGTTCTCGCAGGGTTCAGCACAAGCTGTGCTAAGATACATTTAATGTTTTTAGCTTCATCCAATCCTAACTTGCACATGAATTTACGGTTCCTTGTTAATTATTTCCAAATAAAATTAATGAACTTATCATTAAGTCCTATCGACTAAGTCGGTTCATTTGCGAGCATAATGGTCGGAGTTACGTAAGATAGAATCTTTTCAGGCTTGGTAGTAATTCTACTCAAGACTAAAATTCAAAATATTATACTTTTTACAATTTTTCAACTTTTTACTGTAGCTGGAAATGTATATGACCTATCGAACAAGTTGTTGCAAAGTTGAACATGTGATGAGTTACATTACATCGAATGTTTTTTGTTTTAATATCTTTACTTACCCGTGATTTTATGGCTACATAATGATTATTTGGAATATATTCATTGGTCCTATCAACTCAGCACTTTCATTTTCGATCATAACGGCCGAAGTTGCGTAAGTTAGTATCTGTTCAAACTTCATAGCATTTCTACTTAAGGGTAAAATAAAGGGCATGATACATTTATGAAGTTCTCAACTTTTTACTGTAGCTGCAAATTTAATTAACCTATCAAAGAAGTTCTCGCAGGGTTCAGCACAAGCTGTGCTAAGATACATTTAATGTTTTTAGCTTCATCCAATCCTAACTTGCACATGAGTTTACGGTTCCATGTTAATTTTTTTTAAATACAATTAATGTACTTATCACTAAGTCCTATCGACTAAGTCTGTTCATTTTCGAGCATAATGGTCGGAGTTACGTAAGATAGAAACTTTTCAAGCTTCGTAGTAATTCTACTCAAGACTAAAATTCAAAACATTTTATATTTAGCAATTTTTGAACTTTTTACTGTAGCTGGAAATGTATATGACCTATCGAACAAGTTGTTGCAAGGTTGAGCATGTGATGAGTTACATTACATCAAATGTTTTTTTGTTTTCATTTCTTTACTTACGCTTGACTTTATAGCTAAATAATGATTATTTTGAATATATTCATTGGTCCTATCAACTCAGCACTTTAATTTTCGATCATAACGGCCGAAGTTACGTAAGTTAGAATCTGTTCAAACTTCATAGCATTTCTACTTAAGGGTAAAATAAAGGGCATGATACATTTATGAAGTTCTCAACTTTTTACTGTAGCTGCAAATTTAATTAGCCAATCAAAGAAGTTCTCGCAGGGTTCAGCACAAGCTGTGCTAAGATACATTTAATGTTTTTGGCTTCATCCAATCCTAACTTGCACATGAGTTTACGGTTCCATGTTAATTTTTTTTAAATACAATTAATGTACTTATCACTAAGTCCTATCGACTAAGTCTGTTCATTTTCGAGCATAATGGTCGGAGTTACGTAAGATAGAATCTTTTCAGGCTTGGTAGTAATTCTACTCAAGACTAAAAGTCAAAACATTTTATCTTTAGCAATTTTTCAACTTTTTACTGTAGCTGGAAATGTATATGACCTATCGAACAAGTTGTTGCAAGGTTGGGCATGTAATGAGTTACATTACATCGAATGTTTTTTGATTTAATATCTATACTTACCCGTGACTTTATGGCTACATATTGACTATTTTGAATATATTTTTTGGTCCTATCAACTCAGCACTTTGATTTTCGAATATAACGGCCGAAGTTACGTAAGTTAGAATCTGTTCAAGCTTCATAGCACTTCTACTTAAGGGTAAAATAAAGGACATGATACTTTTAGCAAGTTCTCAACTTTTTACTGTAGCTGCAAATTTAATTAACCTATCAAAGAAGTTCTCGCAGGGTTCAGCGCAAGCTGTGCTAAGATACATTTAATGTTTTTAGCTTCATCCAATCCTAACTTGCACATGAATTTACGGTTCCTTGTTAATTATTTCCAAATATAATTAATGAACTTATCATTAAGTCCTATCGACTAAGTCGGTTCATTTGCGAGCATAATGGTCGGAGTTACGTAAGATAGAATCTTTTCAGGCTTGGTAGTAATTCTACTCAAGACTAAAATCCAAAACATTATACCTTCAGCAATTTTCCGACTTTTTACTGTAGCTGGAAATGTGTATGACCTTTCGAACAAGTTGTTGCAAGGTTGAGCATTTGCTGAGTTACATTACATCGAATGTTTTTTTGTTTTAATATCTTTACTTACCCTTGACTTTATGGCTACATAATGATTATTTTGAATATATTTATTGGTCCTATCAACTCATCACTTTCATTTTCGAACATAGCGGACGAAGTTGCGTAAGTTAGTATCTGTTCAAACTTCATAGCATTTCTACTTAAGGGTAAAATAAAGGGCATGATACATTTATGAATTTCTCAAGTTTTTACTGTAGCTGCAAATTTAATTAACCTATCATAGAAGTTCTCGCAGGGTTCAGCACAAGCTGTGCTAAGATACATTTAATGTTTTTAGCTTCATCCAATCCTAACTTGCACATAAATTTACGGTTCCTTGTTAATTATTTCCAAATATAATTAATGAACTTATCATTAATTCCTATCGACTAAGTCGGTTCATTTGCGAGCATAATGGTCGGAGTTACGTAAGATAGAATCTTTTCAGGCTTGGTAGTAATTCTACTCAAGACTAAAATTCAAAATATTATACTTTTTACAATTTTTCAACTTTTTACTGTAGCTGGAAATGTATATGACCTATCGAACAAGTTGTTGCAAGGTTGAACATGTGATGAGTTACATTACATCGAATGTTTTTTGTTTTAATATCTTTACTTACCCGTGAATTTATGGCTACATAATGATTATTTGGAATATATTCATTGGTCCTATCAACTCAGCACTTTCATTTTCGATCATATCGGCCGAAGTTACGTAAGTTAGAATCTGTTCAAGCTTCATAGCACTTCTACTTAAGGCAAAATTAAAGGACATGATACATTTATCAAGTTCTCAACTTTTTACTGTAGCTGTAAATTTAATTAACCTAACAAAGAAGTTCTCGCAAGGTTCAGCACGAGCTGTGCTAAAATATATTTAATGTTTGTAGTTTCATCCAATCCCACCTTGCACATGAATTTACGATTTCACGTTGATTTTTTTCAAATACAATTAGTGAACTTATCACTAAGTCCTATCGACTAAGTCGGTTCATTTTCGAGCATAATGGTTGAAGTTACGTAAGATAGAAACTTTTCAGGCTTCGTAGTAATTCTACTCAAGACTAAAATCCAAAACATTATACCTTCAGCTATTTTCCGACTTTTTACTGTAGCTGGAAATGTATATGACCTATCGAACAAGTTGTTGCAAGGTTGAACATGTGATGAGTTACATTATATCGAATGTTTTTTGTTTTAATATCTTTACTTACCCGTGATTTTATGGCTTCATAATGATTATTTGGAATATATTCATTGGTCCTATCAACTCAGCACTTTCATTTTCGATCATAACGGCCGAAGTTACGTAAGTTAGAATCTGTTCAAGCTTCATAGCACTTCTACTTAAGGCAAAATTAAAGGACATGATACATTTATCAAGTTCTCAACTTTTTACTGTAGCTGTAAATTTAATTAACCTAACAAAGAAGTTCTCGCAAGGTTCAGCACGAGCTGTGCTAAAATATATTTAATGTTTGTAGTTTCATCCAATCCCACCTTGCACATGAATTTACGATTTCACGTTGATTTTTTTCAAATACAATTAGTGAACTTATCACTAAGTCCTATCGACTAAGTCGGTTCATTTTCGAGCATAATGGTTGAAGTTACGTAAGATAGAAACTTTTCAGGCTTCGTAGTAATTCTACTCAAGACTAAAATTCAAAATATTATACTTTTTACAATTTTTCAACTTTTTACTGTAGCTGGAAATGTATATGACCTATCGAACAAGTTGTTGCAAGGTTGAGCATTTGCTGAGTTACATTACATCGAATGTTTTTTTGTTTTAATATCTTTACTTACCCGTGACTTTATGGCTACATAATGATTATTTGGAATATATTCATTGGTCCTATCAACTCAGCACTTTCATTTTCGATCATAACGGCCGAAGTTACGTAAGTTAGAATCTGTTCAAGCTTCATAGCACTTCTACTTAAGGCAAAATTAAAGGAAATGATACATTTATCAAGTTCTCAACTTTTTACTGTAGCTGTAAATTTAATTAACCTAACAAAGAAGTTCTCGCAAGGTTCAGCACGAGCTGTGCTAAAATATATTTAATGTTTGTAGTTTCATCCAATCCCACCTTGCACATGAATTTACGATTTCACGTTGATTTTTTTCAAATACAATTAGTGAACTTATCACTAAGTCCTATCGACTAAGTCGGTTCATTTTCGAGCATAATGGTTGAAGTTACGTAAGATAGAAACTTTTCAGGCTTCGTAGTAATTCTACTCAAGACTAAAATTCAAGACATTATACCTTCAGCAATTTTCCGACTTTTTACTGTAGCTGGAAATGTGTATGACCTTTCGAACAAGTTGTTGCAAGGTTGAGCATTTGCTGAGTTACATTACATCGAATGTTTTTTTGTTTTAATATCTTTACTTACCCTTGACTTTATGGCTACATAATGATTATTTTGAATATATTTATTGGTCCTATCAACTCATCACTTTCATTTTCGAACATAGCGGACGAAGTTGCGTAAGTTAGTATCTGTTCAAACTTCATAGCATTTCTACTTAAGGGTAAAATAAAGGGCATGATACATTTATGAAGTTCTCAACTTTTTACTGTAGCTGCAAATTTAATTAACCTATCAAAGAAGTTCTCGCAGGGTTCAGCACAAGCTGTGCTAAGATACATTTAATGTTTTTAGCTTCATCCAATCCTAACTTGCACATGAGTTTACGGTTCCATGTTAATTTTTTTTAAATACAATTAATGTACTTATCACTAAGTCCTATCGACTAAGTCTGTTCATTTTCGAGCATAATGGTCGGAGTTACGTAAGATAGAAACTTTTCAAGCTTCGTAGTAATTCTACTCAAGACTAAAATTCAAAACATTTTATCTTTAGCAATTTTTGAACTTTTTACTGTAGCTGGAAATGTATATGACCTATCGAACAAGTTGTTGCAAGGTTGAGCATGTGATGAGTTACATTACATCAAATGTTTTTTTGTTTTCATTTCTTTACTTACGCTTGACTTTATAGCTAAATAATGATTATTTTGAATATATTCATTGGTCCTATCAACTCAGCACTTTAATTTTCGATCATAACGGCCGAAGTTACGTAAGTTAGAATCTGTTCAAACTTCATAGCATTTCTACTTAAGGGTAAAATAAAGGGCATGATACATTTATGAAGTTCTCAACTTTTTACTGTAGCTGCAAATTTAATTAGCCAATCAAAGAAGTTCTCGCAGGGTTCAGCACAAGCTGTGCTAAGATACATTTAATGTTTTTGGCTTCATCCAATCCTAACTTGCACATGAGTTTACGGTTCCATGTTAATTTTTTTTAAATACAATTAATGTACTTATCACTAAGTCCTATCGACTAAGTCTGTTCATTTTCGAGCATAATGGTCGGAGTTACGTAAGATAGAATCTTTTCAGGCTTGGTAGTAATTCTACTCAAGACTAAAAGTCAAAACATTTTATCTTTAGCAACTTTTCAACTTTTTACTGTAGCTGGAAATGTATATGACCTATCGAACAAGTTGTTGCAAGGTTGGGCATGTAATGAGTTACATTACATCGAATGTTTTTTGATTTAATATCTATACTTACCCGTGACTTTATGGCTACATATTGACTATTTTGAATATATTTTTTGGTCCTATCAACTCAGCACTTTGATTTTCGAATATAACGGCCGAAGTTACGTAAGTTAGAATCTGTTCAAGCTTCATAGCACTTCTACTTAAGGGTAAAATAAAGGACATGATACTTTTAGCAAGTTCTCAACTTTTTACTGTAGCTGCAAATTTAATTAACCTATCAAAGAAGTTCTCGCAGGGTTCAGCGCAAGCTGTGCTAAGATACATTTAATGTTTTTAGCTTCATCCAATCCTAACTTGCACATGAATTTACGGTTCCTTGTTAATTATTTCCAAATATAATTAATGAACTTATCATTAAGTCCTATCGACTAAGTCGGTTCATTTGCGAGCATAATGGTCGGAGTTACGTAAGATAGAATCTTTTCAGGCTTGGTAGTAATTCTACTCAAGACTAAAATCCAAAACATTATACCTTCAGCAATTTTCCGACTTTTTACTGTAGCTGGAAATGTGTATGACCTTTCGAACAAGTTGTTGCAAGGTTGAGCATTTGCTGAGTTACATTACATCGAATGTTTTTTTGTTTTAATATCTTTACTTACCCTTGACTTTATGGCTACATAATGATTATTTTGAAAATATTTATTGGTCCTATCAACTCATCACTTTCATTTTCGAACATAGCGGACGAAGTTGCGTAAGTTAGTATCTGTTCAAACTTCATAGCATTTCTACTTAAGGGTAAAATAAAGGGCATGATACATTTATGAATTTCTCAAGTTTTTACTGTAGCTGCAAATTTAATTAACCTATCATAGAAGTTCTCGCAGGGTTCAGCACAAGCTGTGCTAAGATACATTTAATGTTTTTAGCTTCATCCAATCCTAACTTGCACATGAATTTACGGTTCCTTGTTAATTATTTCCAAATATAATTAATGAACTTATCATTAAGTCCTATCGACTAAGTCGGTTCATTTGCGAGCATAATGGTCGGAGTTACGTAAGATAGAATCTTTTCAGGCTTGGTAGTAATTCTACTCAAGACTAAAATTCAAAATATTATACTTTTTACAATTTTTCAACTTTTTACTGTAGCTGGAAATGTATATGACCTATCGAACAAGTTGTTGCAAGGTTGAACATGTGATGAGTTACATTACATCGAATGTTTTTTGTTTTAATATCTTTACTTACCCGTGAATTTATGGCTACATAATGATTATTTGGAATATATTCATTGGTCCTATCAACTCAGCACTTTCATTTTCGATCATATCGGCCGAAGTTACGTAAGTTAGAATCTGTTCAAGCTTCATAGCACTTCTACTTAAGGCAAAATTAAAGGACATGATACATTTATCAAGTTCTCAACTTTTTACTGTAGCTGTAAATTTAATTAACCTAACAAAGAAGTTCTCGCAAGGTTCAGCACGAGCTGTGCTAAAATATATTTAATGTTTGTAGTTTCATCCAATCCCACCTTGCACATGAATTTACGATTTCACGTTGATTTTTTTCAAATACAATTAGTGAACTTATCACTAAGTCCTATCGACTAAGTCGGTTCATTTTCGAGCATAATGGTTGAAGTTACGTAAGATAGAAACTTTTCAGGCTTCGTAGTAATTCTACTCAAGACTAAAATCCAAAACATTATACCTTCAGCTATTTTCCGACTTTTTACTGTAGCTGGAAATGTATATGACCTATCGAACAAGTTGTTGCAAGGTTGAACATGTGATGAGTTACATTATATCGAATGTTTTTTGTTTTAATATCTTTACTTACCCGTGATTTTATGGCTTCATAATGATTATTTGGAATATATTCATTGGTCCTATCAACTCAGCACTTTCATTTTCGATCATAACGGCCGAAGTTACGTAAGTTAGAATCTGTTCAAGCTTCATAGCACTTCTACTTAAGGCAAAATTAAAGGACATGATACATTTATCAAGTTCTCAACTTTTTACTGTAGCTGTAAATTTAATTAACCTAACAAAGAAGTTCTCGCAAGGTTCAGCACGAGCTGTGCTAAAATATATTTAATGTTTTTAGTTTCATCCAATCCCACCTTGCACATGAATTTACGATTTCACGTTGATTTTTTTCAAATACAATTAGTGAACTTATCACTAAGTCCTATCGACTAAGTCGGTTCATTTTCGAGCATAATGGTTGAAGTTACGTAAGATAGAAACTTTTCAGGCTTCGTAGTAATTCTACTCAAGACTAAAATTCAAAATATTATACTTTTTACAATTTTTCAACTTTTTACTGTAGCTGGAAATGTATATGACCTATCGAACAAGTTGTTGCAAGGTTGAGCATTTGCTGAGTTACATTACATCGAATGTTTTTTTGTTTTAATATCTTTACTTACCCGTGACTTTATGGCTACATAATGATTATTTGGAATATATTCATTGGTCCTATCAACTCAGCACTTTCATTTTCGATCATAACGGCCGAAGTTACGTAAGTTAGAATCTGTTCAAGCTTCATAGCACTTCTACTTAAGGCAAAATTAAAGGAAATGATACATTTATCAAGTTCTCAACTTTTTACTGTAGCTGTAAATTTAATTAACCTAACAAAGAAGTTCTCGCAAGGTTCAGCACGAGCTGTGCTAAAATATATTTAATGTTTGTAGTTTCATCCAATCCCACCTTGCACATGAATTTACGATTTCACGTTGATTTTTTTCAAATACAATTAGTGAACTTATCACTAAGTCCTATCGACTAAGTCGGTTCATTTTCGAGCATAATGGTTGAAGTTACGTAAGATAGAAACTTTTCAGGCTTCGTAGTAATTCTACTCAAGACTAAAATTCAAGACATTATACCTTCAGCAATTTTCCGACTTTTTACTGTAGCTGGAAATGTGTATGACCTTTCGAACAAGTTGTTGCAAGGTTGAGCATTTGCTGAGTTACATTACATCGAATGTTTTTTTGTTTTAATATCTTTACTTACCCTTGACTTTATGGCAACATAATGATTATTTTGAATATATTTATTGGTCCTATCAACTCATCACTTTCATTTTCGAACATAGCGGACGAAGTTGCGTAAGTTAGTATCTGTTCAAACTTCATAGCATTTCTACTTAAGGGTAAAATAAAGGGCATGATACATTTATGAATTTCTCAAGTTTTTACTGTAGCTGCAAATTTAATTAACCTATCATAGAAGTTCTCGCAGGGTTCAGCACAAGCTGTGCTAAGATACATTTAATGTTTTTAGCTTCATCCAATCCTAACTTGCACATGAATTTACGGTTCCTTGTTAATTATTTCCAAATATAGTTAATGAACTTATCATTAAGTCCTATCGACTAAGTCGGTTCATTTTCGAGCATAATGGTCGGAGTTACGTAAGATAGAATCTTTTCAGGCTTGGTAGTAATTCTACTCAAGACTAAAATTCAAAATATTATACTTTTTACAATTTTTCAACTTTTTACTGTAGCTGGAAATGTATATGACCTATCGAACAAGTTGTTGCAAGGTTGAACATGTGATGAGTTACATTACATCGAATGTTTTTTGTTTTAATATCTTTACTTACCCGTGAATTTATGGCTACATAATGATTATTTGGAATATATTCATTGGTCCTATCAACTCAGCACTTTCATTTTCGATCATATCGGCCGAAGTTACGTAAGTTAGAATCTGTTCAAGCTTCATAGCACTTCTACTTAAGGCAAAATTAAAGGACATGATACATTTATCAAGTTCTCAACTTTTTACTGTAGCTGTAAATTTAATTAACCTAACAAAGAAGTTCTCGCAAGGTTCAGCACGAGCTGTGCTAAAATATATTTAATGTTTGTAGTTTCATCCAATCCCACCTTGCACATGAATTTACGATTTCACGTTGATTTTTTTCAAATACAATTAGTGAACTTATCACTAAGTCCTATCGACTAAGTCGGTTCATTTTCGAGCATAATGGTTGAAGTTACGTAAGATAGAAACTTTTCAGGCTTCGTAGTAATTCTACTCAAGACTAAAATCCAAAACATTATACCTTCAGCTATTTTCCGACTTTTTACTGTAGCTGGAAATGTATATGACCTATCGAACAAGTTGTTGCAAGGTTGAACATGTGATGAGTTACATTATATCGAATGTTTTTTGTTTTAATATCTTTACTTACCCGTGATTTTATGGCTTCATAATGATTATTTGGAATATATTCATTGGTCCTATCAACTCAGCACTTTCATTTTCGATCATAACGGCCGAAGTTACGTAAGTTAGAATCTGTTCAAGCTTCATAGCACTTCTACTTAAGGCAAAATTAAAGGACATGATACATTTATCAAGTTCTCAACTTTTTACTGTAGCTGTAAATTTAATTAACCTAACAAAGAAGTTCTCGCAAGATTCAGCACGAGCTGTGCTAAAATATATTTAATGTTTGTAGTTTCATCCAATCCCACCTTGCACATGAATTTACGATTTCACGTTGATTTTTTTCAAATACAATTAGTGAACTTATCACTAAGTCCTATCGACTAAGTCGGTTCATTTTCGAGCATAATGGTTGAAGTTACGTAAGATAGAAACTTTTCAAGCTTCGTAGTAATTCTACTCAAGACTAAAATCCAAAACATTATACCTTCAGCAATTTTCCGACTTTTTACTGTAGCTGGAAATGTGTATGACCTTTCGAACAAGTTGTTGCAAGGTTGAGCATTTGCTGAGTTACATTACATCGAATGTTTTTTTGTTTTAATATCTTTACTTACCCGTGACTTTATGGCTACATAATGATTATTTTGAATATATTTATTGGTCCTATCAACTCATCACTTTCATTTTCGAACATAGCGGACGAAGTTGCGTAAGTTAGTATCTGTTCAAGCTTCATAGCATTTCTACTTAAGGGTAAAATAAAGGGCATGATACATTTATGAAGTTCTCAAGTTTTTACTGTAGCTGCAAATTTAATTAACCTATCAAAGAAGTTCTCGCAGGGTTCAGCACAAGCTGTGCTAAGATACATTTAATGTTTTTAGCTTCATCCAATCCTAACTTGCACATGAATTTACGGTTCCTTGTTAATTATTTCCAAATATAATTAATGAACTTATCATTAAGTCCTATCGACTAAGTCGGTTCATTTGCGAGCATAATGGTCGGAGTTACGTAAGATAGAATCTTTTCAGGCTTGGTAGTAATTCTACTCAAGACTAAAATTCAAAATATTATACTTTTTACAATTTTTCAACTTTTTACTGTAGCTGGAAATGTATATGACCTATCGAACAAGTTGTTGCAAGGTGTAACATGTGATGAGTTACATTACATCGAATGTTTTTTTGTTTTAATATCTTTACTTACCCGTGACTTTATGGCTACATAATGATTATTTTGAATATATTTATTGGTCCTATCAACTCAGCACTTTCATTTTCGAACATAGCGGACGAAGTTGCGTAAGTTAGTATCTGTTCAAACTTCATAGCATTTCTACTTAAGGGTAAAATAAAGGGCATGATACATTTATGAAATTCTCAACTTTTTACTGTAGCTGCAAATTTAATTAACCTATCAAAGAAGTTCTCGCAGGGTTCAGCACAAGCTGTGCTAAGATACATTTAATGTTTTTAGCTTCATCCAATCCTAATTTGCACATGAGTTTACGGTTCCATGTTAATTTTTTTTAAATACAATTAATGTACTTATCACTAAGTCCTATCGACTAAGTCTGTTCATTTTCGAGCATAATGGTCGGAGTTACGTAAGATAGAAACTTTTCAAGCTTCGTAGTAATTCTACTCAAGACTAAAATTCAAAACATTTTATCTTTAGCAATTTTTGAACTTTTTACTGTAGCTGGAAATGTATATGACCTATCGAACAAGTTGTTGCAAGGTTGAACATGTGATGAGTTACATTACATCGAATGTTTTTTGTTTTAATATCTTTACTTACCCGTGAATTTATGGCTACATAATGATTATTTGGAATATATTCATTGGTCCTATCAACTCAGCACTTTCATTTTCGATCATATCGGCCGAAGTTACGTAAGTTAGAATCTGTTCAAGCTTCATAGCACTTCTACTTAAGGCAAAATTAAAGGACATGATACATTTATCAAGTTCTCAACTTTTTACTGTAGCTGTAAATTTAATTAACCTAACAAAGAAGTTCTCGCAAGGTTCAGCACGAGCTGTGCTAAAATATATTTAATGTTTGTAGTTTCATCCAATCCCACCTTGCACATGAATTTACGATTTCACGTTGATTTTTTTCAAATACAATTAGTGAACTTATCACTAAGTCCTATCGACTAAGTCGATTCATTTTCGAGCATAATGGTTGAAGTTACGTAAGATAGAAACTTTTCAGGCTTCGTAGTAATTCTACTCAAGACTAAAATCCAAAACATTATACCTTCAGCTATTTTCCGACTTTTTACTGTAGCTGGAAATGTATATGACCTATGGAACAAGTTGTTGCAAGGTTGAACATGTGATGAGTTACATTATATCGAATGTTTTTTGTTTTAATATCTTTACTTACCCGTGATTTTATGGCTTCATAATGATTATTTGGAATATATTCATTGGTCCTATCAACTCAGCACTTTCATTTTCGATCATAACGGCCGAAGTTACGTAAGTTAGAATCTGTTCAAGCTTCATAGCACTTCTACTTAAGGCAAAATTAAAGGACATGATACATTTATCAAGTTCTCAACTTTTTACTGTAGCTGTAAATTTAATTAACCTAACAAAGAAGTTCTCGCAAGGTTCAGCACGAGCTGTGCTAAAATATATTTAATGTTTGTAGTTTCATCCAATCCCACCTTGCACATGAATTTACGATTTCACGTTGATTTTTTTCAAATACAATTAGTGAACTTATCACTAAGTCCTATCGACTAAGTCGGTTCATTTTCGAGCATAATGGTTGAAGTTACGTAAGATAGAAACTTTTCAGGCTTCGTAGTAATTCTACTCAAGACTAAAATTCAAAATATTATACTTTTTACAATTTTTCAACTTTTTACTGTAGCTGGAAATGTATATGACCTATCGAACAAGTTGTTGCAAGGTTGAGCATTTGCTGAGTTACATTACATCGAATGTTTTTTTGTTTTAATATCTTTACTTACCCGTGACTTTATGGCTACATAATGATTATTTGGAATATATTCATTGGTCCTATCAACTCAGCACTTTCATTTTCGATCATAACGGCCGAAGTTACGTAAGTTAGAATCTGTTCAAGCTTCATAGCACTTCTACTTAAGGCAAAATTAAAGGAAATGATACATTTATCAAGTTCTCAACTTTTTACTGTAGCTGTAAATTTAATTAACCTAACAAAGAAGTTCTCGCAAGGTTCAGCACGAGCTGTGCTAAAATATATTTAATGTTTGTAGTTTCATCCAATCCCACCTTGCACATGAATTTACGATTTCACGTTGATTTTTTTCAAATACAATTAGTGAACTTATCACTAAGTCCTATCGACTAAGTCGGTTCATTTTCGAGCATAATGGTTGAAGTTACGTAAGATAGAAACTTTTCAGGCTTCGTAGTAATTCTACTCAAGACTAAAATTCAAGACATTATACCTTCAGCAATTTTCCGACTTTTTACTGTAGCTGGAAATGTGTATGACCTTTCGAACAAGTTGTTGCAAGGTTGAGCATTTGCTGAGTTACATTACATCGAATGTTTTTTTGTTTTAATATCTTTACTTACCCTTGACTTTATGGCAACATAATGATTATTTTGAATATATTTATTGGTCCTATCAACTCATCACTTTCATTTTCGAACATAGCGGACGAAGTTGCGTAAGTTAGTATCTGTTCAAACTTCATAGCATTTCTACTTAAGGGTAAAATAAAGGGCATGATACATTTATGAATTTCTCAAGTTTTTACTGTAGCTGCAAATTTAATTAACCTATCATAGAAGTTCTCGCAGGGTTCAGCACAAGCTGTGCTAAGATACATTTAATGTTTTTAGCTTCATCCAATCCTAACTTGCACATGAATTTACGGTTCCTTGTTAATTATTTCCAAATATAGTTAATGAACTTATCATTAAGTCCTATCGACTAAGTCGGTTCATTTTCGAGCATAATGGTCGGAGTTACGTAAGATAGAATCTTTTCAGGCTTGGTAGTAATTCTACTCAAGACTAAAATTCAAAATATTATACTTTTTACAATTTTTCAACTTTTTACTGTAGCTGGAAATGTATATGACCTATCGAACAAGTTGTTGCAAGGTTGAACATGTGATGAGTTACATTACATCGAATGTTTTTTGTTTTAATATCTTTACTTACCCGTGAATTTATGGCTACATAATGATTATTTGGAATATATTCATTGGTCCTATCAACTCAGCACTTTCATTTTCGATCATATCGGCCGAAGTTACGTAAGTTAGAATCTGTTCAAGCTTCATAGCACTTCTACTTAAGGCAAAATTAAAGGACATGATACATTTATCAAGTTCTCAACTTTTTACTGTAGCTGTAAATTTAATTAACCTAACAAAGAAGTTCTCGCAAGGTTCAGCACGAGCTGTGCTAAAATATATTTAATGTTTGTAGTTTCATCCAATCCCACCTTGCACATGAATTTACGATTTCACGTTGATTTTTTTCAAATACAATTAGTGAACTTATCACTAAGTCCTATCGACTAAGTCGGTTCATTTTCGAGCATAATGGTTGAAGTTACGTAAGATAGAAACTTTTCAGGCTTCGTAGTAATTCTACTCAAGACTAAAATCCAAAACATTATACCTTCGGCTATTTTCCGACTTTTTACTGTAGCTGGAAATGTATATGACCTATCGAACAAGTTGTTGCAAGGTTGAACATGTGATGAGTTACATTATATCGAATGTTTTTTGTTTTAATATCTTTACTTACCCGTGATTTTATGGCTTCATAATGATTATTTGGAATATATTCATTGGTCCTATCAACTCAGCACTTTCATTTTCGATCATAACGGCCGAAGTTACGTAAGTTAGAATCTGTTCAAGCTTCATAGCACTTCTACTTAAGGCAAAATTAAAGGACATGATACATTTATCAAGTTCTCAACTTTTTACTGTAGCTGTAAATTTAATTAACCTAACAAAGAAGTTCTCGCAAGATTCAGCACGAGCTGTGCTAAAATATATTTAATGTTTGTAGTTTCATCCAATCCCACCTTGCACATGAATTTACGATTTCACGTTGATTTTTTTCAAATACAATTAGTGAACTTATCACTAAGTCCTATCGACTAAGTCGGTTCATTTTCGAGCATAATGGTTGAAGTTACGTAAGATAGAAACTTTTCAAGCTTCGTAGTAATTCTACTCAAGACTAAAATCCAAAACATTATACCTTCAGCAATTTTCCGACTTTTTACTGTAGCTGGAAATGTGTATGACCTTTCGAACAAGTTGTTGCAAGGTTGAGCATTTGCTGAGTTACATTACATCGAATGTTTTTTTGTTTTAATATCTTTACTTACCCGTGACTTTATGGCTACATAATGATTATTTTGAATATATTTATTGGTCCTATCAACTCATCACTTTCATTTTCGAACATAGCGGACGAAGTTGCGTAAGTTAGTATCTGTTCAAGCTTCATAGCATTTCTACTTAAGGGTAAAATAAAGGGCATGATACATTTATGAAGTTCTCAAGTTTTTACTGTAGCTGCAAATTTAATTAACCTATCAAAGAAGTTCTCGCAGGGTTCAGCACAAGCTGTGCTAAGATACATTTAATGTTTTTAGCTTCATCCAATCCTAACTTGCACATGAATTTACGGTTCCTTGTTAATTATTTCCAAATATAATTAATGAACTTATCATTAAGTCCTATCGACTAAGTCGGTTCATTTGCGAGCATAATGGTCGGAGTTACGTAAGATAGAATCTTTTCAGGCTTGGTAGTAATTCTACTCAAGACTAAAATTCAAAATATTATACTTTTTACAATTTTTCAACTTTTTACTGTAGCTGGAAATGTATATGACCTATCGAACAAGTTGTTGCAAGGTGTAACATGTGATGAGTTACATTACATCGAATGTTTTTTTGTTTTAATATCTTTACTTACCCGTGACTTTATGGCTACATAATGATTATTTTGAATATATTTATTGGTCCTATCAACTCAGCACTTTCATTTTCGAACATAGCGGACGAAGTTGCGTAAGTTAGTATCTGTTCAAACTTCATAGCATTTCTACTTAAGGGTAAAATAAAGGGCATGATACATTTATGAAATTCTCAACTTTTTACTGTAGCTGCAAATTTAATTAACCTATCAAAGAAGTTCTCGCAGGGTTCAGCACAAGCTGTGCTAAGATACATTTAATGTTTTTAGCTTCATCCAATCCTAATTTGCACATGAGTTTACGGTTCCATGTTAATTTTTTTTAAATACAATTAATGTACTTATCACTAAGTCCTATCGACTAAGTCTGTTCATTTTCGAGCATAATGGTCGGAGTTACGTAAGATAGAAACTTTTCAAGCTTCGTAGTAATTCTACTCAAGACTAAAATTCAAAACATTTTATCTTTAGCAATTTTTGAACTTTTTACTGTAGCTGGAAATGTATATGACCTATCGAACAAGTTGTTGCAAGGTTGAGCATGTGATGAGTTACATTACATCAAATGTTTTTTTGTTTTCATTTCTTTACTTACCCGTGACTTTATGGCTACATAATGATTATTTTGAATATATTTATTGGTCCTATCAACTCATCACTTTCATGTTCGAACATAGCGGACGAAGTTGCGTAAGTTAGTATCTGTTCAAGCTTCATAGCATTTCTACTTAAGGGTAAAATAAAGGGCATGATACATTTATGAAGTTCTCAAGTTTTTACTGTAGCTGCAAATTTAATTAACCTATCAAAGAAGTTCTCGCAGGGTTCAGCACAAGCTGTGCTAAGATACATTTAATGTTTTTAGCTTCATCCAATCCTAACTTGCACATGAGTTTACGGTTCCATGTTAATTTTTTTCAAATACAATTAATGTACTTATCACTAAGTCCTATCGACTAAGTCTGTTCATTTTCGAGCATAATGGTCGGAGTTACGTAAGACAGAAACTTTTCAGGCTTCGTAGTAATTCTACTCAAGACTAAAATCCAAAACATTATACCTTCAGCAATTTTCCGACTTCCTACTGTAGCTGGAAATGTGTATGACCTTTCGAACAAGTTGTTGCTAGGTTGAGCATTTGCTGAGTTACATTACATCGAATGTTTTTTTGTTTTAATATATTTACTTACGCGTGAATTTAGGGCTACATAATGATTATTTTGAATACATTTATTGGTCCTATCAACTCAGCACTTTGATTTTCGAACGTAACGGTCGAAGTTACGTAAGTTAGAATCTGTTCAAGCTTCATAGCACTTCTACTTAAGGGAAAAATAAAGGACATGATACATTTATCAAGTTTTCAAATTTTTACTGTAGCTGCAAATTTAATTTACCTATCAAAGAAGTTTTCGCAGGGTTCAGCACGAGCTGTGCTATAATATATTTAATGTTTTTAGCTTCATCCAATCCTAACTTGCACATGAATTTACGCTTCCATGTTAATATTTTTCAAATACAATTAATGAACTTATAACTAAGTCCTATCGACTAAGTCTGTTCATTTTCGAACAGACTGGCCGAAGTTACGTAAGTTAGAACCTGTTCAAGCTTCATAGCAATCCTACTTAAGGGAAAAATAAAGGACATGATACATTTATCAAGTTCTCAACTTTTTACTATAGCTGCAAATTTAATTAACCTATCAAAGAAGTACTCGCAGGGTTCAGCACGACCTGTGCTAAAATATATTTAATGTTTTTAGCTTCATCCAATCCTAACTTGCACATGATTTTACGGTTCCATGTTAATTTTTTTCATATACAATTAATGAACTTATCACTAAGTTCTACAGACTAAGTCGGTTCATTTTCGAGCATAACGATTGAAGTTACGTAAGATAGAAGCTTTTCAGGCTTCGTAGTAATTCTACTCAAGACTAAAATTCAAAACATTATACCTTTAGCAATTTTTCATCTTTTACTGTAGCTGGAAATGTATATGACCTATCGAACAAGTTGTTGCAAGGTTGAGCATTTGCTGAATTACATTACATCGAATGTTTTTTTGTTTTAATATCTTTACTTACCCGTGACTTTATGGCTACATAATGATTATTTTGAATATATTTATTGGTCCTATCAACTCAGCACTTTCATTTTCGAACATAGCGGACGAAGTTGCGTAAGTTAGTATCTGTTCAAGCTTCATAGCATTTCTACTTAAGGGTAAAATAAAGAGCATGATACATTTATGAAGTTCTCAAGTTTTTACTGTAGCTGCAAATTTAATTAACCTATCAAAGAAGTTCTCGCAGGGTTCAGCACAAGCTGTGCTAAGATACATTTAATGTTTTTAGCTTCATCCAATCCTAACTTGCACATGAATTTACGGTTCCTTGTTAATTATTTCCAAATATAATTAATGAACTTATCATTAAGTCCTATCGACTAAGTCGGTTCATTTGCGAGCATAATGGTCGGAGTTACGTAAGATAGAATCTTTTCAGGCTTGGTAGTAATTCTACTCAAGACTAAAATTCAAAATATTATACTTTTTACAATTTTTCAACTTTTTACTGTAGCTGGAAATGTATATGACCTATCGAACAAGTTGTTGCAAGGTTGAACATGTGATGAGTTACATTACATCGAATGTTTTTTTGTTTTAATATCTTTACTTACCCGTGACTTTATGGCTACATAATGATTATTTTGAATATATTTATTGGTCCTATCAACTCAGCACTTTCATTTTCGAACATAGCGGACGAAGTTGCGTAAGTTAGTATCTGTTCAAACTTCATAGCATTTCTACTTAAGGGTAAAATAAAGGGCATGATACATTTATGAAATTCTCAACTTTTTACTGTAGCTGCAAATTTAATTAACCTATCAAAGAAGTTCTCGCAGGGTTCAGCACAAGCTGTGCTAAGATACATTTAATGTTTTTAGCTTCATCCAATCCTAATTTGCACATGAGTTTACGGTTCCATGTTAATTTTTTTTAAATACAATTAATGTACTTATCACTAAGTCCTATCGACTAAGTCTGTTCATTTTCGAGCATAATGGTCGGAGTTACGTAAGATAGAAACTTTTCAAGCTTCGTAGTAATTCTACTCAATACTAAAATTCAAAACATTTTATCTTTAGCAATTTTTGAACTTTTTACTGTAGCTGGAAATGTATATGACCTATCGAACAAGTTGTTGCAAGGTTGAGCATGTGATGAGTTACATTACATCAAATGTTTTTTTGTTTTCATTTCTTTACTTACGCTTGACTTTATAGCTAAATAATGATTATTTTGAATATATTCATTGGTCCTATCAACTCAGCACTTTCATTTTCGATCATAACGGCCGAAGTTACGTAAGTTAGAATCTGTTCAAACTTCATAGCATTTCTACATAAGGGTAAAATAAAGGGCATGATACATTTATCAAGTTCTCAACTTTTTACTGTAGCTGCAAATTTAATTAACCTATCAAAGAAGTTCTCGCAGGGTTCAGCACAAGCTGTGCTAAGATACATTTAATGTTTTAAGCTTCATCCAATCCTAACTTGCACATGAGTTTACGGTTCCATGTTAATTTTTTTCAAATACAATTAATGTACTTATCACTAAGTCCTATCGACTAAGTCTGTTCATTTTCGAGCATAATGGTCGGAGTTACGTAAGATAGAAACTTTTCAGGCTTCGTAGTAATTCTACTCAAGACTAAAATTCAAAATATTATACTTTTTACAATTTTTCAACTTTTTACTGTAGCTGGAAATGTATATGACCTATCGAACAATTTGTTACAAGGTTGAGCATGTGATGAGTTACATTACATCAAATGTTTGTTTGTTTTAATTTCTTTACTTACGCTTGACTTTATAGCTACATAATGATTATTTTGAATATATTTATTGGTCCTATCAACTCAGCACTTTGATTTTCGAACATAACGGTCGAAGTTGCGTAAGTTAGTATCTGTTCAAACTTCATAGCATTTCTACATAAGGGTAAAATAAAGGGCATGATACATTTATCAAGTTCTCAACTTTTTACTGTAGCTGCAAATTTAATTAACCTATCAAAGAAGTTCTCGCAGGGTTCAGCACAAGCTGTGCTAAGATACATTTAATGTTTTAAGCTTCATCCAATCCTAACTTGCACATGAGTTTACGGTTCCATGTTAATTTTTTTCAAATACAATTAATGTACTTATCACTAAGTCCTATCGACTAAGTCTGTTCATTTTCGAGCATAATGGT
Source organism: Platypus cylindrus (assembly GCA_949748235.1). Taxonomy (NCBI): domain Eukaryota; kingdom Metazoa; phylum Arthropoda; class Insecta; order Coleoptera; family Curculionidae; genus Platypus; species Platypus cylindrus. The sequence goes on along the minus strand of CATIYE010000002.1, from coordinate 738,285 downwards.
CGGAGTTACGTAAGACAGAAACTTTTCAGGCTTCGTAGTAATTCTACTCAAGACTAAAATCCAAAACATTATACCTTCAGCAATTTTCCGACTTCTTACTGTAGCTGGAAATGTGTATGACCTTTCGAACAAGTTGTTGCTAGGTTGAGCATTTGCTGAGTTACATTACATCGAATGTTTTTTTGTTTTAATATATTTACTTACGCGTGAATTTAGGGCTACATAATGATTATTTTGAATACATTTATTGGTCCTATCAACTCAGCACTTTGATTTTCGAACGTAACGGTCGAAGTTACGTAAGTTAGAATCTGTTCAAGCTTCATAGCACTTCTACTTAAGGGAAAAATAAAAGACATGATACATTTATCAAGTTTTCAAATTTTTACTGTAGCTGCAAATTTAATTTACCTATCAAAGAAGTTTTCGCAGGGTTCAGCACGAGCTGTGCTATAATATATTTAATGTTTTTAGCTTCATCCAATCCTAACTTGCACATGAATTTACGCTTCCATGTTAATATTTTTCAAATACAATTAATGAACTTATAACTAAGTCCTATCGACTAAGTCTGTTCATTTTCGAACAGACTGGCCGAAGTTACGTAAGTTAGAACCTGTTCAAGCTTCATAGCAATCCTACTTAAGGGAAAAATAAAGGACATGATACATTTATCAAGTTCTCAACTTTTTACTATAGCTGCAAATTTAATTAACCTATCAAAGAAGTACTCGCAGGGTTCAGCACGACCTGTGCTAAAATATATTTAATGTTTTTAGCTTCATCCAATCCTAACTTGCACATGATTTTACGGTTCCATGTTAATTTTTTTCATATACAATTAATGAACTTATCACTAAGTTCTACAGACTAAGTCGGTTCATTTTCGAGCATAACGATTGAAGTTACGTAAGATAGAAGCTTTTCAGGCTTCGTAGTAATTCTACTCAAGACTAAAATTCAAAACATTATACCTTTAGCAATTTTTCATCTTTTACTGTAGCTGGAAATGTATATGACCTATCGAACAAGTTGTTGCAAGGTTGAGCATTTGCTGAATTACATTACATCGAATGTTTTTTTGTTTTAATATCTTTACTTACCCGTGACTTTATGGCTACATAAAGATTATTTTGAATATATTTATTGGTCCTATCAACTCAGCACTTTCATTTTCGAACATAGAGGACGAAGTTGCGTAAGTTAGTATCTGTTCAAACTTCATAGCACTTCTACTTAAGGGTAAAATAAAGGGCATGATACATTTATCAAGTTCTCAACATTTTACTGTAGCTGCAAATTTAATTAACCTATCAAAGAAGTTCTCGCAGGGTTCAGCACAAGCTGTGCTAAGATACATTTAATGTTTTTAGCTTCATCCAATCCTAACTTGCACATGACTTTACGGTTCCATGTTAATTTTTTTCAAATACAATTAATGTACTTATCACTAAGTCCTATCGACTAAGTCTGTTCATTTTCGAGCATAATGGTCGGAGTTACGTAAGATAGAAACTTTTCAGGCTTCGTAGTAATTCTACTCATGACTAAAATTCAAAGCATTATACCTTTAGCAATTTTTCATCTTTTACTGTAGCTGGAAATGTATATGACCTATCGAACAAGTTGTTGCAAGGCTGAGCATGTGATGAGTTACGTTACATCGAATGTTTTTTTGTTTTAATATCTTTACTTTCGCGTGACTTTATGGCTACACAATGATTATTTGGAATATATTCATTGGTCCTATCAACTCAGCACTTTCATTTTCGAACATAGCGGACGAAGTTGCGTAAGTTAGTATCTGTTCAAACTTCACAGCATTTCTACTTAAGGGTAAAATAAAGGGCATGATACATTTATCAAGTTCTCAACTTTTTACTGTAGCTGCAAATTTAATTAACCTATCAAAGAAGTTCTCGCAGGGTTCAGCACAAGCTGTGCTAAGATACATTTAATGTATTTAGTTTCATCCAATCCCACCTTGCACATGAATTTACGATTTCACGTTGATTTTTTTCAAATACAATTAGTGAACTTATCACTAAGTCCTATCGACTAAGTCGGTTCATTTTCGAGCATAACGGTTGAAGTTACGTAAGATAGAAGCTTTTCAGGCTTCGTAGTAATTCTACTCAAGACTAAAATCCAAAACATTATACCTTCAGCAATTTTCCGACTTTTTACTGTAGCTGGAAATGTGTATGACCTTTCGAACAAGTTGTTGCAAGGTTGAGCATTTGCTGAGTTACATTACATCGAATGTTTTTTTGTTTTAATATCTTTACTTACCCGTGACTTTATGGCTACATAATGATTATTTCGAATATATTTATTGGTCCTATCAACTCAGCACTTTCATTTTCGAACATAGCGGACGAAGTTGCGTAAGTTAAAATCTGTTCAAACTTCATAGCACTTCTACTTAAGGCAAAATTAAAGGACATGATACATTTATCAAGTTCTCAACTTTTTACTGTAGCTGTAAATTTAATTAACCTAACAAAGAAGTTCTCGCAAGGTTCAGCACGAGCTGTGCTAAAATATATTTAATGTTTTTAGATTCATCCAATCCCACCTTGCACATGAATTTACGATTTCACGTTGATTTTTTTCAAATACAATTAGTGAACTTATCACTAAGTCCTATCGACTAAGTCGGTTCATTTTCGAGCATAATGGTTGAAGTTACGTAAGATAGAAACTTTTCAGGCTTCGTAGTAATTCTACTCAAGACTAAAATCCAAAACATTATACCTTCAGCAATTTTCCGACTTTTTACTGTAGCTGGAAATGTGTATGACCTTTCGAACAAGTTGTTGCAAGGCTGAGCATGTGATGAGTTACGTTACATCGAATGTTTTTTTGTTTTAATATCTTTACTTTCGCGTGACTTTATGGCTACACAATGATTATTTGGAATATATTCATTGGTCCTATCAACTCAGCACTTTCATTTTCGAACATAGCGGACGAAGTTGCGTAAGTTAGTATCTGTTCAAACTTCACAGCATTTCTACTTAAGGGTAAAATAAAGGGCATGATACATTTATCAAGTTCTCAACTTTTTACTGTAGCTGCAAATTTAATTAACCTATCAAAGAAGTTCTCGCAGGGTTCAGCACAAGCTGTGCTAAGATACATTTAATGTATTTAGTTTCATCCAATCCCACCTTGCACATGAATTTACGATTTCACGTTGATTTTTTTCAAATACAATTAGTGAACTTATCACTAAGTCCTATCGACTAAGTCGGTTCATTTTCGAGCATAACGGTTGAAGTTACGTAAGATAGAAGCTTTTCAGGCTTCGTAGTAATTCTACTCAAGACTAAAATCCAAAACATTATACCTTCAGCAATTTTCCGACTTTTTACTGTAGCTGGAAATGTGTATGACCTTTCGAACAAGTTGTTGTAAGGTTGAGCATTTGCTGAGTTACATTACATCGAATGTTTTTTTGTTTTAATATCTTTACTTACCCGTGACTTTATGGCTACATAATGATTATTTTGAATATATTTATTGGTCCTATCAACTCAGCACTTTCATTTTCGAACATAGCGGACGAAGTTGCGTAAGTTAGAATCTGTTCAAACTTCATAGCACTTCTACTTAAGGCAAAATTAAAGGACATGATACATTTATCAAGTTCTCAACTTTTTACTGTAGCTGTAAATTTAATTAACCTAACAAAGAAGTTCTCGCAAGGTTCAGCACGAGCTGTGCTAAAATATATTTAATGTTTTTAGATTCATCCAATCCCACCTTGCACATGAATTTACGATTTCACGTTGATTTTTTTCAAATACAATTAGTGAACTTATCACTAAGTCCTATCGACTAAGTCGGTTCATTTTCGAGCATAATGGTTGAAGTTACGTAAGATAGAAACTTTTCAGGCTTCGTAGTAATTCTACTCAAGACTAAAATCCAAAACATTATACCTTCAGCAATTTTCCGACTTTTTACTGTAGCTGGAAATGTGTATGACCTTTCGAACAAGTTGTTGCAAGGTTGAGCATTTGCCGACTTACATTACATCGAATGTTTTTTTGTTTTAATATCTTTACTTACCCGTGACTTTATGGCTACATAATGATTATTTTGAATATATTTATTGGTCCTATCATCTCAGCACTTTCATTTTCGAACATAGCGGACGAAGTTGCGTAAGTTAGTATCTGTTCAAACTTCATAGCATTTCTACTTAAGGGTAAAATAAAGGGCATGATACATTTATCAAGTTCTCAACTTTTTACTGTAGCTGCAAATTTAATTAACCTATCAAAGAAGTTCTCGCAGGGTTCAGCACAAGCTGTGCTAAGATACATTTAATGTTTTTAGCTTCATCCAATCCTAACTTGCACATGAATTTACGGTTCCATGTTAATTTTTTCCAAATATAATTAATGAACTTATCATTAAGTCCTATCGACTAAGTCGGTTCATTTGCGAGCATAATGGTCGGAGTTACGTAAGATAGAATCTTTTCAGGCTTGGTAGTAATTCTACTCAAGACTAAAATCCAAAACATTATACCTTCAGCAATTTTCCGACTTTTTACTGTAGCTGGAAATGTGTATGACCTTTCGAACAAGTTGTTGCAAGGTTGAGCATTTGCCGACTTACATTACATCGAATGTTTTTTTGTTTTAATATCTTTACTTACCCGTGACTTTATGGCTACATAATGATTATTTTGAATATATTTATTGGTCCTATCATCTCAGCACTTTCATTTTCGAACATAGCGGACGAAGTTGCGTAAGTTAGTATCTGTTCAAACTTCATAGCATTTCTACTTAAGGGTAAAATAAAGGGCATGATACATTTATCAAGTTCTCAACTTTTTACTGTAGCTGCAAATTTAATTAACCTATCAAAGAAGTTCTCGCAGGGTTCAGCACAAGCTGTGCTAAGATACATTTAATGTTTTAAGCTTCATCCAATCCTAACTTGCACATGAGTTTACGGTTCCATGTTAATTTTTTTCAAATACAATTAATGTACTTATCACTAAGTCCTATCGACTAAGTCTGTTCATTTTCGAGCATAATGGTCGGAGTTACGTAAGATAGAAACTTTTCAGGCTTCGTAGTAATTCTACTCAAGACTAAAATTCAAAATATTATACTTTTTACAATTTTTCAACTTTTTACTGTAGCTGGAAATGTATATGACCTATCGAACAATTTGTTACAAGGTTGAGCATGTGATGAGTTACATTACATCAAATGTTTGTTTGTTTTAATTTCTTTACTTACGCTTGACTTTATAGCTACATAATGATTATTTTGAATATATTTATTGGTCCTATCAACTCAGCACTTTGATTTTCGAACATAACGGTCGAAGTTGCGTAAGTTAGTATCTGTTCAAACTTCATAGCATTTCTACATAAGGGTAAAATAAAGGGCATGATACATTTATCAAGTTCTCAACTTTTTACTGTAGCTGCAAATTTAATTAACCTATCAAAGAAGTTCTCGCAGGGTTCAGCACAAGCTGTGCTAAGATACATTTAATGTTTTAAGCTTCATCCAATCCTAACTTGCACATGAGTTTACGGTTCCATGTTAATTTTTTTCAAATACAATTAATGTACTTATCACTAAGTCCTATCGACTAAGTCTGTTCATTTTCGAGCATAATGGTCGGAGTTACGTAAGACAGAAACTTTTCAGGCTTCGTAGTAATTCTACTCAAGACTAAAATCCAAAACATTATACCTTCAGCAATTTTCCGACTTCTTACTGTAGCTGGAAATGTGTATGACCTTTCGAACAAGTTGTTGCTAGGTTGAGCATTTGCTGAGTTACATTACATCGAATGTTTTTTTGTTTTAATATATTTACTTACGCGTGAATTTAGGGCTACATAATGATTATTTTGAATACATTTATTGGTCCTATCAACTCAGCACTTTGATTTTCGAACGTAACGGTCGAAGTTACGTAAGTTAGAATCTGTTCAAGCTTCATAGCACTTCTACTTAAGGGAAAAATAAAAGACATGATACATTTATCAAGTTTTCAAATTTTTACTGTAGCTGCAAATTTAATTTACCTATCAAAGAAGTTTTCGCAGGGTTCAGCACGAGCTGTGCTATAATATATTTAATGTTTTTAGCTTCATCCAATCCTAACTTGCACATGAATTTACGCTTCCATGTTAATATTTTTCAAATACAATTAATGAACTTATAACTAAGTCCTATCGACTAAGTCTGTTCATTTTCGAACAGACTGGCCGAAGTTACGTAAGTTAGAACCTGTTCAAGCTTCATAGCAATCCTACTTAAGGGAAAAATAAAGGACATGATACATTTATCAAGTTCTCAACTTTTTACTATAGCTGCAAATTTAATTAACCTATCAAAGAAGTACTCGCAGGGTTCAGCACGACCTGTGCTAAAATATATTTAATGTTTTTAGCTTCATCCAATCCTAACTTGCACATGATTTTACGGTTCCATGTTAATTTTTTTCATATACAATTAATGAACTTATCACTAAGTTCTACAGACTAAGTCGGTTCATTTTCGAGCATAACGATTGAAGTTACGTAAGATAGAAGCTTTTCAGGCTTCGTAGTAATTCTACTCAAGACTAAAATTCAAAACATTATACCTTTAGCAATTTTTCATCTTTTACTGTAGCTGGAAATGTATATGACCTATCGAACAAGTTGTTGCAAGGTTGAGCATTTGCTGAATTACATTACATCGAATGTTTTTTTGTTTTAATATCTTTACTTACCCGTGACTTTATGGCTACATAAAGATTATTTTGAATATATTTATTGGTCCTATCAACTCAGCACTTTCATTTTCGAACATAGAGGACGAAGTTGCGTAAGTTAGTATCTGTTCAAACTTCATAGCACTTCTACTTAAGGGTAAAATAAAGGGCATGATACATTTATCAAGTTCTCAACATTTTACTGTAGCTGCAAATTTAATTAACCTATCAAAGAAGTTCTCGCAGGGTTCAGCACAAGCTGTGCTAAGATACATTTAATGTTTTTAGCTTCATCCAATCCTAACTTGCACATGACTTTACGGTTCCATGTTAATTTTTTTCAAATACAATTAATGTACTTATCACTAAGTCCTATCGACTAAGTCTGTTCATTTTCGAGCATAATGGTCGGAGTTACGTAAGATAGAAACTTTTCAGGCTTCGTAGTAATTCTACTCATGACTAAAATTCAAAGCATTATACCTTTAGCAATTTTTCATCTTTTACTGTAGCTGGAAATGTATATGACCTATCGAACAAGTTGTTGCAAGGCTGAGCATGTGATGAGTTACGTTACATCGAATGTTTTTTTGTTTTAATATCTTTACTTTCGCGTGACTTTATGGCTACACAATGATTATTTGGAATATATTCATTGGTCCTATCAACTCAGCACTTTCATTTTCGAACATAGCGGACGAAGTTGCGTAAGTTAGTATCTGTTCAAACTTCACAGCATTTCTACTTAAGGGTAAAATAAAGGGCATGATACATTTATCAAGTTCTCAACTTTTTACTGTAGCTGCAAATTTAATTAACCTATCAAAGAAGTTCTCGCAGGGTTCAGCACAAGCTGTGCTAAGATACATTTAATGTATTTAGTTTCATCCAATCCCACCTTGCACATGAATTTACGATTTCACGTTGATTTTTTTCAAATACAATTAGTGAACTTATCACTAAGTCCTATCGACTAAGTCGGTTCATTTTCGAGCATAACGGTTGAAGTTACGTAAGATAGAAGCTTTTCAGGCTTCGTAGTAATTCTACTCAAGACTAAAATCCAAAACATTATACCTTCAGCAATTTTCCGACTTTTTACTGTAGCTGGAAATGTGTATGACCTTTCGAACAAGTTGTTGCAAGGTTGAGCATTTGCTGAGTTACATTACATCGAATGTTTTTTTGTTTTAATATCTTTACTTACCCGTGACTTTATGGCTACATAATGATTATTTTGAATATATTTATTGGTCCTATCAACTCAGCACTTTCATTTTCGAACATAGCGGACGAAGTTGCGTAAGTTAAAATCTGTTCAAACTTCATAGCACTTCTACTTAAGGCAAAATTAAAGGACATGATACATTTATCAAGTTCTCAACTTTTTACTGTAGCTGTAAATTTAATTAACCTAACAAAGAAGTTCTCGCAAGGTTCAGCACGAGCTGTGCTAAAATATATTTAATGTTTTTAGATTCATCCAATCCCACCTTGCACATGAATTTACGATTTCACGTTGATTTTTTTCAAATACAATTAGTGAACTTATCACTAAGTCCTATCGACTAAGTCGGTTCATTTTCGAGCATAATGGTTGAAGTTACGTAAGATAGAAACTTTTCAGGCTTCGTAGTAATTCTACTCAAGACTAAAATCCAAAACATTATACCTTCAGCAATTTTCCGACTTTTTACTGTAGCTGGAAATGTGTATGACCTTTCGAACAAGTTGTTGCAAGGCTGAGCATGTGATGAGTTACGTTACATCGAATGTTTTTTTGTTTTAATATCTTTACTTTCGCGTGACTTTATGGCTACACAATGATTATTTGGAATATATTCATTGGTCCTATCAACTCAGCACTTTCATTTTCGAACATAGCGGACGAAGTTGCGTAAGTTAGTATCTGTTCAAACTTCACAGCATTTCTACTTAAGGGTAAAATAAAGGGCATGATACATTTATCAAGTTCTCAACTTTTTACTGTAGCTGCAAATTTAATTAACCTATCAAAGAAGTTCTCGCAGGGTTCAGCACAAGCTGTGCTAAGATACATTTAATGTATTTAGTTTCATCCAATCCCACCTTGCACATGAATTTACGATTTCACGTTGATTTTTTTCAAATACAATTAGTGAACTTATCACTAAGTCCTATCGACTAAGTCGGTTCATTTTCGAGCATAACGGTTGAAGTTACGTAAGATAGAAGCTTTTCAGGCTTCGTAGTAATTCTACTCAAGACTAAAATCCAAAACATTATACCTTCAGCAATTTTCCGACTTTTTACTGTAGCTGGAAATGTGTATGACCTTTCGAACAAGTTGTTGTAAGGTTGAGCATTTGCTGAGTTACATTACATCGAATGTTTTTTTGTTTTAATATCTTTACTTACCCGTGACTTTATGGCTACATAATGATTATTTTGAATATATTTATTGGTCCTATCAACTCAGCACTTTCATTTTCGAACATAGCGGACGAAGTTGCGTAAGTTAGAATCTGTTCAAACTTCATAGCACTTCTACTTAAGGCAAAATTAAAGGACATGATACATTTATCAAGTTCTCAACTTTTTACTGTAGCTGTAAATTTAATTAACCTAACAAAGAAGTTCTCGCAAGGTTCAGCACGAGCTGTGCTAAAATATATTTAATGTTTTTAGATTCATCCAATCCCACCTTGCACATGAATTTACGATTTCACGTTGATTTTTTTCAAATACAATTAGTGAACTTATCACTAAGTCCTATCGACTAAGTCGGTTCATTTTCGAGCATAATGGTTGAAGTTACGTAAGATAGAAACTTTTCAGGCTTCGTAGTAATTCTACTCAAGACTAAAATCCAAAACATTATACCTTCAGCAATTTTCCGACTTTTTACTGTAGCTGGAAATGTGTATGACCTTTCGAACAAGTTGTTGCAAGGTTGAGCATTTGCCGACTTACATTACATCGAATGTTTTTTTGTTTTAATATCTTTACTTACCCGTGACTTTATGGCTACATAATGATTATTTTGAATATATTTATTGGTCCTATCATCTCAGCACTTTCATTTTCGAACATAGCGGACGAAGTTGCGTAAGTTAGTATCTGTTCAAACTTCATAGCATTTCTACTTAAGGGTAAAATAAAGGGCATGATACATTTATCAAGTTCTCAACTTTTTACTGTAGCTGCAAATTTAATTAACCTATCAAAGAAGTTCTCGCAGGGTTCAGCACAAGCTGTGCTAAGATACATTTAATGTTTTTAGCTTCATCCAATCCTAACTTGCACATGAATTTACGGTTCCATGTTAATTTTTTCCAAATATAATTAATGAACTTATCATTAAGTCCTATCGACTAAGTCGGTTCATTTGCGAGCATAATGGTCGGAGTTACGTAAGATAGAATCTTTTCAGGCTTGGTAGTAATTCTACTCAAGACTAAAATTCAAAATATTATACTTTTAGCAATTTTTCAACTTTTTACTGTAGCTGGAAATGTATATGACCTATCGAACAAGGTGTTGCAAGGTTGAGCATGTGATGAGTTACGTTACATCGAATGTTTTTTGTTTTAATATCTTTACTTACGTTTGACTTTATAACTACATAATGATTATTTTGAATATATTTATTGGTCCCATCCACCCTGCAATTCTATTTTCGAATATAACGGCCGAAGTTACGTAAGTTAGAATTTGTTCAAGCCTCATAGCACTTCTACTTAAGGGTATAATAAAGGACATGATACATTTATCAAGTTTTCAACTTTTTACTATAGCTGCAAATTTAATTAACCTATCAAAGAAGTTCTCGCAGGGTTCAGCACAAGCTGTACTAGAATATATTTAATGTTTTTAGCTTCATCCAATCCTAACTTGCACATGAATTTACGATTCCATGTTAATATTTTTCTAATACAATTAATGAACTTATCACTAAGTCCTATCGACTAAGTCTGTTCATTTCCGAGCATAATGGTCAGAGTTACGTAAGATAGAATCTTTTCAGGCCTCGTAGTAATTCTACTCAAGACTAAAATTCAAAACATTATACCTTTAGCAATTTTTCAACTTTCTACTGTAGCTGGAAATGTATATGACCTATCGAACAAGTTGTTGCAAGGTTGAGCATGTGATGAGTTACATTACATCGAATGTTTTTTTGTTTTAATATCTTTACTTACCCGTGACTTTATGGCTACATAATGATTATTTGGAATATATTCATTGGTCCTATCAACTCAGCACTTTCATTTTCGATCATAACGGCCGAAGTTACGTAAGTTAGAATCTGTTCAAGCTTCATAGCACTTCTACTTAAGGCAAAATTAAAGGAAATGATACATTTATCAAGTTCTCAACTTTTTACTGTAGCTGTAAATTTAATTAACCTAACAAAGAAGCTCTCGCAAGGTTCAGCACGAGCTGTGCTAAAATATATTTAATGTTTGTAGTTTCATCCAATCCCAACTTGCACATGAATTTACGATTTCACGTTGATTTTTTTCAAATACAATTAGTGAACTTATCACTAAGTCCTATCGACTAAGTCGGTTCATTTTCGAGCATAATGGTTGAAGGTACGTAAGATAGAAACTTTTCAGGCTTCGTAGTAATTCTACTCAAGACTAAAATCCAAAACATTATACCTTCAGCAATTTTCCGACTTTTTACTGTAGCTGGAAATGTGTATGACCTTTCGAACAAGTTGTTGCAAGGTTGAGCATTTGCTGACTTACATTACATCGAATGTTTTTTTGTTTTAATATCTTTACTTACCCGTGAATTTATGGCTACATAATGATTATTTTGAATATATTTATTGGTCCTATCAACTCATCACTTTCATTTTCGAACATAGCGGACGAAGTTGCGTAAGTTAGTATCTGTTCAAGCTTCATAGCATTTCTACTTAAGGGTAAAATAAAGGGCATGATACATTTATGAAGTTCTCAAGTTTTTACTGTAGCTGCAAATTTAATTAACCTATCAAAGAAGTTCTCGCAGGGTTCAGCACAAGCTGTGCTAAGATACATTTAATGTTTTTAGCTTCATCCAATCCTAACTTGCACATGAATTTACGGTTCCTTGTTAATTATTTCCAAATATAATTAATGAACTTATCATTAAGTCCTATCGACTAAGTCGGTTCATTTGCGAGCATAATGGTCGGAGTTACGTAAGATAGAATCTTTTCAGGCTTGGTAGTAATTCTACTCAAGACTAAAATTCAAAATATTATACTTTTTACTGTAGCTGGAAATGTATATGACCTATCGAACAAGTTGTTGCAAGGTTGAACATGTGATGAGTTACATTACATCGAATGTTTTTTTGTTTTAATATCTTTACTTACCCGTGACTTTATGGCTACATAATGATTATTTTGAATATATTTATTGGTCCTATCAACTCAGCACTTTCATTTTCGAACATAGCGGACGAAGTTGCGTAAGTTAGTATCTGTTCAAACTTCATAGCATTTCTACTTAAGGGTAAAATAAAGGGCATGATACATTTATGAAGTTCTCAACTTTTTACTGTAGCTGCAAATTTAATTAACCTATCAAAGAAGTTCTCGCAGGGTTCAGCACAAGCTGTGCTAAGATACATTTAATGTTTTTAGCTTCATCCAATCCTAATTTGCACATGAGTTTACGGTTCCATGTTAATTTTTTTTAAATACAATTAATGTACTTATCACTAAGTCCTATCGACTAAGTCTGTTCATTTTCGAGCATAATGGTCGGAGTTACGTAAGATAGAAACTTTTCAAGCTTCGTAGTAATTCTACTCAAGACTAAAATTCAAAACATTTTATCTTTAGCAATTTTTGAACTTTTTACTGTAGCTGGAAATGTATATGACCTATCGAACAAGTTGTTGCAAGGTTGAGCATGTGATGAGTTACATTACATCAAATGTTTTTTTGTTTTCATTTCTTTACTTACGCTTGACTTTATAGCTAAATAATGATTATTTTGAATATATTCATTGGTCCTATCAACTCAGCACTTTCATTTTCGATCATAACGGCCGAAGTTACGTAAGTTAGGATCTGTTCAAACTTCATAGCATTTCTACATAAGGGTAAAATAAAGGGCATGATACATTTATCAAGTTCTCAACTTTTTACTGTAGCTGCAAATTTAATTAACCTATCAAAGAAGTTCTCGCAGGGTTCAGCACAAGCTGTGCTAAGATACATTTAATGTTTTAAGCTTCATCCAATCCTAACTTGCACATGAGTTTACGGTTCCATGTTAATTTTTTTCAAATACAATTAATGTACTTATCACTAAGTCCTATCGACTAAGTCTGTTCATTTTCGAGCATAATGGTCGGAGTTACGTAAGATAGAAACTTTTCAGGCTTCGTAGTAATTCTACTCAAGACTAAAATTCAAAATATTATACTTTTTACAATTTTTCAACTTTTTACTGTAGCTGGAAATGTATATGACCTATCGAACAAGTTGTTACAAGGTTGAGCATGTGATGAGTTACATTACATCAAATGTTTGTTTGTTTTAATTTCTTTACTTACGCTTGACTTTATAGCTACATAATGATTATTTTGAATATATTTATTGGTCCTATCAACTCAGCACTTTGATTTTCGAACATAACGGTCGAAGTTGCGTAAGTTAGTATCTGTTCAAACTTCATAGCATTTCTACATAAGGGTAAAATAAAGGGCATGATACATTTATCAAGTTCTCAACTTTTTACTGTAGCTGCAAATTTAATTAACCTATCAAAGAAGTTCTCGCAGGGTTCAGCACAAGCTGTGCTAAGATACATTTAATGTTTTAAGCTTCATCCAATCCTAACTTGCACATGAGTTTACGGTTCCATGTTAATTTTTTTCAAATACAATTAATGTACTTATCACTAAGTCCTATCGACTAAGTCTGTTCATTTTCGAGCATAATGGTCGGAGTTACGTAAGATAGAAACTTTTCAGGCTTCGTAGTAATTCTACTCAAGACTAAAATTCAAAATATTATACTTTTTACAATTTTTCAACTTTTTACTGTAGCTGGAAATGTATATGACCTATCGAACAAGTTGTTGCAAGGTTGAGCATGTGATGAGTTACGTTACATCGAGTGTTTTTTTGTTTTAATATATTTACTTACGCGTGAATTTATGGCTACATAATGATTATTTTGAATATATTTATTGGTCCTATCAACTCAGCACTTTGATTTTCGAACATAGCGGCTGAAGTTACATAAGTTAGAATCTGTTCAAGCTTCCTACCACTTCTACTTAAGGGAAAAATGAAGGACATGATACATTTATCAAGTTCTCAACTTTTTACTGTAGCTGCAAATTTAATTAACCTAACAAAGAAGTTCTCGCAAGGTTCAGCACGAGCTGTGCTAAAATATATTTAATGTTTTTAGTTTCATCCAATCCCACCTTGCACATGAATTTACGATTTCACGTTGATTTTTTTCAAATACAATTAGTGAACTTATCACTAAGTCCTATCGACTAAGTCGGTTCATTTTCGAGCATAATGGTTGAAGTTACGTAAGATAGAAACTTTTCAGGCTTCGTAGTAATTCTACTCAAGACTAAAATCCAAAACATTATACCTTCTGCAATTTTCCGACTTTTTACTGTAGCTGGAAATGTGTATGACCTTTCGAACAAGTTGTTGCAAGGTTGAGCATTTGCTGAGTTACATTACATCGAATGTTTTTTTGTTTTAATATCTTTACTTACGCTTGACTTTATAACTACATAATGATTATTTTGAATATATTTATTGGTCCCATCCACCCTGCAATTCTATTTTCGAATATAACGGCCGAAGTTACGTAAGTTAGAATCTGTTCAAGCCTCATAGCACTTCTACTTAAGGGTATAATAAAGGACATGATACATTTATCAAGTTTTCAACTTTTTACTATAGCTGCAAATTTAATTAACCTATCAAGGAAGTTCTCGCAGGGTTCAGCACAAGCTGTGCTATAATATATTTAATGTTTTTAGCTTCATCCAATCCTAACTTGCACATGAATTTACGATTCCATGTTAATATTTTTCTAATACTATTAATGAACTTATCACTAAGTCCTATCGACTAAGTCTGTTCATTTTCGAGCATAATGGTCGGAGTTACGTAAGATAGAATCTTTTCAGGCCTCGTAATAATTCTACTCAAGACTAAAATTCAAAACATTATACCTTTAGCAATTTTTCAACTTTCTACTGTAGCTGCAAATGTATATGACCTATCGAACAAGTTGTTGCAAGGTTGAGCATGTGATGAGTTACGTTACATCGAGTGTTTTTTTGTTTTAATATATTTACTTACGCGTGAATTTATGGCTACATAATGATTATTTTGAATACATTTATTGGTCCTATCAACTCAGCACTTTGATTTTCGAACATAGCGGCTGAAGTTACATAAGTTAGAATCTGTTCAAGCTTCCTAGCACTTCTACTTAAGGGAAAAATGAAGGACATGATACATTTATCAAATTCTCAACTTTTTACTGTAGCTGCAAATTTAATTAACCTAACAAAGAAGTTCTCGCAAGGTTCAGCACGAGCTGTGCTAAAATATATTTAATGTTTTTAGTTTCATCCAATCCCACCTTGCACATGAATTTACGATTTCACGTTGATTTTTTTCAAATACAATTAGTGAACTTATCACTAAGTCCTATCGACTAAGTCGGTTCATTTTCGAGCATAATGGTTGAAGTTACGTAAGATAGAAACTTTTCAGGCTTCGTAGTAATTCTACTCAAGACTAAAATCCAAAACATTATACCTTCTGCAATTTTCCGACTTTTTACTGTAGCTGGAAATGTGTATGACCTTTCGAACAAGTTGTTGCAAGGTTGAGCATTTGCTGAGTTACATTACATCGAATGTTTTTTTGTTTTAATATATTTACTTACGCTTGACTTTATAACTACATAATGATTATTTTGAATATATTTATTGGTCCCATCCACCCTGCAATTCTATTTTCGAATATAACGGCCGAAGTTACGTAAGTTAGAATCTGTACAAGCCTCATAGCACTTCTACTTAAGGGTATAATAAAGGACATGATACATTTATCAAGTTTTCAACTTTTTACTATAGCTGCAAATTTAATTAACCTATCAAAGAAGTTCTCGCAGGGTTCAGCACAAGCTGTGCTATAATATATTTAATGTTTTTAGCTTCATCCAATCCTAACTTGCACATGAATTTACGGTTCCATGTTAATTTTTTCCAAATATAATTAATGAACTTATCATTAAGTCCTATCGACTAAGTCGGTTCATTTGCGAGCATAATGGTCGGAGTTACGTAAGATAGAATCTTTTCAGGCTTGGTAGTAATTCTACTCAAGACTAAAATTCAAAATATTATACTTTTAGCAATTTTTCAACTTTTTACTGTAGCTGGAAATGTATATGACCTATCGAACAAGGTGTTGCAAGGTTGAGCATGTGATGAGTTACGTTACATCGAATGTTTTTTGTTTTAATATCTTTACTTACGCTTGACTTTATAACTACATAATGATTATTTTGAATATATTTATTGGTCCCATCCAACCTGCAATTCTATTTTCGAATATAACGGCCGAAATTACGTAAGTTAGAATCTGTTCAAGCCTCATAGCACTTCTACTTAAGGGTATAATAAAGGACATGATACATTTATCAAGTTTTCAACTTTTTACTATAGCTGCAAATTTAATTAACCTATCAAAGAAGTTCTCGCAGGGTTCAGCACAAGCTGTACTAGAATATATTTAATGTTTTTAGCTTCATCCAATCCTAACTTGCACATGAATTTACGATTCCATGTTAATATTTTTCTAATACAATTAATGAACTTATCACTAAGTCCTATCGACTAAGTCTGTTCATTTCCGAGCATAATGGTCGGAGTTACGTAAGATAGAATCTTTTCAGGCCTCGTAGTAATTCTACTCAAGACTAAAATTCAAGACATTATACTTTTAGCAATTTTTCAACTTTTTACTGTAGCTGGAAATGTATATGACCTATCGAACAAGTTGTTGCAAGGTTGAGCATGTGATGAGTTACGTTACATCGAGTGTTTTTTTGTTTTAATATATTTACTTACGCGTGAATTTATGGCTACATAATGATTATTTTGAATATATTTATTGGTCCTATCAACTCAGCACTTTGATTTTCGAACATAGCGGCTGAAGTTACATAAGTTAGTATCTGTTCAAGCTTCCTATCACTTCTACTTAAGGGAAAAATGAAGGACATGATACATTTATCAAGTTCTCAACTTTTTACTGTAGCTGCAAATTTAGTTAACCTATCAAAGAAGTTCTCGCAGGGTTCAGCACGAGCTGTGCTATAATATATTTAATGTCTTTAGTTTCATCAAATCCTAACTTACACATGAATTTACGGTTCCATGTTGATTTTTTCCAAATATAATTAATGAACTTATCACCAAGTCCTATCGACTAAGTCGGTCCATTTGCGAGCATAATGGTCAGAGTTACGTAAGACAGAATCTTTTCAGGCTTCGTAGTAATTCTACTCAAGACTAAAATTCAAGACATTATACTTTTAGCAATTTTTCAACTTTTTACTGTAGCTGGAAATGTATATGACCTATCGAACAAGTTGTTGCAAGGTTGGGCATGTAATGAGTTACATTACATCGAATGTTTTTTGATTTAATATCTATGCTTACCCGTGATTTTATGGCTACATATTGACTATTTTGAATATATTTTTTGGTCCTATCAACTCAGCACTTTGATTTTCGAATATAACGGCCGAAGTTACGTAAGTTAGAATCTGTTCAAGCTTCATAGCACTTCTACTTAAGGCAAAATTAAAGGACATGATACATTTTTCAAGTTCTCAACTTTTTACTGTAGCTGTAAATTTAATTAACCTAACAAAGAAGTTCTCGCAGGGTTCAGCGCAAGCTGTGCTAAGATACATTTAATGTTTTTAGCTTCATCCAATCCTAACTTGCACATGAATTTACGGTTCCTTGTTAATTATTTCCAAATATAATTAATGAACTTATCATAAAGTCCTATCGACTAAGTCGGTTCATTTTCGAGCATAATGGTTGAAGTTACGTAGGATAGAAACTTTTCAGGCTTCGTAGTAATTCTACTCAAGACTAAAATCCAAAACATTATACCTTCAGCAATTTTCCGACTTTTTACTGTAGCTGGAAATGTGTATGACCTTTCGAACAAGTTGTTGCAAGGTTGAGCATTTGCTGAGTTACATTACATCGAATGTTTTTTTGTTTTAATATCTTTACTTACCCGTGACTTTATGGCTACATAATGATTATTTAGAATTTATTTATTGGTCCTATCAACTCATCACTTTGATTTTCGAACATAACGGTCGAAGTTGCGTAAGTTAGTATCTGTTCAAACTTCATAGCATTTCTACATAAGGGTAAAATAAAGGGCATGATACATTTATCAAGTTCTCAACTTTTTACTGTAGCTGCAAATTTAATTAACCTATCAAAGAAGTTCTCGCAGGGTTCAGCACAAGCTGTGCTAAGATACATTTAATGTTTTAAGCTTCATCCAATCCTAACTTGCACATGAGTTTACGGTTCCATGTTAATTTTTTTCAAATACAATTAATGTACTTATCACTAAGTCCTATCGACTAAGTCTGTTCATTTTCGAGCATAATGGTCGGAGTTACGTAAGATAGAAACTTTTCAGGCTTCGTAGTAATTCTACTCAAGACTAAAATTCAAAATATTATACTTTTTACAATTTTTCAACTTTTTACTGTAGCTGGAAATGTATATGACCTATCGAACAAGTTGTTGCAAGGTTGAGCATGTGATGAGTTACGTTACATCGAGTGTTTTTTTGTTTTAATATATTTACTTACGCGTGAATTTATGGCTACATAATGATTATTTTGAATATATTTATTGGTCCTATCAACTCAGCACTTTGATTTTCGAACATAGCGGCTGAAGTTACATAAGTTAGAATCTGTTCAAGCTTCCTACCACTTCTACTTAAGGGAAAAATGAAGGACATGATACATTTATCAAGTTCTCAACTTTTTACTGTAGCTGCAAATTTAATTAACCTAACAAAGAAGTTCTCGCAAGGTTCAGCACGAGCTGTGCTAAAATATATTTAATGTTTTTAGTTTCATCCAATCCCACCTTGCACATGAATTTACGATTTCACGTTGATTTTTTTCAAATACAATTAGTGAACTTATCACTAAGTCCTATCGACTAAGTCGGTTCATTTTCGAGCATAATGGTTGAAGTTACGTAAGATAGAAACTTTTCAGGCTTCGTAGTAATTCTACTCAAGACTAAAATCCAAAACATTATACCTTCTGCAATTTTCCGACTTTTTACTGTAGCTGGAAATGTGTATGACCTTTCGAACAAGTTGTTGCAAGGTTGAGCATTTGCTGAGTTACATTACATCGAATGTTTTTTTGTTTTAATATCTTTACTTACGCTTGACTTTATAACTACATAATGATTATTTTGAATATATTTATTGGTCCCATCCACCCTGCAATTCTATTTTCGAATATAACGGCCGAAGTTACGTAAGTTAGAATCTGTTCAAGCCTCATAGCACTTCTACTTAAGGGTATAATAAAGGACATGATACATTTATCAAGTTTTCAACTTTTTACTATAGCTGCAAATTTAATTAACCTATCAAGGAAGTTCTCGCAGGGTTCAGCACAAGCTGTGCTATAATATATTTAATGTTTTTAGCTTCATCCAATCCTAACTTGCACATGAATTTACGATTCCATGTTAATATTTTTCTAATACTATTAATGAACTTATCACTAAGTCCTATCGACTAAGTCTGTTCATTTTCGAGCATAATGGTCGGAGTTACGTAAGATAGAATCTTTTCAGGCCTCGTAATAATTCTACTCAAGACTAAAATTCAAAACATTATACCTTTAGCAATTTTTCAACTTTCTACTGTAGCTGCAAATGTATATGACCTATCGAACAAGTTGTTGCAAGGTTGAGCATGTGATGAGTTACGTTACATCGAGTGTTTTTTTGTTTTAATATATTTACTTACGCGTGAATTTATGGCTACATAATGATTATTTTGAATACATTTATTGGTCCTATCAACTCAGCACTTTGATTTTCGAACATAGCGGCTGAAGTTACATAAGTTAGAATCTGTTCAAGCTTCCTAGCACTTCTACTTAAGGGAAAAATGAAGGACATGATACATTTATCAAATTCTCAACTTTTTACTGTAGCTGCAAATTTAATTAACCTAACAAAGAAGTTCTCGCAAGGTTCAGCACGAGCTGTGCTAAAATATATTTAATGTTTTTAGTTTCATCCAATCCCACCTTGCACATGAATTTACGATTTCACGTTGATTTTTTTCAAATACAATTAGTGAACTTATCACTAAGTCCTATCGACTAAGTCGGTTCATTTTCGAGCATAATGGTTGAAGTTACGTAAGATAGAAACTTTTCAGGCTTCGTAGTAATTCTACTCAAGACTAAAATCCAAAACATTATACCTTCTGCAATTTTCCGACTTTTTACTGTAGCTGGAAATGTGTATGACCTTTCGAACAAGTTGTTGCAAGGTTGAGCATTTGCTGAGTTACATTACATCGAATGTTTTTTTGTTTTAATATATTTACTTACGCTTGACTTTATAACTACATAATGATTATTTTGAATATATTTATTGGTCCCATCCACCCTGCAATTCTATTTTCGAATATAACGGCCGAAGTTACGTAAGTTAGAATCTGTTCAAGCCTCATAGCACTTCTACTTAAGGGTATAATAAAGGACATGATACATTTATCAAGTTTTCAACTTTTTACTATAGCTGCAAATTTAATTAACCTATCAAAGAAGTTCTCGCAGGGTTCAGCACAAGCTGTGCTATAATATATTTAATGTTTTTAGCTTCATCCAATCCTAACTTGCACATGAATTTACGGTTCCATGTTAATTTTTTCCAAATATAATTAATGAACTTATCATTAAGTCCTATCGACTAAGTCGGTTCATTTGCGAGCATAATGGTCGGAGTTACGTAAGATAGAATCTTTTCAGGCTTGGTAGTAATTCTACTCAAGACTAAAATTCAAAATATTATACTTTTAGCAATTTTTCAACTTTTTACTGTAGCTGGAAATGTATATGACCTATCGAACAAGGTGTTGCAAGGTTGAGCATGTGATGAGTTACGTTACATCGAATGTTTTTTGTTTTAATATCTTTACTTACGCTTGACTTTATAACTACATAATGATTATTTTGAATATATTTATTGGTCCCATCCAACCTGCAATTCTATTTTCGAATATAACGGCCGAAATTACGTAAGTTAGAATCTGTTCAAGCCTCATAGCACTTCTACTTAAGGGTATAATAAAGGACATGATACATTTATCAAGTTTTCAACTTTTTACTATAGCTGCAAATTTAATTAACCTATCAAAGAAGTTCTCGCAGGGTTCAGCACAAGCTGTACTAGAATATATTTAATGTTTTTAGCTTCATCCAATCCTAACTTGCACATGAATTTACGATTCCATGTTAATATTTTTCTAATACAATTAATGAACTTATCACTAAGTCCTATCGACTAAGTCTGTTCATTTCCGAGCATAATGGTCGGAGTTACGTAAGATAGAATTTTTTCAGGCCTCGTAGTAATTCTACTCAAGACTAAAATTCAAGACATTATACTTTTAGCAATTTTTCAACTTTTTACTGTAGCTGGAAATGTATATGACCTATCGAACAAGTTGTTGCAAGGTTGAGCATGTGATGAGTTACGTTACATCGAGTGTTTTTTTGTTTTAATATATTTACTTACGCGTGAATTTATGGCTACATAATGATTATTTTGAATATATTTATTGGTCCTATCAACTCAGCACTTTGATTTTCGAACATAGCGGCTGAAGTTACATAAGTTAGTATCTGTTCAAGCTTCCTATCACTTCTACTTAAGGGAAAAATGAAGGACATGATACATTTATCAAGTTCTCAACTTTTTACTGTAGCTGCAAATTTAGTTAACCTATCAAAGAAGTTCTCGCAGGGTTCAGCACGAGCTGTGCTATAATATATTTAATGTCTTTAGTTTCATCAAATCCTAACTTACACATGAATTTACGGTTCCATGTTGATTTTTTCCAAATATAATTAATGAACTTATCACCAAGTCCTATCGACTAAGTCGGTCCATTTGCGAGCATAATGGTCAGAGTTACGTAAGACAGAATCTTTTCAGGCTTCGTAGTAATTCTACTCAAGACTAAAATTCAAGACATTATACTTTTAGCAATTTTTCAACTTTTTACTGTAGCTGGAAATGTATATGACCTATCGAACAAGTTGTTGCAAGGTTGGGCATGTAATGAGTTACATTACATCGAATGTTTTTTGATTTAATATCTATGCTTACCCGTGATTTTATGGCTACATATT
The DNA here is from genome assembly GCA_949748235.1 of Platypus cylindrus. Classification (NCBI taxonomy): domain Eukaryota; kingdom Metazoa; phylum Arthropoda; class Insecta; order Coleoptera; family Curculionidae; genus Platypus; species Platypus cylindrus. Next base: position 716,055 of record CATIYE010000002.1, on the reverse strand, counting down.
GACTATTTTGAATATATTTTTTGGTCCTATCAACTCAGCACTTTGATTTTCGAATATAACGGCCGAAGTTACGTAAGTTAGAATCTGTTCAAGCTTCATAGCACTTCTACTTAAGGCAAAATTAAAGGACATGATACATTTTTCAAGTTCTCAACTTTTTACTGTAGCTGTAAATTTAATTAACCTAACAAAGAAGTTCTCGCAGGGTTCAGCGCAAGCTGTGCTAAGATACATTTAATGTTTTTAGCTTCATCCAATCCTAACTTGCACATGAATTTACGGTTCCTTGTTAATTATTTCCAAATATAATTAATGAACTTATCATAAAGTCCTATCGACTAAGTCGGTTCATTTTCGAGCATAATGGTTGAAGTTACGTAGGATAGAAACTTTTCAGGCTTCGTAGTAATTCTACTCAAGACTAAAATCCAAAACATTATACCTTCAGCAATTTTCCGACTTTTTACTGTAGCTGGAAATGTGTATGACCTTTCGAACAAGTTGTTGCAAGGTTGAGCATTTGCTGAGTTACATTACATCGAATGTTTTTTTGTTTTAATATCTTTACTTACCCGTGACTTTATGGCTACATAATGATTATTTAGAATTTATTTATTGGTCCTATCAACTCATCACTTTCATTTTCGAACATAGCGGACGAAGTTGCGTAAGTTAGTATCTGTTCAAACTTCATAGCATTTTTACTTAAGGGTAAAATAAAGGGCATGATACATTTATGAAGTTCTCAACTTTTTACTGTAGCTGCAAATTTAATTAACCTATCAAAGAAGTTCTCGCAGGGTTCAGCACAAGCTGTGCTAAGATACATTTAATGTTTTTAGCTTCATCCAATCCTAACTTGCACATGAGTTTACGGTTCCATGTTAATTTTTTTCCAATACAATTAATGTACTTATCACTAAGTCCTATCGACTAAGTCTGTTCATTTTCGAGCATAATGGTCGGAGTTACGTAAGATAGAAACTTTTCAAGCTTCGTAGTAATTCTACTCAAGACTAAAATTCAAAACATTTTATCTTTAGCAATTTTTCAACTTTTTACTGTAGCTGGAAATGTATATGACCTATCGAACAAGTTGTTGCAAGGCTGAGCATGTGATGAGTTACGTTACATCGAATGTTTTTTTGTTTTAATTTCTTTACTTACGCTTGACTTTATAGCTACATAATGATTATTTTGAATATATTTATTGGTCCTATCAACTCAGCACTTTGATTTTCGAACATAACGGTCGAAGTTACGTAAGTTAGAATCTGTTCAAGCTTCATAGCACTTCTACTTAAGGGAAAGATAATGTTGAAAATTTATCAAATTTTCAACTTTTTACTGTAGCGGCAAATTTAATTAACCTATCAAAGAAGTTTTCGCAGGGTTCAGCACGAGCTGTGCTATAATATATTTAATGTTTTTAGCTTCATCCAATCCTAACTTGCACATGAATTTACGCTTCCATGTTAATTTTTTTAAAATACAATTAATGAACTTATCACTAAGTTCTACCGACTAAGTCTGTTCATTTTCGAGCATAATGGTTGGAGTTACGAAAGATAGAATCTTTTCAGGCTTCGTAGTAATTCTACTAATGACTAAAATTCAAAACATTATACCTTTAGCAATTTTTCATCTTTTACTGTAGCTGGAAATGTATATAACCTATCGAACAAGTTGTTGCAAGGCTGAGCATGTGATGAGTTACGTTACATCGAATGTTTTTTTGTTTTAATATCTTTACTTACCCGTGACTTTATGGCTACATAATGATTATTTTGAATATATTTATTGGTCCTATCAACTCATCACTTTCATTTTCGAACATAGCGGACGAAGTTGCGTAAGTTAGTATCTGTTCAAACTTCATAGCATTTCTACTTAAGGGTAAAATAAAGGGCATGATACATTTATGAAGTTCTCAACTTTTTACTGTAGCTGCAAATTTAATTAACCTATCAAAGAAGTTTTCGCAGGGTTCAGCACAAGCTGTGCTAAGATACATTTAATGTCTTTAGTTTCATCAAATCCTAACTTTCACATGAATTTACGGTTCCATGTTGATTTTTTCCAAATATAATTAATGAACTTATCACTAAGTCCTATCGACTAAGTCTGTTCATTTTCGAGCATAATGGTCGGAGTTACGTAAGATAGAAACTTTTCAAGCTTCGTAGTAATTCTACTCAAGACTAAAATTCAAAACATTTTATCTTTAGCAATTTTTCAACTTTTTACTGTAGCTGGAAATGTATATGACCTATCGAACAAGTTGTTGCAAGGTTGGGCATGTAATGAGTTACATTACATCGAATGTTTTTTGATTTAATATCTATGCTTACCCGTGATTTTATGGCTACATATTGACTATTTTGAATATATTTTTTGGTCCTATCAACTCAGCACTTTGATTTTCGAATATAGCGGCCGAAGTTACGTAAGTTAGAATCTGTTCAAGCTTCATAGCACTTCTACTTAAGGCAAAATTAAAGGACATGATACATTTATCAAGTTCTCAACTTTTTACTGTAGCTGTAAATTTAATTAACCTAACAAAGAAGTTCTCGCAGGGTTCAGCGCAAGCTGTGCTAAGATACATTTAATGTTTTTAGCTTCATCCAATCCTAACTTGCACATGAATTTACGGTTCCTTGTTAATTATTTCCAAATATAATTAATGAACTTATCATTAAGTCCTATCGACTAAGTCGGTTCATTTTCGAGCATAATGGTTGAAGTTACGTAGGATAGAAACTTTTCAGACTTCGTAGTAATTCTACTCAAGACTAAAATCCAAAACATTATACCTTCAGCAATTTTCCGACTTTTTACTGTAGCTGGAAATGTGTATGACCTTTCGAACAAGTTGTTGCAAGGTTGAGCATTTGCTGAGTTACATTTCATCGAATGTTTTTTTGTTTTAATATCTTTACTTACCCGTGACTTTATGGCTACATAATGATTATTTTGAATATATTTATTGGTCCTATCAACTCATCACTTTCATTTTCGAACATAGCGGACGAAGTTGCGTAAATTAGTATCAGTTCAAACTTCATAGCATTTCTACTTAAGGGTAAAATAAAGGGCATGATACATTTATGAAGTTCTCAACTTTTTACTGTAGCTGCAAATTTAATTAACCTATCAAAGAAGTTCTCGCAGGGTTCAGCACAAGCTGTGCTAAGATACATTTAATGTTTTTAGCTTCATCCAATCCTAACTTGCACATGAGTTTACGGTTCCATGTTAATTTTTTTCCAATACAATTAATGTACTTATCACTAAGTCCTATCGACTAAGTCTGTTCATTTTCGAGCATAATGGTCGGAGTTACGTAAGATAGAAACTTTTCAAGCTTCGTAGTAATTCTACTCAAGACTAAAATTCAAAACATTTTATCTTTAGCAATTTTTCAACTTTTTACTGTAGCTGGAAATGTATATGACCTATCGAACAAGTTGTTGCAAGGCTGAGCATGTGATGAGTTACGTTACATCGAATGTTTTTTTGTTTTAATTTCTTTACTTACGCTTGACTTTATAGCTACATAATGATTATTTTGAATATATTTATTGGTCCTATCAACTCAGCACTTTGATTTTCGAACATAACGGTCGAAGTTACGTAAGTTAGAATCTGTTCAAGCTTCATAGCACTTCTACTTAAGGGAAAAATATAGTTGAAAATTTACCAAATTTTCAACTTTTTACTGTAGCTGCAAATTTAATTAACCTATCAAAGAAGTTTTCGCAGGGTTCAGCACGAGCTGTGCTATAATATATTTAATGTTTTTAGCTTCATCCAATCCTAACTTGCACATGAATTTACGCTTCCATGTTAATTTTTTTAAAATACAATTAATGAACTTATCACTAAGTTCTACCGACTAAGTCTGTTCATTTTCGAGCATAATGGTTGGAGTTACGAAAGATAGAATCTTTTCAGGCTTCGTAGTAATTCTACTCAAGACTAAAATTCAAAACATTATACCTTTAGCAATTTTTCATCTTTTACTGTAGCTGGAAATGTATATGACCTATCGAACAAGTTGTTGCAAGGCTGAGCATGTGATGAGTTACGTTACATCGAATGTTTTTTTGTTTTAATATCTTTACTTACCCGTGACTTTATGGCTACATAATGATTATTTTGAATATATTTATAGGTCCTATCAACTCATCACTTTCATTTTCGAACATAGCGGACGAAGTTGCGTAAGTTAGTATCTGTTCAAACTTCATAGCATTTCTACTTAAGGGTAAAATAAAGGGCATGATACACTTATGAAGTTCTCAACTTTTTACTGTATCTGCAAATTTAATTAACCTATCAAAGAAGTTCTCACAGGGTTCAGCACAAGCTGTGCTAAAATATATTTAATGTTTTTAGTTTCATCCAATCCCACCTTGCACATGAATTTACGATTTCACGTTGATTTTTTTCAAATACAATTAGTGAACTTATCACTAAGTCCTATCGACTAAGTCGGTTCATTTTCGAGCATAATGGTTGAAGTTACGTAAGATAGAAACTTTTCAGGCTTCGTAGTAATTCTACTCAAGACTAAAATCCAAAACATTATACCTTCAGCTATTTTCCGACTTTTTACTGTAGCTGGAAATGTGTATGACCTTTCGAACAAGTTGTTGCAAGGTTGAGCATTTGCTGAGTTACATTACATCGAATGTTTTTTTGTTTTAATATCTTTACTTACCCGTGACTTTATGGCTACATAATGATTATTTTGAATATATTTATTGGTCCTATCATCTCAGCACTTTCATTTTCGAACATAGCGGACGAAGTTGCGTAAGTTAGTATCTGTTCAAACTTCATAGCATTTCTACTTAAGGGTAAAATAAAGGGCATGATACATTTATCAAGTTCTCAACTTTTTACTGTAGCTGCAAATTTAATTAACCTATCAAAGAAGTTCTCGCAGGGTTCAGCACAAGCTGTGCTAAGATACATTTAATGTTTTTAGCTTCATCCAATCCTAACTTGCACATGAATTTACGGTTCCATGTTAATTTTTTCCAAACATAATTAATGAACTTATCATTAAGTCCTATCGACTAAGTCTGTTCATTTTCGAGCATAATGGTCGGAGTTACGTAAGATAGAATCTTTTCAGGTTTCGTAGTAATTCTACTCAAGACTAAAATTCAAAACATTATACCTTTAGCAATTTTTCAACTTTCTACTGTAGCTGCAAATGTATATGACCTATCGAACAAGTTGTTGCAAGGTTGAGCATGTGATGAGTTACGTTACATCGAGTGTTTTTTTGTTTTAATATATTTACTTACGCGTGAATTTATGGCTACATAATGATTATTTTGAATATATTTATTGGTCCTATCAACTCAGCACTTTGATTTTCGAACATAGCGGCTGAAGTTACATAAGTTAGAATCTGTTCAAGCTTCCTAGCACTTCTACTTAAGGGAAAAATGAAGGACATGATACATTTATCAAGTTCTCAACTTTTTACTGTAGCTGCAAATTTAATTAACCTAACAAAGAAGTTCTCGCAAGGTTCAGCACGAGCTGTGCTAAAATATATTTAATGTTTTTAGTTTCATCCAATCCCACCTTGCACATGAATTTACGATTTCACGTTGATTTTTTTCAAATACAATTAGTGAACTTATCACTAAGTCCTATCGACTAAGTCGGTTCATTTTCGAGCATAATGGTTGAAGTTACGTAAGATAGAAACTTTTCAGGCTTCGCAGTAATTCTACTCAAGACTAAAATCCAAAACATTATACCTTCTGCCATTTTCCGACTTTTTACTGTAGCTGGAAATGTGTATGACCTTTCGAACAAGTTGTTGCAAGGTTGAGCATTTGCTGAGTTACATTACATCGAATGTTTTTTTGTTTTAATATCTTTACTTACGCTTGACTTTATAACTACATAATGATTATTTTGAATATATTTATTGGTCCCATCCACCCTGCAATTCTATTTTCGATTATAACGGCCGAAGTTACGTAAGTTAGAATCTGTTCAAGCCTCATAGCACTTCTACTTAAGGCAAAATTAAAGGACATGATACATTTATCAAGTTCTCAACTTTTTACTGTAGCTGTAAATTTAATTAACCTAACAAAGAAGTTCTCGCAAGGTTCAGCACGAGCTGTGCTAAAATATATTTAATGTTTTTAGTTTCATCCAATCCCACCTTGCACATGAATTTACGATTTCACGTTAATTTTTTTCAAATACTATTACTGAACTTATCACTAAGTCCTATCGACTAAGTCAGTTCATTTTCGAGCATAATGGTTGAAGTTACGTAAGATAGAAACTTTTCAGGCTTCGTAGTAATTCTACTCATGACTAAAATTCAAAACATTATACCTTTAGCAATTTTTCATTTTTTACTGTAGCTAGAAATGTATATGACCTATCGAACAAGTTGTTGCAAGGTTGAACATGTGATGAGTTACATTACATCAAATGTTTTTTTGTTTTAATTTCTTTACTTACGCTTGACTTTATAGTTACATAATGATTATTTTGAATATATTTATTGGTCCTATCAACTCAGCACTTTAATTTTCGAACATAACGGTCGAAGTTACGTAAGTCAGAATCTGTTCAAGCTTCATAGCACTACTACTTAATGGTAAATTAAAGGATATAATAATTTTAGCAAGTTCTCAACTTTTTACTGTAGCAGCAAATTTAATTAACCTATCAAAGAAGTTCTCGCAGGGTTCAGCGCAAGCTGTGCTAAGATACATTTAATGTTTTTAGCTTCATCCTATCCTAACTTGCACATGAATTTACGGTTCCTTGTTAATTATTTCCAAATATAATTAATGAACTTATCATAAAGTCCTATCGACTAAGTCGGTTCATTTTCGAGCATAATGGTTGAAGTTACGTAGGATAGAAACTTTTCAGGCTTCGTAGTAATTCTACTCAAGACTAAAATCCAAAACATTATACCTTCAGCAATTTTCCGACTTTTTACTGTAGCTGGAAATGTGTATGACCTTTCGAACAAGTTGTTGCAAGGTTGAGCATTTGCTGAGTTACATTACATCGAATGTTTTTTTGTTTTAATATCTTTACTTACCCGTGACTTTATGGCTACATAATGATTATTTAGAATTTATTTATTGGTCCTATCAACTCATCACTTTCATTTTCGAACATAGCGGACGAAGTTGCGTAAGTTAGTATCTGTTCAAACTTCATAGCATTTCTACTTAAGGGTAAAATAAAGGGCATGATACATTTATGAAGTTCTCAACTTTTTACTGTAGCTGCAAATTTAATTAACCTATCAAAGAAGTTCTCGCAGGGTTCAGCACAAGCTGTGCTAAGATACATTTAATGTTTTTAGCTTCATCCAATCCTAACTTGCACATGAGTTTACGGTTCCATGTTAATTTTTTTCCAATACAATTAATGTACTTATCACTAAGTCCTATCGACTAAGTCTGTTCATTTTCGAGCATAATGGTCGGAGTTACGTAAGATAGAAACTTTTCAAGCTTCGTAGTAATTCTACTCAAGACTAAAATTCAAAACATTTTATCTTTAGCAATTTTTCAACTTTTTACTGTAGCTGGAAATGTATATGACCTATCGAACAAGTTGTTGCAAGGCTGAGCATGTGATGAGTTACGTTACATCGAATGTTTTTTTGTTTTAATTTCTTTACTTACGCTTGACTTTATAGCTACATAATGATTATTTTGAATATATTTATTGGTCCTATCAACTCAGCACTTTGATTTTCGAACATAACGGTCGAAGTTACGTAAGTTAGAATCTGTTCAAGCTTCATAGCACTTCTACTTAAGGGAAAGATAATGTTGAAAATTTATCAAATTTTCAACTTTTTACTGTAGCGGCAAATTTAATTAACCTATCAAAGAAGTTTTCGCAGGGTTCAGCACGAGCTGTGCTATAATATATTTAATGTTTTTAGCTTCATCCAATCCTAACTTGCACATGAATTTACGCTTCCATGTTAATTTTTTTAAAATACAATTAATGAACTTATCACTAAGTTCTACCGACTAAGTCTGTTCATTTTCGAGCATAATGGTTGGAGTTACGAAAGATAGAATCTTTTCAGGCTTCGTAGTAATTCTACTAATGACTAAAATTCAAAACATTATACCTTTAGCAATTTTTCATCTTTTACTGTAGCTGGAAATGTATATAACCTATCGAACAAGTTGTTGCAAGGCTGAGCATGTGATGAGTTACGTTACATCGAATGTTTTTTTGTTTTAATATCTTTACTTACCCGTGACTTTATGGCTACATAATGATTATTTTGAATATATTTATTGGTCCTATCAACTCATCACTTTCATTTTCGAACATAGCGGACGAAGTTGCGTAAGTAAGTATCTGTTCAAACTTCATAGCATTTCTACTTAAGGGTAAAATAAAGGGCATGATACATTTATGAAGTTCTCAACTTTTTACTGTAGCTGCAAATTTAATTAACCTATCAAAGAAGTTTTCGCAGGGTTCAGCACAAGCTGTGCTAAGATACATTTAATGTCTTTAGTTTCATCAAATCCTAACTTTCACATGAATTTACGGTTCCATGTTGATTTTTTCCAAATATAATTAATGAACTTATCACTAAGTCCTATCGACTAAGTCGGTCCATTTGCGATCATAATGGTCAGAGTTACGTAAGATAGAATCTTTTCAGGCTTCGTAGTAATTCTACTCAAGACTAGAATTCAAGACATTATACTTTTAGCAATTTTTCAACTTTTTACTGTAGCTGGAAATGTATATGACCTATCGAACAAGTTGTTGCAAGGTTGGGCATGTAATGAGTTACATTACATCGAATGTTTTTTGATTTAATATCTATGCTTACCCGTGATTTTATGGCTACATATTGACTATTTTGAATATATTTTTTGGTCCTATCAACTCAGCACTTTGATTTTCTAATATAGCGGCCGAAGTTACGTAAGTTAGAATCTGTTCAAGCTTCATAGCACTTCTACTTAAGGCAAAATTAAAGGACATGATACATTTATCAAGTTCTCAACTTTTTACTGTAGCTGTAAATTTAATTAACCTAACAAAGAAGTTCTCGCAGGGTTCAGCGCAAGCTGTGCTAAGATACATTTAATGTTTTTAGCTTCATCCAATCCTAACTTGCACATGAATTTACGGTTCCTTGTTAATTATTTCCAAATATAATTAATGAACTTATCATTAAGTCCTATCGACTAAGTCGGTTCATTTTCGAGCATAATGGTTGAAGTTACGTAGGATAGAAACTTTTCAGACTTCGTAGTAATTCTACTCAAGACTAAAATCCAAAACATTATACCTTCAGCAATTTTCCGACTTTTTACTGTAGCTGGAAATGTGTATGACCTTTCGAACAAGTTGTTGCAAGGTTGAGCATTTGCTGAGTTACATTTCATCGAATGTTTTTTTGTTTTAATATCTTTACTTACCCGTGACTTTATGGCTACATAATGATTATTTTGAATATATTTATTGGTCCTATCAACTCATCACTTTCATTTTCGAACATAGCGGACGAAGTTGCGTAAATTAGTATCAGTTCAAACTTCATAGCATTTCTACTTAAGGGTAAAATAAAGGGCATGATACATTTATGAAGTTCTCAACTTTTTACTGTAGCTGCAAATTTAATTAACCTATCAAAGAAGTTCTCGCAGGGTTCAGCACAAGCTGTGCTAAGATACATTTAATGTTTTTAGCTTCATCCAATCCTAACTTGCACATGAGTTTACGGTTCCATGTTAATTTTTTTCCAATACAATTAATGTACTTATCACTAAGTCCTATCGACTAAGTCTGTTCATTTTCGAGCATAATGGTCGGAGTTACGTAAGATAGAAACTTTTCAAGCTTCGTAGTAATTCTACTCAAGACTAAAATTCAAAACATTTTATCTTTAGCAATTTTTCAACTTTTTACTGTAGCTGGAAATGTATATGACCTATCGAACAAGTTGTTGCAAGGCTGAGCATGTGATGAGTTACGTTACATCGAATGTTTTTTTGTTTTAATTTCTTTACTTACGCTTGACTTTATAGCTACATAATGATTATTTTGAATATATTTATTGGTCCTATCAACTCAGCACTTTGATTTTCGAACATAACGGTCGAAGTTACGTAAGTCAGAATCTGTTCAAGCTTCATAGCACTACTACTTAATGGTAAAATAAAGGACATGATACTTTTAGCAAGTTCTCAACTTTTTACTGTAGCTGGAAATTTAATTAACCTATCAAAGAAGTTCTCGCAGGGTTCAGAACAAGTTATGCTATAATATATTTAATGTTTTAACTTCATCCAATCCTAACTTGCACATGAATTTACGGTTCCATGTTAATTTTTTCCAAACATAATTAATGAACTTATCATTAAGTCCTATCGACTAAGTCTGTTCATTTTCGAGCATAATGGTCGGAGTTACGTAAGATAGAATCTTTTCAGGTTTCGTAGTAATTCTACTCAAGACTAAAATTCAAAACATTATACCTTTAGCAATTTTTCAACTTTCTACTGTAGCTGCAAATGTATATGACCTATCGAACAAGTTGTTGCAAGGTTGAGCATGTGATGAGTTACGTTACATCGAGTGTTTTTTTGTTTTAATATATTTACTTACGCGTGAATTTATGGCTACATAATGATTATTTTGAATATATTTATTGGTCCTATCAACTCAGCACTTTGATTTTCGAACATAGCGGCTGAAGTTACATAAGTTAGAATCTGTTCAAGCTTCCTAGCACTTCTACTTAAGGGAAAAATGAAGGACATGATACATTTATCAAGTTCTCAACTTTTTACTGTAGCTGCAAATTTAATTAACCTAACAAAGAAGTTCTCGCAAGGTTCAGCACGAGCTGTGCTAAAATATATTTAATGTTTTTAGTTTCATCCAATCCCACCTTGCACATGAATTTACGATTTCACGTTGATTTTTTTCAAATACAATTAGTGAACTTATCACTAAGTCCTATCGACTAAGTCGGTTCATTTTCGAGCATAATGGTTGAAGTTACGTAAGATAGAAACTTTTCAGGCTTCGCAGTAATTCTACTCAAGACTAAAATCCAAAACATTATACCTTCTGCCATTTTCCGACTTTTTACTGTAGCTGGAAATGTGTATGACCTTTCGAACAAGTTGTTGCAAGGTTGAGCATTTGCTGAGTTACATTACATCGAATGTTTTTTTGTTTTAATATCTTTACTTACGCTTGACTTTATAACTACATAATGATTATTTTGAATATATTTATTGGTCCCATCCACCCTGCAATTCTATTTTCGATTATAACGGCCGAAGTTACGTAAGTTAGAATCTGTTCAAGCCTCATAGCACTTCTACTTAAGGCAAAATTAAAGGACATGATACATTTATCAAGTTCTCAACTTTTTACTGTAGCTGTAAATTTAATTAACCTAACAAAGAAGTTCTCGCAAGGTTCAGCACGAGCTGTGCTAAAATATATTTAATGTTTTTAGTTTCATCCAATCCCACCTTGCACATGAATTTACGATTTCACGTTAATTTTTTTCAAATACTATTACTGAACTTATCACTAAGTCCTATCGACTAAGTCAGTTCATTTTCGAGCATAATGGTTGAAGTTACGTAAGATAGAAACTTTTCAGGCTTCGTAGTAATTCTACTCATGACTAAAATTCAAAACATTATACCTTTAGCAATTTTTCATTTTTTACTGTAGCTAGAAATGTATATGACCTATCGAACAAGTTGTTGCAAGGTTGAACATGTGATGAGTTACATTACATCAAATGTTTTTTTGTTTTAATTTCTTTACTTACGCTTGACTTTATAGTTACATAATGATTATTTTGAATATATTTATTGGTCCTATCAACTCAGCACTTTAATTTTCGAACATAACGGTCGAAGTTACGTAAGTCAGAATCTGTTCAAGCTTCATAGCACTACTACTTAATGGTAAATTAAAGGATATAATAATTTTAGCAAGTTCTCAACTTTTTACTGTAGCAGCAAATTTAATTAACCTATCAAAGAAGTTCTCGCAGGGTTCAGCGCAAGCTGTGCTAAGATACATTTAATGTTTTTAGCTTCATCCTATCCTAACTTGCACATGAATTTACGGTTCCTTGTTAATTATTTCCAAATATAATTAATGAACTTATCATAAAGTCCTATCGACTAAGTCGGTTCATTTTCGAGCATAATGGTTGAAGTTACGTAGGATAGAAACTTTTCAGGCTTCGTAGTAATTCTACTCAAGACTAAAATCCAAAACATTATACCTTCAGCAATTTTCCGACTTTTTACTGTAGCTGGAAATGTGTATGACCTTTCGAACAAGTTGTTGCAAGGTTGAGCATTTGCTGAGTTACATTACATCGAATGTTTTTTTGTTTTAATATCTTTACTTACCCGTGACTTTATGGCTACATAATGATTATTTAGAATTTATTTATTGGTCCTATCAACTCATCACTTTCATTTTCGAACATAGCGGACGAAGTTGCGTAAGTTAGTATCTGTTCAAACTTCATAGCATTTCTACTTAAGGGTAAAATAAAGGGCATGATACATTTATGAAGTTCTCAACTTTTTACTGTAGCTGCAAATTTAATTAACCTATCAAAGAAGTTCTCGCAGGGTTCAGCACAAGCTGTGCTAAGATACATTTAATGTTTTTAGCTTCATCCAATCCTAACTTGCACATGAGTTTACGGTTCCATGTTAATTTTTTTCCAATACAATTAATGTACTTATCACTAAGTCCTATCGACTAAGTCTGTTCATTTTCGAGCATAATGGTCGGAGTTACGTAAGATAGAAACTTTTCAAGCTTCGTAGTAATTCTACTCAAGACTAAAATTCAAAACATTTTATCTTTAGCAATTTTTCAACTTTTTACTGTAGCTGGAAATGTATATGACCTATCGAACAAGTTGTTGCAAGGCTGAGCATGTGATGAGTTACGTTACATCGAATGTTTTTTTGTTTTAATTTCTTTACTTACGCTTGACTTTATAGCTACATAATGATTATTTTGAATATATTTATTGGTCCTATCAACTCAGCACTTTGATTTTCGAACATAACGGTCGAAGTTACGTAAGTTAGAATCTGTTCAAGCTTCATAGCACTTCTACTTAAGGGAAAGATAATGTTGAAAATTTATCAAATTTTCAACTTTTTACTGTAGCGGCAAATTTAATTAACCTATCAAAGAAGTTTTCGCAGGGTTCAGCACGAGCTGTGCTATAATATATTTAATGTTTTTAGCTTCATCCAATCCTAACTTGCACATGAATTTACGCTTCCATGTTAATTTTTTTAAAATACAATTAATGAACTTATCACTAAGTTCTACCGACTAAGTCTGTTCATTTTCGAGCATAATGGTTGGAGTTACGAAAGATAGAATCTTTTCAGGCTTCGTAGTAATTCTACTAATGACTAAAATTCAAAACATTATACCTTTAGCAATTTTTCATCTTTTACTGTAGCTGGAAATGTATATAACCTATCGAACAAGTTGTTGCAAGGCTGAGCATGTGATGAGTTACGTTACATCGAATGTTTTTTTGTTTTAATATCTTTACTTACCCGTGACTTTATGGCTACATAATGATTATTTTGAATATATTTATTGGTCCTATCAACTCATCACTTTCATTTTCGAACATAGCGGACGAAGTTGCGTAAGTAAGTATCTGTTCAAACTTCATAGCATTTCTACTTAAGGGTAAAATAAAGGGCATGATACATTTATGAAGTTCTCAACTTTTTACTGTAGCTGCAAATTTAATTAACCTATCAAAGAAGTTTTCGCAGGGTTCAGCACAAGCTGTGCTAAGATACATTTAATGTCTTTAGTTTCATCAAATCCTAACTTTCACATGAATTTACGGTTCCATGTTGATTTTTTCCAAATATAATTAATGAACTTATCACTAAGTCCTATCGACTAAGTCGGTCCATTTGCGATCATAATGGTCAGAGTTACGTAAGATAGAATCTTTTCAGGCTTCGTAGTAATTCTACTCAAGACTAGAATTCAAGACATTATACTTTTAGCAATTTTTCAACTTTTTACTGTAGCTGGAAATGTATATGACCTATCGAACAAGTTGTTGCAAGGTTGGGCATGTAATGAGTTACATTACATCGAATGTTTTTTGATTTAATATCTATGCTTACCCGTGATTTTATGGCTACATATTGACTATTTTGAATATATTTTTTGGTCCTATCAACTCAGCACTTTGATTTTCTAATATAGCGGCCGAAGTTACGTAAGTTAGAATCTGTTCAAGCTTCATAGCACTTCTACTTAAGGCAAAATTAAAGGACATGATACATTTATCAAGTTCTCAACTTTTTACTGTAGCTGTAAATTTAATTAACCTAACAAAGAAGTTCTCGCAGGGTTCAGCGCAAGCTGTGCTAAGATACATTTAATGTTTTTAGCTTCATCCAATCCTAACTTGCACATGAATTTACGGTTCCTTGTTAATTATTTCCAAATATAATTAATGAACTTATCATTAAGTCCTATCGACTAAGTCGGTTCATTTTCGAGCATAATGGTTGAAGTTACGTAGGATAGAAACTTTTCAGACTTCGTAGTAATTCTACTCAAGACTAAAATCCAAAACATTATACCTTCAGCAATTTTCCGACTTTTTACTGTAGCTGGAAATGTGTATGACCTTTCGAACAAGTTGTTGCAAGGTTGAGCATTTGCTGAGTTACATTTCATCGAATGTTTTTTTGTTTTAATATCTTTACTTACCCGTGACTTTATGGCTACATAATGATTATTTTGAATATATTTATTGGTCCTATCAACTCATCACTTTCATTTTCGAACATAGCGGACGAAGTTGCGTAAATTAGTATCAGTTCAAACTTCATAGCATTTCTACTTAAGGGTAAAATAAAGGGCATGATACATTTATGAAGTTCTCAACTTTTTACTGTAGCTGCAAATTTAATTAACCTATCAAAGAAGTTCTCGCAGGGTTCAGCACAAGCTGTGCTAAGATACATTTAATGTTTTTAGCTTCATCCAATCCTAACTTGCACATGAGTTTACGGTTCCATGTTAATTTTTTTCCAATACAATTAATGTACTTATCACTAAGTCCTATCGACTAAGTCTGTTCATTTTCGAGCATAATGGTCGGAGTTACGTAAGATAGAAACTTTTCAAGCTTCGTAGTAATTCTACTCAAGACTAAAATTCAAAACATTTTATCTTTAGCAATTTTTCAACTTTTTACTGTAGCTGGAAATGTATATGACCTATCGAACAAGTTGTTGCAAGGCTGAGCATGTGATGAGTTACGTTACATCGAATGTTTTTTTGTTTTAATTTCTTTACTTACGCTTGACTTTATAGCTACATAATGATTATTTTGAATATATTTATTGGTCCTATCAACTCAGCACTTTGATTTTCGAACATAACGGTCGAAGTTACGTAAGTCAGAATCTGTTCAAGCTTCATAGCACTACTACTTAATGGTAAAATAAAGGACATGATACTTTTAGCAAGTTCTCAACTTTTTACTGTAGCTGGAAATTTAATTAACCTATCAAAGAAGTTCTCGCAGGGTTCAGAACAAGTTATGCTATAATATATTTAATGTTTTAACTTCATCCAATCCTAACTTGCACATGAATTTACGGTTGATTGTTAATTTTTTTCAAATACAATTAATGAACTTATCACTAAGTCCTATCGACTAATTCTGTTCATTTTCGAACATAACGGTCGAAGTTACGTAAGATAGAATCTTTTCAGGCTTCGTAGTAATTCTACTCATGACTAAAATTCAAAACATTATACCTTTAGCAATATTTCATTTTTTACTGTAGCTGGAAATGTATATGACCTATCGAACAAGTTGTTGCAAGGTTGAGCATGTGATGAGTTACATTACATCAAATGTTTTTTTGTTTTAATTTCTTTACTTACGCTTGACTTAAGTCAAGCGTTACTGTAGCTGGAAATGTATATGACCTATCGAACAAGTTGTTGCAAGGTTGAGCATGTGATGAGTTACATTACATCAAATGTTTTTTTGTTTTAATTTCTTTACTTACGCTTGACTTTATAGCTACATAATGATTATTTTGAATATATTTATTGGTCCTATCAACTCAGCACTTTAATTTTCGAACATAACGGTCGAAGTTACGTAAGTTATATTCTGTTCAAGCTTCATAGCACTTCTACTTAAGGGAAAAATAAAGGACATGATACTTTTAGCAAGTTCTCAACTTTTTACTGTAGCTGGAAATTTAATTAACCTATCAAAGAAGTTCTCGCAGGGTTCAGCTCCACCTGTGCTAAAATATATTTAATGTTTTTAGCTCCATCCAATCCTAACTTGCACATGAATTTACGGTTGATTGTTAATTTTTTTCAAATACAATTAATGAACTTATCACTAAGTCCTACCGACTAAGTCTGTTCATTTTCGAGCATAATGGTCGAAGTTACGTAAGATAGAATCTTTTCAGGCTTCGTAGTAATTCTACTCATGACTAAAATTCAAAACATTATACCTTTAGCAATTTTTCATTTTTTACTGTAGCTAGAAATGTATATGACCTATTGAACAAGTTGTTGCAAGGTTGAACATGTGATGAGTTACATTACATCAAATGTTTTTTTGTTTTAATTTCTTTACTTACGCTTGACTTTATAGTTACATAATGATTATTTTGAATATATTTATTGGTCCTATCAACTCAGCACTTTAATTTTCGAACATAACAGTCGAAGTTACGTAAGTTAGAATCTGTTCAAGCTTCATAGCACTACTACTTAATGGTAAAATAAAGGATATAATAATTTTAGCAAGTTCTCAACTTTTTACTGTAGCAGCAAATTTAATTAACCTATCAAAGAAGTTCTCGCAGGGTTCAGAACAAGTTATGCTATAATATATTTAAAGTTTTAACTTCATCCAATCCTAACTTGCACATGAATTTACGGTTCCATGTTAATTTTATTCAAATACAATTAATGTACTTATCCCTAAGTCCTACCGACTAAGTCTGTTCATTTTCGAGCATAATGGTCGAAGTTACGTAAGATAGAATCTTTTCAGGCTTCGTAGTAATTCTACTCATGACTAAAATTCAAAACATTATACCTTTAGCAATTTTTCATTTTTTACTGTAGCTAGAAATGTATATGACCTATCGAACAAGTTGTTGCAAGGTTGAACATGTGATGAGTTACATTACATCAAATGTTTTTTTGTTTTAATTTCTTTACTTACGCTTGACTTTATAGTTACATAATGATTATTTTGAATATATTTATTGGTCCTATCAACTCAGCACTTTAATTTTCGAACATAACAGTCGAAGTTACGTAAGTTAGAATCTGTTCAAGCTTCATAGCACTACTACTTAATGGTAAAATAAAGGATATAATAATTTTAGCAAGTTCTCAACTTTTTACTGTAGCAGCAAATTTAATTAACCTATCAAAGAAGTTCTCGCAGGGTTCAGAACAAGTTATGCTATAATATATTTAAAGTTTTAACTTCATCCAATCCTAACTTGCACATGAATTTACGGTTCCATGTTAATTTTATTCAAATACAATTAATGTACTTATCCCTAAGTCCTACCGACTAAGTCTGTTCATTTTCGAGCATAATGGTCGAAGTTACGTAAGATAGAATCTTTTCAGGCTTCGTAGTAATTCTACTCATGACTAAAATTCAAAACATTATACCTTTAGCAATTTTTCATTTTTTACTGTAGCTAGAAATGTATATGACCTATCGAACAAGTTGTTGCAAGGTTGAACATGTGATGAGTTACATTACATCAAATGTTTTTTTGTTTTAATTTCTTTACTTACGCTTGACTTTATAGTTACATAATGATTATTTTGAATATATTTATTGGTCCTATCAACTCAGAACTTTAATTTTCGAACATAACAGTCGAAGTTACGTAAGTTAGAATCTGTTCAAGCTTCATAGCACTACTACTTAATGGTAAAATAAAGGATATAATAATTTTAGCAAGTTCTCAACTTTTTACTGTAGCAGCAAATTTAATTAACCTATCAAAGAAGTTCTCGCAGGGTTCAGAACAAGTTATGCTATAATATATTTAATGTTTTAACTTCATCCAATCCTAACTTGCACATGAATTTACGGTTCCATGTTAATTTTATTCAAATACAATTAATGTTCTTATCACTAAGTCTTACCGACTAAGTCTGTTCATTTTCGAGCATAATGGTCGGAGTTACGTAAGATAGAATCTTTTCAGGCTTCGTAGTAATTCTACTCTAGACTAAAATTCAAAACATTATATCTTTAGCAATTTTTCAACTTTTTACTGTAGCTGGAAATGTATATGACCTGTCGAACAAGTTGTTGCAAGGTTGAGCATGTGATGAGTTACGTTACATCGAATGTATTTTTGTTTTAATATCTTTACTTTCGCTTGACTTTAAAGCTACATAATGATTATTTTGAATATATTTATTGGTCCTATCAACTCAGCACTTTAATTTTCGAACATAACGGTCGAAGTTACGTAAGTTAGAATCTGTTCAAGCTTCATAGCACTTCTACTTAAGGGAAAAATAAAGGACATGATACTTTTAGCAAGTTCTCAACTTTTTACTGTAGCTGGAAATTTAATTAACCTATCAAAGAAGTTCTCGCAGGGTTCAGCTCGACCTGTGCTAAAATATATTTAATGTTTTTAGCTCCATCCATTCCTAACTTGCACATGAATTTACGGTTGATTGTTAATTTTTTTCAAATACAATTAATGAACTTATCACTAAGTCCTATCGACTAATTCTGTTCATTTTCGAACATAACGGTCGAAGTTACGTAAGATAGAATCTTTTCAGGCTTCGTAGTAATTCTACTCATGACTAAAATTCAAAACATTATACCTTTAGCAATATTTCATTTTTTACTGTAGCTGGAAATGTATATGACCTATCGAACAAGTTGTTGCAAGGTTGAGCATGTGATGAGTTACATTACATCAAATGTTTTTTTGTTTTAATTTCTTTACTTACGCTTGACTTTATAGCTACATAATGATTATTTTGAATATATTTATTGGTCCTATCAACTCAGCACTTTCATTTTCGAACATAACGGTCGAAGTTACGTAAGCTAGAATCTGTTCAAGCTTCATAGCACTTCTACTTAAGGGAAAAATAAATTACATTATACATTTATCAAGTTTTCAACTTTTTACTGTAGCTGCAAATTTAATTAACCTATCAAAGAAGTTCTCGCAGGGTTCAGCTCGACCTGTGCTAAAATATATTTAATGTTTTTAGCTCCATCCAATCCTAACTTGCACATGAATTTACGGTTCCATGTTAATTTTATTCAAATACAATTAATGTACTTATCACTAAGTCTTACCGACTAAGTCTGTTCATTTTCGAGCATAATGGTCGGAGTTACGTAAGATAGAATCTTTTCAGGCTTCGTAGTAATTCTACTCTAGACTAAAATTCAAAACATTATATCTTTAGCAATTTTTCAACTTTTTACTGTAGCTGGAAATGTATATGACCTGTCGAACAAGTTGTTGCAAGGTTGAGCATGTGATGAGTTACGTTACATCGAATGTATTTTTGTTTTAATATCTTTACTTTCGCTTGACTTTAAAGCTACATAATGATTATTTTGAATATATTTATTGGTCCTATCAACTCAGCACTTTAATTTTCGAACATAACGGTCGAAGTTACGTAAGTTATATTCTGTTCAAGCTTCATAGCACTTCTACTTAAGGGAAAAATAAAGGACATGATACTTTTAGCAAGTTCTCAACTTTTTACTGTAGCTGGAAATTTAATTAACCTATCAAAGAAGTTCTCGCAGGGTTCAGCTCCACCTGTGCTAAAATATATTTAATGTTTTTAGCTCCATCCAATTTTAACTTGCACATGAATTTACGGTTGATTGTTAATTTTTTTCAAATACAATTAATGAACTTATCACTAAGTCCTACCGACTAAGTCTGTTCATTTTCGAGCATAATGGTCGAAGTTACGTAAGATAGAATCTTTTCAGGCTTCGTAGTAATTCTACTCATGACTAAAATTCAAAACATTATACCTTTAGCAATTTTTCATTTTTTACTGTAGCTAGAAATGTATATGACCTATTGAACAAGTTGTTGCAAGGTTGAACATGTGATGAGTTACATTACATCAAATGTTTTTTTGTTTTAATTTCTTTACTTACGCTTGACTTTATAGTTACATAATGATTATTTTGAATATATTTATTGGTCCTATCAACTCAGCACTTTAATTTTCGAACATAACAGTCGAAGTTACGTAAGTTAGAATCTGTTCAAGCTTCATAGCACTACTAATTAATGGTAAAATAAAGGATATAATAATTTTAGCAAGTTCTCAACTTTTTACTGTAGCAGCAAATTTAATTAACCTATCAAAGAAGTTCTCGCAGGGTTCAGAACAAGTTATGCTATAATATATTTAATGTTTTAACTTCATCCAATCCTAACTTGCACATGAATTTACGGTTCCATGTTAATTTTATTCAAATACAATTAATGTACTTATCCCTAAGTCCTACCGACTAAGTCTGTTCATTTTCGAGCATAATGGTCGAAGTTACGTAAGATAGAATCTTTTCAGGCTTCGTAGTAATTCTACTCATGACTAAAATTCAAAACATTATACCTTTAGCAATTTTTCATTTTTTACTGTAGCTAGAAATGTATATGACCTATCGAACAAGTTGTTGCAAGGTTGAACATGTGATGAGTTACATTACATCAAATGTTTTTTTGTTTTAATTTCTTTACTTTCGCTTGACTTTAAAGCTACATAATGATTATTTTGAATATATTTATTGGTCCTATCAACTCAGCACTTTAATTTTCGAACATAACGGTCGAAGTTACGTAAGTTAGAATCTGTTCAAGCTTCATAGCACTTCTACTTAAGGGAAAAATAAAGGACATGATACTTTTAGCAAGTTCTCAACTTTTTACTGTAGCTGGAAATTTAATTAACCTATCAAAGAAGTTCTCGCAGGGTTCAGCTCGACCTGTGCTAAAATATATTTAATGTTTTTAGCTCCATCCATTCCTAACTTGCACATGAATTTACGGTTGATTGTTAATTTTTTTCAAATACAATTAATGAACTTATCACTAAGTCCTATCGACTAATTCTGTTCATTTTCGAACATAACGGTCGAAGTTACGTAAGATAGAATCTTTTCAGGCTTCGTAGTAATTCTACTCATGACTAAAATTCAAAACATTATACCTTTAGCAATATTTCATTTTTTACTGTAGCTGGAAATGTATATGACCTATCGAACAAGTTGTTGCAAGGTTGAGCATGTGATGAGTTACATTACATCAAATGTTTTTTTGTTTTAATTTCTTTACTTACGCTTGACTTTATAGATACATAATGATTATTTTGAATATATTTATTGGTCCTATCAACTCAGCACTTTCATTTTCGAACATAACGGTCGAAGTTACGTAAGCTAGAATCTGTTCAAGCTTCATAGCACTTCTACTTAAGGGAAAAATAAATTACATTATACATTTATCAAGTTTTCAACTTTTTACTGTAGCTGCAAATTTAATTAACCTATCAAAGAAGTTCTGGCAGGGTTCAGCTCGACCTGTGCTAAAATATATTTAATGTTTTTAGCTCCATCCAATCCTAACTTGCACATGAATTTACGGTTCCATGTTAATTTTATTCAAATACAATTAATGTACTTATCACTAAGTCTTACCGACTAAGTCTGTTCATTTTCGAGCATAATGGTCGGAGTTACGTAAGATAGAATCTTTTCAGGCTTCGTAGTAATTCTACTCTAGACTAAAATTCAAAACATTATATCTTTAGCAATTTTTCAACTTTTTACCGTAGCTGGAAATGTATATGACCTGTCGAACAAGTTGTTGCAAGGTTGAGCATGTGATGAGTTACGTTACATCGAATGTATTTTTGTTTTAATATCTTTACTTTCGCTTGACTTTAAAGCTACATAATGATTATTTTGAATATATTTATTGGTCCTATCAACTCAGCACTTTAATTTTCGAACATAACGGTCGAAGTTACGTAAGTTATATTCTGTTCAAGCTTCATAGCACTACTAATTAATGGTAAAATAAAGGATATAATAATTTTAGCAAGTTCTCAACTTTTTACTGTAGCTGGAAATTTAATTAACCTATCAAAGAAGTTCTCGCAGGGTTCAGAACAAGTTATGCTATAATATATTTAATGTTTTAACTTCATCCAATCCTAACTTGCACATGAATTTACGGTTCCATGTTAATTTTTTTCAAATACAATTAATGAACTTATCACTAAGTCCTACCGACTAAGTCTGTTCATTTTCGAGCATAATGGTCGAAGTTACGTAAGATAGAATCTTTTCAGGCTTCGTAGTAATTCTACTCATGACTAAAATTCAAAACATTATACCTTTAGCAATTTTTCATTTTTTACTGTAGCTAGAAATGTATATGACCTATTGAACAAGTTGTTGCAAGGTTGAACATGTGATGAGTTACATTACATCAAATGTTTTTTTGTTTTAATTTCTTTACTTACGCTTGACTTTATAGTTACATAATGATTATTTTGAATATATTTATTGGTCCTATCAACTCAGCACTTTAATTTTCGAACATAACAGTCGAAGTTACGTAAGTTAGAATCTGTTCAAGCTTCATAGCACTACTAATTAATGGTAAAATAAAGGATATAATAATTTTAGCAAGTTCTCAACTTTTTACTGTAGCAGCAAATTTAATTAACCTATCAAAGAAGTTCTCGCAGGGTTCAGAACAAGTTATGCTATAATATATTTAATGTTTTAACTTCATCCAATCCTAACTTGCACATGAATTTACGGTTCCATGTTAATTTTATTCAAATACAATTAATGTACTTATCCCTAAGTCCTACCGACTAAGTCTGTTCATTTTCGAGCATAATGGTCGAAGTTACGTAAGATAGAATCTTTTCAGGCTTCGTAGTAATTCTACTCATGACTAAAATTCAAAACATTATACCTTTAGCAATTTTTCATTTTTTACTGTAGCTAGAAATGTATATGACCTATCGAACAAGTTGTTGCAAGGTTGAACATGTGATGAGTTACATTACATCAAATGTTTTTTTGTTTTAATTTCTTTACTTACGCTTGACTTTATAGTTACATAATGATTATTTTGAATATATTTATTGGTCCTATCAACTCAGCACTTTAATTTTCGAACATAACAGTCGAAGTTACGTAAGTTAGAATCTGTTCAAGCTTCATAGCACTACTACTTAAAGGTAAAATAAAGGATATAATAATTTTAGCAAGTTCTCAACTTTTTACTGTAGCAGCAAATTTAATTAACCTATCAAAGAAGTTCTCGCAGGGTTCAGAACAAGTTATGCTATAATATATTTAATGTTTTAACTTCATCCAATCCTAACTTGCACATGAATTTACGGTTCCATGTTAATTTTATTCAAATACAATTAATGTACTTATCACTAAGTCCTACCGACTAAGTCTGTTCATTTTCGAGCATAATGGTCGGAGTTACGTAAGATAGAATCTTTTCAGGCTTCGTAGTAATTCTACTCTAGACTAAAATTCAAAACATTATATCTTTAGCAATTTTTCAACTTTTTACTGTAGCTGGAAATGTATATGACCTGTCGAACAAGTTGTTGCAAGGTTGAGCATGTGATGAGTTACGTTACATCGAATGTTTTTTTGTTTTAATTTCTTGACTTACGCTTGACTTTATAGCTACATAATGATTATTTTGAATATATTTATTGGTCCTATCAACTCAGCACTTTCATTTTCGAACATAACGGTCGAAGTTACGTAAGCTAGAATCTGTTCAAGCTTCATAGCACTTCTACTTAAGGGAAAAATAAAGGACATTATACATTTATCAAGTTTTCAACTTTTTACTGTAGCTGCAAATTTAATTAACCTATCAAAGAAGTTCTCGCAGGGTTCAGCTCGACCTGTGCTAAAATATATTTAATGTTTTTAGCTCCATCCAATCCTAACTTGCACATGAATTTACGGTTCCATGTTAATTTTATTCAAATACAATTAATGTACTTATCACTAAGTCCTACCGACTAAGTCTGTTCATTTTCGAGCATAATGGTCGGAGTTACGTAAGTTAGAATCTGTTCAAGCTTCATAGCACTTCTACTTAAGGGAAAAATAAAGGACGTGATACATTTATCAAGTTCTCAACTTTTTAATATAGCTGCAAATTTAATTAACCTCTCAAAGAAGTTCTCGCAGGGTTCAGCACGACCTGTGCTAAAATATATTTAATGTTTTTAGCTTCATCCATTCCTAACTTGCATATGAATTTACGATTCCAT
Organism: Platypus cylindrus; assembly: GCA_949748235.1. Taxonomy (NCBI): domain Eukaryota; kingdom Metazoa; phylum Arthropoda; class Insecta; order Coleoptera; family Curculionidae; genus Platypus; species Platypus cylindrus. The sequence goes on along the minus strand of CATIYE010000002.1, from coordinate 691,578 downwards.
GTTGATTTTTTTCAAATACAATTAATGAATTTATAACCAAGTCCTATCGACTAAGTCTGTTCATTTTCGAGCCTAATGGTCGGAGTTACGTAAGATAGAATCTTTTCAGGACTGGTAGTATTTCTACTCAAGACTAAAATTCAAAACATTATACTTTTAGCAATTTTTCAACTTTTTACTGTAGCTGGAAATGTATATGACCTACTTAATGATTACTACTTAATGGTAAAATAAAGGATATAATAATTGTAGCAAGTTCTCAACTTTTTACTGTAGCAGCAAATTTAATTAACCTATCAAAGGAGTTCTCGCAGGGTTCAGAACAAGTTATGCTATAATATATTTAATATTTTGAGCTTCATCCAATCCTAACTTGCACATGAATTTACGGTTCCATGTTATTTTTTTTCAAATACAATTAATGAACTTATCCCTAAGTCCTACCGACTAAATCTGTTCATTTTCGAGCATAATGGTTGGAGTTACGTAAGATAGAATCTTTTCAGGCTTCGTAGTAATTCTACTCATGACTAAAATTCAAAATATTATACCTTTAGCAATATTTCATTTTTTACTGTAGCTGGAAATGTATATGACCTATCGAACAAGTTGTTGCAAGGTTGAGCATGTGATGAGTTACGTTATATCTAATGTTTTTTTTTAATATCTTTACTTTCGCTTGACTTTATGGCTACATAATGATTATTTGGAATATATTCATTGGTCCTATCAACTCAGCACTTTGATTTTCGAACATAACGGTCGAAGTTACGTAAGTTAGAATCTGTTCAAGCTTCATAGCACTACTACTTAATGGTAAAATAAAGGATATAATAATTTTAGCAAGTTCTCAACTTTTTACTGTAGCTGCAAATTTAATTAACCTATCAAAGAATTCTCGCAGGGTTCAGCACGAGCTGTGCTATAATATATTTAATGTTTTTAGCTTCATCCAATCCTAACTTGCACATGAATTTACGGTTCCATGTTAATTTTTTTCAAATACAATTAATGTACTTATCACTAAGTCCTATCGACTAAATCTGTTCATTTTCGAGCATAATGGTCGGAGTTACGTAAGATAGAAACTTTTCAGGCTTCGTAGTAATTCTACTCATGACTAAAATTCAAATCATTATACCTTTAGCAATTTTTCATTTTTTACTGTAGCTGGAAATGTATATGACCTATCGAACAAGTTGTTGCAAGGTTGAGCATGTGATGAGTTACATTACATCAAACGTTTTTTTGTTTTAATTTCTTTACTTACGCTTGACTTTATAGCTGCATAATGATTATTTTGAATATATTCATTGGTCCTATCAACTCAGCACATGGATTTTCGAACATAACGGTCGAAGTTACGTAAGTTAGAATCTGTTCAAGCTTCATAGCACTACTACTTAATGATAAAATAAAGGATATAATAATTTTAGCAAGTTCTCAACTTTTTACTGTAGCAGCAAATTTAATTAACCTATCAAAGAAGTTCTCGCAGGGTTCAGCACAATTTATGCTATAATATATTTAATGTTTTAGCTTCATCCAATCCTAACTTGCACATGAATTTACGGTTCCATGTTAATTTTTTTCAAATACAATTAATGTACTTATCACTAAGTCCTATCGACTAAATCTGTTCATTTTCGAGCATAATGGTCGGAGTTACGTAAGATAGAAACTTTTCAGGCTTCGTAGTAATTCTACTCATGACTAAAATTCAAAACATTATACCTTTAGCAATTTTTCATTTTTTACTGTAGCTGGAAATGTATATGACCTATCGAACAAGTTGTTGCAAGGTTGAGCATGTGATGAGTTACATTACATCAAATGTTTTTTTGTTTTAATTTCTTTACTTACGCTTGACTTTATAGCTGCATAATGATTATTTTGAATATATTTATTGGTCCTATCAACTCAGCACATGGATTTTCGAACATAACGGTCGAAGTTACGTAAGTTAGAATCTGTTCAAGCTTCATAGCACTACTACTTAATGGCAAAATAAAGGATATAATAATTTTAGCAAGTTCTCAACTTTTTACTGTAGCTGCAAATTTAATTAACCTATCAAAGAAGTTCTCGCAGGGTTCAGCACGAGCTGTGCTATAATATATTTAATGTTTTTAGCTTCATCCAATCCTAACTTGCACATGAATTTACGCTTCCATGTTAATTTTTTTCAAATACAATTAATGAACTTATCACTAAGTTCTACCGACTAAGTCTGTTCATTTTCGAGCATAATGGTTGGAGTTACGTAAGATAGAATCTTTTCAGGCTTCGTAGTAATTCTACTCATGATTAAAATTCAAAACATTATACCTTTAGCAATTTTTCATTTTTTACTGTTGCTGGGAATGTATATGACCTATCGAACAAGTTGTTACAAGGTTGAGCATGTGATGAGTTACGTTACATCTAATTTTTTTTTTTTAATATCTTTACTTTCGCTTGACTTTATGGCTACATAATGATTATTTGGAATATATTCATTGGTCCTATCAACTGAGCACTTTCATTTTCGAACATAACGGTCGAAGTTACGTAAGTTAGAATCTGTTCAAGCTTCATAGCACTACTACTTAATGGTAAAATAAAGGATATAATAATTTTAGCAAGTTCTCAACTTCTTACTGTAGCTGCAAATTTAATTAACCTATCAAAGAAGTTCTCGCAGGGTTCAGCTCGACCTGTGCTATAATATATTTAATGTTTTTAGCTTCATCCAATCCTAACTTGCACATGAATTTACACTTCCATGTTAATTTTTTTCAAATACAATTAATGTACTTATCACTAAGTCCTATCGACTAAATCTGTTCATTTTCGAGCATAATGGTCGGAGTTACGTAAGATAGAAACTTTTCAGGCTTCGTAGTAATTCTACTCATGACTAAAATTCAAATCATTATACCTTTAGCAATTTTTCATTTTTTACTGTAGCTGGAAATGTATATGACCTATCGAACAAGTTGTTGCAAGGTTGAGCATGTGATGAGTTACATTACATCAAATGTTTTTTTGTTTTAATTTCTTTACTTACGCTTGACTTTATGGCTACATAATGATTATTTGGAATATATTCATTGGTCCTATCAACTCAGCACTTTCATTATCGAACATAACGGTCGAAGTTACGTAAGTTAGAATCTGTTCAAGCTTCATAGCACTACTACTTAATGATAAAATAAAGGATATAATCATTTTAGCAAGTTCTCAACTTTTTACTGTAGCAGCAAATTTAATTAACCTATCAAAGAAGTTCTCGCAGGGTTCAGCACAAGTTATGCTATAATATATTTAATGTTTTAGCTTTATCCAATCCTAACTTGCACATGAATTTACGGTTCCATGTTAATTTTTTTCAAATACAATTAATGTACTTATCACTAAGTCCTATCGACTAAATCTGTTCATTTTCGAGCATAATGGTCGGAGTTGCGTAAGATAGAAACATTTCAGGTTTCGTAGTAATTCTACTCTAGACTAAAATTCAAAACCTTAAATCTTTAGCAATTTTTCAACTTTTTACTGTAGCTGGAAATGTATATGACCTATCGAACAAGTTGTTACAAGGTTGAGCATGTGATGAGTTACATTACATCAAATGTTTTTTTGTTTTAATTTCTTTACTTACGCTTGACTTTATAGCTACATAATGATTATTTTGAATATATTTATTGGTCCTATCAACTCAGCACTTTGATTTTCGAACATAACGGTCGAAGTTACGTAAGCTAGAATCTGTTCAAGCTTCATAGAACTACTACTTAATGGTAAAATAAAGGATATAATAATTTTAGCAAGTTCTCAACTTTTTACTGTAGCTGCAAATTTAATTAACCTATGAAAGAAGTTCTCGCAGGGTTCAGCACGAGCTGTGCTATAAGATATATTTAATGTTTTTAGCTTCATCCAATCCTAACTTGCACATGAATTTACGCTTCCATGTTAATTTTTTTCAAATACAATTAATGAACTTATCACTAAGTTCTACCGACTTAGTCTGTTCATTTTCGAGCATAATGGTTGGAGTTACGTAAGATAGAAACTTTTCAGGCTTCGTAGTAATTCTACTCTAGACTAAAATTCAAAACATTATATCTTTAGCAATTTTTCAACATTTTACTGTAGCTGGGAATGTATATGACTTATCGAACAAGTTGTTACAAGCTTGAGCATGTGATGAGTTACATTACATCAAATGTTTTTTTGTTTTAATTTCTTTACTTACGCTTGACTTTATAGCTACATAATGATTATTTTGAATATATTTACTGGTCCTATCAACTCAGCACTTTGATTTTCGAACATAACGGTCGAAGTTACGTAAGTTATATTCTGTTCAAGCTTCATAGCACTACTACTTAATGGTAAAATAAAGGATATAATAATTTTAGCAAGTTCTCAACTTTTTACTGTAGCTGCAAATTTAATTAACCTATGAAAGAAGTTCTCGCAGGGTTCAGCACGAGCTGTGCTATAATATATTTAATGTTTTTAGCTTCATCCAATCCTAACTTGCACATGAATTTACGCTTCCATGTTAATTTTTTTCAAATACAATTAATGAACTTATCACTAAGTTCTACCGACTTAGTCTGTTCATTTTCGAGCATAATGGTTGGAGTTACGTAAGATAGAATCTTTTCAGGCTTCGTAGTAATTCTACTAATGACTAAAATTCAAAACATTATACCTTTAGCAATTTTTCATTTTTTACTGTAGCTGGAAATGTATATGACCTATCGAACAAGTTGTTGCAAGGTTGAGCATGTGATGAGTTACGTTACATCGAATGTTTTTTTTTTTTAATATCTTTACTTTCGCTTGACTTTATGGCTACGTAATGATTATTTGGAATATATTCATTGGTCCTGTCAACTCAGCACTTTCATTTTCGAACATAACGGTCGAAGTTACGTAAGTTAGAATCTGTTCAAGCTTCATAGCACTACTACTTAATGGTAAAATAAAGGATATAATAATTTTAGCAAGTTCTCAACTTTTTACTGTAGCAGTAAATTTAATTAACCTATCAAAGAAGTTCTCGCAGGGTTCAGCACGAGCTGTGCTATAATATATTTAATGTTTTTAGTTTCATCCAATCCTAACTTGCACATGAATTTACGCTTCCATGTTAATTTTTTTCAAATACAATTAATGAACTTATCACTAAGTTCTACCGACTAAGTCTGTTCATTTTCGAGCATAATGGTTGGAGTTACGTAAGATAGAATCTTTTCAGGCTTCGTAGTAATTCTACTCTAGACTAAAATTCAAAACCTTAAATCTTTAGCAATTTTTCAACTTTTTACTGTAGCTGGAAATGTATATGACCTATCGAACAAGTTGTTACAAGGTTGAGCATGTGATGAGTTACATTACATCAAATGTTTTTTTGTTTTAATTTCTTTACTTACGCTTGACTTTATAGCTACATAATGATTATTTTGAATATATTTATTGGTCCTATCAACTCAGCACTTTGATTTTCGAACATAGCGGTCGAAGTTACGTAAGTTAGAATCTGTTCAAGCTTCATAGAACTACTACTTAATGGTAAAATAAAGGATATAATAATTTTAGCAAGTTCTCAACTTTTTACTGTAGCAGTAAATTTAATTAACCTATCAAAGAAGTTCTCGCAGGGTTCAGCACGAGCTGTGCTATAATATATTTAATGTTTTTAGTTTCATCCAATCCTAACTTGCACATGAATTTACGCTTCCATGTTAATTTTTTTCAAATACAATTAATGAACTTATCACTAAGTTCTACCGACTAAGTCTGTTCATTTTCGAGCATAATGGTTGGAGTTACGTAAGATAGAATCTTTTCAGGCTTCGTAGTAATTCTACTCTAGACTAAAATTCAAAACCTTAAATCTTTAGCAATTTTTCAACTTTTTACTGTAGCTGGAAATGTATATGACCTATCGAACAAGTTGTTACAAGGTTGAGCATGTGATGAGTTACATTACATCCAATTTTTTTTTTGTTTTAATTTCTTTACTTACGCTTGACTTTATAGCTACATAATGATTATTTTGAATATATTTATTGGTCCTATCAACTCAGCACTTTGATTTTCGAACATAACGGTCGAAGTTACGTAAGTTAGAATCTGTTCAAGCTTCATAGCACTACTACTTAATGGTAAAATAAAGGATATAATAATTTTAGCAAGTTCTCAACTTTTTACTGTAGCAGTAAATTTAATTAACCTATCAAAGAAGTTCTCGCAGGGTTCAGCACGAGCTGTGCTATAATATATTTAATGTTTTTAGTTTCATCCAATCCTAACTTGCACATGAATTTACGCTTCCATGTTAATTTTTTTCAAATACAATTAATGAACTTATCACTAAGTTCTACCGACTAAGTCTGTTCATTTTCGAGCATAATGGTTGGAGTTACGTAAGATAGAATCTTTTCAGGCTTCGTAGTAATTCTACTCTAGACTAAAATTCAAAACCTTAAATCTTTAGCAATTTTTCAACATTTTACTGTAGCTGGGAATGTATATGACTTATCGAACAAGTTGTTACAAGCTTGAGCATGTGATGAGTTACATTACATCAAATGTTTTTTTGTTTTAATTTCTTTACTTACGCTTGACTTTATAGCTACATAATGATTATTTTGAATATATTTACTGGTCCTATCAACTCAGCACTTTGATTTTCGAACATAACGGTCGAAGTTACGTAAGTTATATTCTGTTCAAGCTTCATAGCACTACTACTTAATGGTAAAATAAAGGATATAATAATTTTAGCAAGTTCTCAACTTTTTACTGTAGCTGCAAATTTAATTAACCTATGAAAGAAGTTCTCGCAGGGTTCAGCACGAGCTGTGCTATAATATATTTAATGTTTTTAGCTTCATCCAATCCTAACTTGCACATGAATTTACGCTTCCATGTTAATTTTTTTCAAATACAATTAATGAACTTATCACTAAGTTCTACCGACTTAGTCTGTTCATTTTCGAGCATAATGGTTGGAGTTACGTAAGATAGAATCTTTTCAGGCTTCGTAGTAATTCTACTAATGACTAAAATTCAAAACATTATACCTTTAGCAATTTTTCATTTTTTACTGTAGCTGGAAATGTATATGACCTATCGAACAAGTTGTTGCAAGGTTGAGCATGTGATGAGTTACGTTACATCGAATGTTTTTTTTTTTTAATATCTTTACTTTCGCTTGACTTTATGGCTACGTAATGATTATTTGGAATATATTCATTGGTCCTGTCAACTCAGCACTTTCATTTTCGAACATAACGGTCGAAGTTACGTAAGTTAGAATCTGTTCAAGCTTCATAGCACTACTACTTAATGGTAAAATAAAGGATATAATAATTTTAGCAAGTTCTCAACTTTTTACTGTAGCAGTAAATTTAATTAACCTATCAAAGAAGTTCTCGCAGGGTTCAGCACGAGCTGTGCTATAATATATTTAATGTTTTTAGTTTCATCCAATCCTAACTTGCACATGAATTTACGCTTCCATGTTAATTTTTTTCAAATACAATTAATGAACTTATCACTAAGTTCTACCGACTAAGTCTGTTCATTTTCGAGCATAATGGTTGGAGTTACGTAAGATAGAATCTTTTCAGGCTTCGTAGTAATTCTACTCTAGACTAAAATTCAAAACCTTAAATCTTTAGCAATTTTTCAACTTTTTACTGTAGCTGGAAATGTATATGACCTATCGAACAAGTTGTTACAAGGTTGAGCATGTGATGAGTTACATTACATCAAATGTTTTTTTGTTTTAATTTCTTTACTTACGCTTGACTTTATAGCTACATAATGATTATTTTGAATATATTTATTGGTCCTATCAACTCAGCACTTTGATTTTCGAACATAGCGGTCGAAGTTACGTAAGTTAGAATCTGTTCAAGCTTCATAGAACTACTACTTAATGGTAAAATAAAGGATATAATAATTTTAGCAAGTTCTCAACTTTTTACTGTAGCAGTAAATTTAATTAACCTATCAAAGAAGTTCTCGCAGGGTTCAGCACGAGCTGTGCTATAATATATTTAATGTTTTTAGTTTCATCCAATCCTAACTTGCACATGAATTTACGCTTCCATGTTAATTTTTTTCAAATACAATTAATGAACTTATCACTAAGTTCTACCGACTAAGTCTGTTCATTTTCGAGCATAATGGTTGGAGTTACGTAAGATAGAATCTTTTCAGGCTTCGTAGTAATTCTACTCTAGACTAAAATTCAAAACCTTAAATCTTTAGCAATTTTTCAACTTTTTACTGTAGCTGGAAATGTATATGACCTATCGAACAAGTTGTTACAAGGTTGAGCATGTGATGAGTTACATTACATCCAATTTTTTTTTTGTTTTAATTTCTTTACTTACGCTTGACTTTATAGCTACATAATGATTATTTTGAATATATTTATTGGTCCTATCAACTCAGCACTTTGATTTTCGAACATAACGGTCGAAGTTACGTAAGTTAGAATCTGTTCAAGCTTCATAGCACTACTACTTAATGGTAAAATAAAGGATATAAGAATTTTAGCAAGTTCTCAACTTTTTACTGTAGCTGCAAATTTAATTAACCTATCAAAGAAGTTCTCGCAGGGTTCAGCTCGACCTGTGCTAAAATATATTTAATGTTTTTAGCTTCATCCAATCCTAGCTTGCACATGAATTTACTGTTCCATGTTAATTTTTTTCAAATACAATTAATGAACTTATCACTAAGTCCTATCGACTAAGTCTGTTCATTTTCGAGCATAATGGTCGGAGTTATGTAAGATAGAAAATTTTCAGGCTTCGTAGTAATTCTACTCTAGACTAAAATTCAAAACATTATATCTTTAGCAATTTTTCAACTTTTTACTGTAGCTGGAAATGTATATGACCTATCGAACAAGTTGTTACAACGTTGAGCATGTGATGAGTTACATTACATCAAATGTTTTTTTGTTTTAATTTCTTTACTTACGCTTGACTTTATGGCTACATAATGATTATTTGGAATATATTCATTGGTCCTATCAACTCAGCACTTTCATTATCGAACATAACGGTCGAAGTTACGTAAGTTAGAATCTGTTCAAGCTTCATAGCACTACTACTTAATGATAAAATAAAGGATATAATCATTTTAGCAAGTTCTCAACTTTTTACTGTAGCAGCAAATTTAATTAACCTATCAAAGAAGTTCTCGCAGGGTTCAGCACAAGTTATGCTATAATATATTTAATGTTTTAGCTTTATCCAATCCTAACTTGCACATGAATTTACGGTTCCATGTTAATTTTTTTCAAATACAATTAATGTACTTATCACTAAGTCCTATCGACTAAATCTGTTCATTTTCAAGCATAATGGTCGGAGTTGCGTAAGATAGAAACATTTCAGGTTTCGTAGTAATTCTACTCTAGACTAAAATTCAAAACCTTAAATCTTTAGCAATTTTTCAACTTTTTACTGTAGCTGGAAATGTATATGACCTATCGAACAAGTTGTTACAAGGTTGAGCATGTGATGAGTTACATTACATCAAATGTTTTTTTGTTTTAATTTCTTTACTTACGCTTGACTTTATAGCTACATAATGATTATTTTGAATATATTTATTGGTCCTATCAACTCAGCACTTTGATTTTCGAACATAACGGTCGAAGTTACGTAAGTTAGAATCTGTTCAAGCTTCATAGAACTACTACTTAATGGTAAAATAAAGGATATAATAATTTTAGCAAGTTCTCAACTTTTTACTGTAGCTGCAAATTTAATTAACCTATGAAAGAAGTTCTCGCAGGGTTCAGCACGAGCTGTGCTATAAGATATATTTAATGTTTTTAGCTTCATCCAATCCTAACTTGCACATGAATTTACGCTTCCATGTTAATTTTTTTCAAATACAATTAATGAACTTATCACTAAGTTCTACCGACTTAGTCTGTTCATTTTCGAGCATAATGGTTGGAGTTACGTAAGATAGAAACTTTTCAGGCTTCGTAGTAATTCTACTCTAGACTAAAATTCAAAACATTATATCTTTAGCAATTTTTCAACATTTTACTGTAGCTGGGAATGTATATGACTTATCGAACAAGTTGTTACAAGCTTGAGCATGTGATGAGTTACATTACATCAAATGTTTTTTTGTTTTAATTTCTTTACTTACGCTTGACTTTATAGCTACATAATGATTATTTTGAATATATTTACTGGTCCTATCAACTCAGCACTTTGATTTTCGAACATAACGGTCGAAGTTACGTAAGTTATATTCTGTTCAAGCTTCATAGCACTACTACTTAATGGTAAAATAAAGGATATAATAATTTTAGCAAGTTCTCAACTTTTTACTGTAGCTGCAAATTTAATTAACCTATGAAAGAAGTTCTCGCAGGGTTCAGCACGAGCTGTGCTATAATATATTTAATGTTTTTAGCTTCATCCAATCCTAACTTGCACATGAATTTACGCTTCCATGTTAATTTTTTTCAAATACAATTAATGAACTTATCACTAAGTTCTACCGACTTAGTCTGTTCATTTTCGAGCATAATGGTTGGAGTTACGTAAGATAGAATCTTTTCAGGCTTCGTAGTAATTCTACTAATGACTAAAATTCAAAACATTATACCTTTAGCAATTTTTCATTTTTTACTGTAGCTGGAAATGTATATGACCTATCGAACAAGTTGTTGCAAGGTTGAGCATGTGATGAGTTACGTTACATCGAATGTTTTTTTTTTTTAATATCTTTACTTTCGCTTGACTTTATGGCTACGTAATGATTATTTGGAATATATTCATTGGTCCTGTCAACTCAGCACTTTCATTTTCGAACATAACGGTCGAAGTTACGTAAGTTAGAATCTGTTCAAGCTTCATAGCACTACTACTTAATGGTAAAATAAAGGATATAATAATTTTAGCAAGTTCTCAACTTTTTACTGTAGCAGTAAATTTAATTAACCTATCAAAGAAGTTCTCGCAGGGTTCAGCACGAGCTGTGCTATAATATATTTAATGTTTTTAGTTTCATCCAATCCTAACTTGCACATGAATTTACGCTTCCATGTTAATTTTTTTCAAATACAATTAATGAACTTATCACTAAGTTCTACCGACTAAGTCTGTTCATTTTCGAGCATAATGGTTGGAGTTACGTAAGATAGAATCTTTTCAGGCTTCGTAGTAATTCTACTCATGATTAAAATTCAAAACATTATACCTTTAGCAATTTTTCATTTTTTACTGTTGCTGGGAATGTATATGACCTATCGAACAAGTTGTTACAAGGTTGAGCATGTGATGAGTTACGTTACATCTAATTTTTTTTTTTTAATATCTTTACTTTCGCTTGACTTTATGGCTACATAATGATTATTTGGAATATATTCATTGGTCCTATCAACTGAGCACTTTCATTTTCGAACATAACGGTCGAAGTTACGTAAGTTAGAATCTGTTCAAGCTTCATAGCACTACTACTTAATGGTAAAATAAAGGATATAATAATTTTAGCAAGTTCTCAACTTCTTACTGTAGCTGCAAATTTAATTAACCTATCAAAGAAGTTCTCGCAGGGTTCAGCACGAGCTGTGCTATAATATATTTAATGTTTTTAGCTTCATCCAATCCTAACTTGCACATGAATTTACACTTCCATGTTAATTTTTTTCAAATACAATTAATGAACTTATCACTAAGTTCTACCGACTAAGTCTGTTCATTTTCGAGCATAATGGTTGGAGTTACGTAAGATAGAATCTTTTCAGGCTTCGTAGTAATTCTACTCATGACTAAAATTCAAAACATTATACCTTTAGCAATTTTTCATTTTTTACTGTAGCTGGAAATGTATATGACCTATCGAACAAGTTGTTGCAAGGTTGAGCATGTGATGAGTTACGTTACATCGAATGTTTTTTTTTTTTAATATCTTTACTTTCGCTTGACTTTATGGCTACGTAATGATTATTTGGAATATATTCATTGGTCCTGTCAACTCAGCACTTTCATTTTCGAACATAACGGTCGAAGTTACGTAAGTTAGAATCTGTTCAAGCTTCATAGCACTACTACTTAATGGTAAAATAAAGGATATAATAATTTTAGCAAGTTCTCAACTTTTTACTGTAGCAGTAAATTTAATTAACCTATCAAAGAAGTTCTCGCAGGGTTCAGCACAAGTTATGCTATAATATGTTTAATGTTTTAGCTTTATCCAATCCTAACTTGCACATGAATTTACGGTTCCATGTTAATTTTTTTCAAATACAATTAATGTACTTATCACTAAGTCCTATCGACTAAATCTGTTCATTTTCGAGCATAATGGTCGGAGTTGCGTAAGATAGAAACTTTTCAGGTTTCGTAGTAATTCTACTCTAGACTAAAATTCAAAACCTTAAATCTTTAGCAATTTTTCAACTTTTTACTGTAGCTGGAAATGTATATGACCTATCGAACAAGTTGTTACAAGGTTGAGCATGTGATGAGTTACATTACATCCAATTTTTTTTTTGTTTTAATTTCTTTACTTACGCTTGACTTTATAGCTACATAATGATTATTTTGAATATATTTATTGGTCCTATCAACTCAGCACTTTGATTTTCGAACATAACGGTCGAAGTTACGTAAGTTAGAATCTGTTCAAGCTTCATAGCACTACTACTTAATGGTAAAATAAAGGATAAAAGAATTTTAGCAAGTTCTCAACTTTTTACTGTAGCTGCAAATTTAATTAACCTATCAAAGAAGTTCTCGCAGGGTTCAGCTCGACCTGTGCTAAAATATATTTAATGTTTTTAGCTTCATCCAATCCTAGCTTGCACATGAATTTACTGTTCCATGTTAATTTTTTTCAAATACAATTAATGAACTTATCACTAAGTCCTATCGACTAAGTCTGTTCATTTTCGAGCATAATGGTCGGAGTTACGTAAGATAGAAAATTTTCAGGCTTCGTAGTAATTCTACTCTAGACTAAAATTCAAAACATTATATCTTTAGCAATTTTTCAACTTTTTACTGTAGCTGCAAATGTATATGGCCTATCGAACAAGTTGTTACAACGTTGAGCATGTGATGAGTTACATTACATCAAATGTTTTTTTGTTTTAATTTCTTTACTTACGCTTGACTTTATGGCTACATAATGATTATTTGGAATATATTCATTGGTCCTATCAACTCAGCACTTTCATTTTCGAACATAACGGTCGAAGTTACGTAAGTTAGAATCTGTTCAAGCTTCATAGCACTACTACTTAATGATAAAATAAAGGATATAATAATTTTAGCAAGTTCTCAACTTTTTACTGTAGCAGCAAATTTAATTAACCTATCCAAGAAGTTCTCGCAGGGTTCAGCACAAGTTATGCTATAATATATTTAATGTTTTAGCTTTATCCAATCCTAACTTGCACATGAATTTACGGTTCCATGTTAATTTTTTTCAAATACAATTAATGTACTTATCACTAAGTCCTATCGACTAAATCTGTTCATTTTCGAGCATAATGGTCGGAGTTGCGTAAGATAGAAACTTTTCAGGTTTCGTAGTAATTCTACTCTAGACTAAAATTCAAAACCTTAAATCTTTAGCAATTTTTCAACTTTTTACTGTAGCTGGAAATGTATATGACCTATCGAACAAGTTGTTACAAGGTTGAGCATGTGATGAGTTACATTACATCAAATGTTTTTTTGTTTTAATTTCTTTACTTACGCTTGACTTTATAGCTACATAATGATTATTTTGAATATATTTATTGGTCCTATCAACTCAGCACTTTGATTTTCGAACATAACGGTCGAAGTTACGTAAGTTAGAATCTGTTCAAGCTTCATAGAACTACTACTTAATGGTAAAATAAAGGATATAATAATTTTAGCAAGTTCTCAACTTTTTACTGTAGCTGCAAATTTAATTAACCTATGAAAGAAGTTCTCGCAGGGTTCAGCACGAGCTGTGCTATAAGATATATTTAATGTTTTTAGCTTCATCCAATCCTAACTTGCACATGAATTTACGCTTCCATGTTAATTTTTTTCAAATACAATTAATGAACTTATCACTAAGTTCTACCGACTTAGTCTGTTCATTTTCGAGCATAATGGTTGGAGTTACGTAAGATAGAAACTTTTCAGGCTTCGTAGTAATTCTACTCTAGACTAAAATTCAAAACATTATATCTTTAGCAATTTTTCAACATTTTACTGTAGCTGGGAATGTATATGACTTATCGAACAAGTTGTTACAAGCTTGAGCATGTGATGAGTTACATTACATCAAATGTTTTTTTGTTTTAATTTCTTTACTTACGCTTGACTTTATAGCTACATAATGATTATTTTGAATATATTTATTGGTCCTATCAACTCAGCACTTTGATTTTCGAACATAACGGTCGAAGTTACGTAAGTTATATTCTGTTCAAGCTTCATAGCACTACTACTTAATGGTAAAATAAAGGATATAATAATTTTAGCAAGTTCTCAACTTTTTACTGTAGCTGCAAATTTAATTAACCTATGAAAGAAGTTCTCGCAGGGTTCAGCACGAGCTGTGCTATAATATATTTAATGTTTTTAGCTTCATCCAATCCTAACTTGCACATGAATTTACGCTTCCATGTTAATTTTTTTCAAATACAATTAATGAACTTATCACTAAGTTCTACCGACTTAGTCTGTTCATTTTCGAGCATAATGGTTGGAGTTACGTAAGATAGAATCTTTTCAGGCTTCGTAGTAATTCTACTCATGACTAAAATTCAAAACATTATACCTTTAGCAATTTTTCATTTTTTACTGTAGCTGGAAATGTATATGACCTATCGAACAAGTTGTTGCAAGGTTGAGCATGTAATGAGTTACGTTACATCGAATGTTTTTTTTTTTTAATATCTTTACTTTCGCTTGACTTTATGGCTACGTAATGATTATTTGGAATATATTCATTGGTCCTGTCAACTCAGCACTTTCATTTTCGAACATAACGGTCGAAGTTACGTAAGTTAGAATCTGTTCAAGCTTCATAGCACTACTACTTAATGGTAAAATAAAGGATATAATAATTTTAGCAAGTTCTCAACTTTTTACTGTAGCAGTAAATTTAATTAACCTATCAAAGAAGTGCTCGCAGGGTTCAGCACAAGTTATGCTATAATATGTTTAATGTTTTA
This sequence comes from Platypus cylindrus, assembly GCA_949748235.1. Lineage (NCBI taxonomy): Eukaryota > Metazoa > Arthropoda > Insecta > Coleoptera > Curculionidae > Platypus > Platypus cylindrus. The sequence goes on along the minus strand of CATIYE010000002.1, from coordinate 676,364 downwards.
GCTTCATTTAAACCTAACTTGCACATGAATTTACGGTTCCATGTTAATTTTTTTCAAATACAATTAATGTACTTATCACTAAGTCCTACCGACTAAGTCTGTTCATTTTCGAGCATAATGGTCGGAGTTACATAAGATAGAAACTTTTCAGGCTTCGTAGTAATTCTACTCTAGACTAAAATTCAAAACATTATATCTTTAGCAATTTTTCAACATTTTACTGTAGCTGGGAATGTATATGACTTATCGAACAAGTTGTTACAAGCTTGAGCATGTGATGAGTTACATTACATCAAATGTTTTTTTGTTTTAATTTCTTTACTTACGCTTGACTTTATAGCTACATAATGATTATTTTGAATATATTTATTGGTCCTATCAACTCAGCACTTTGATTTTCGAACATAACGGTCGAAGTTACGTAAGTTAGAATCTGTTCAAGCTTCATAGCACTACTACTTAATGGTAAAATAAAGGATATAAGAATTTTAGCAAGTTCTCAACTTTTTACTGTAGCAGTAAATTTAATTAACCTATCAAAGAAGTTCTCGCAGGGTTCAGCACAAGTTATGCTATAATATGTTTAATGTTTTAGCTTCATTTAAACCTAACTTGCACATGAATTTACGGTTCCATGTTAATTTTTTTCAAATACAATTAATGTACTTATCACTAAGTCCTACCGACTAAGTCTGTTCATTTTCGAGCATAATGGTCGGAGTTACATAAGATAGAAACTTTTCAGGCTTCGTAGTAATTCTACTCTAGACTAAAATTCAAAACATTATATCTTTAGCAATTTTTCAACATTTTACTGTAGCTGGGAATGTATATGACTTATCGAACAAGTTGTTACAAGCTTGAGCATGTGATGAGTTACATTACATCAAATGTTTTTTTGTTTTAATTTCTTTACTTACGCTTGACTTTATAGCTACATAATGATTATTTTGAATATATTTATTGGTCCTATCAACTCAGCACTTTGATTTTCGAACATAACGGTCGAAGTTCCGTAAGTTAGATTCTGTTCAAGCTTCATAGCACTACTACTTAATGGTAAAATAAAGGATATAAAAATTTTAGCAAGTTCTCAACTTTTACTGTAGCTGCAAATTTAATTAACCTATCACAGAAGTTCTCGCAGGGTTCAGCTCGACCTGTGCTAAAATATATTTAATGTTTTTAGCTTTATCCAATCCTAACTTGCACATGAATTTACGGTTCCATGTTAATTTTTTTCAAATACAATTAATGTACTTATCACTAAGTCCTATCGACTAAATCTGTTCATTTTCGAGCATAATGGTCGGAGTTGCGTAAGATAGAAACTTTTCAGGTTTCGTAGTAATTCTACTCTAGACTAAAATTCAAAACCTTAAATCTTTAGCAATTTTTCAACTTTTTACTGTAGCTGGAAATGTATATGACCTATCGAACAAGTTGTTACAACGTTGAGCATGTGATGAGTTACATTACATCAAATGTTTTTTTGTTTTAATTTCTTTACTTACGCTTGACTTTATAGCTACATAATGATTATTTTGAATATATTTATTGGTCCTATCAACTCAGCACTTTGATTTTCGAACATAACGGTCGAAGTTACGTAAGTTAGAATCTGTTCAAGCTTCATAGCACTACTACTTAATGGTAAAATAAAGGATATAAGAATTTTAGCAAGTTCTCAACTTTTTACTGTAGCTGCAAATTTAATTAACCTATGAAAGAAGTTCTCGCAGGGTTCAGCACGAGCTGTGCTATAATATATTTAATGTTTTTAGCTTCATCCAATCCTAACTTGCACATGAATTTACGCTTCAATGTTAATTTTTTTCAAATACAATTAATGAACTTATCACTAAGTTCTATCGACTAAATCTGTTCATTTTCGAGCATAATGGTCGGAGTTACGTAAGATAGAAACTTTTCAGGCTTCGTAGTAATTCTACTCTAGACTAAAATTCAAAACATTATATCTTTGGCAATTTTTCAACTTTTTACTGTAGCTGGGAATGTATATGACCTATCGAACAAGTTGTTACAAGGTTGAGCATGTGATGAGTTACATTACATCAAATGTTTTTTTGTTTTAATTTCTTTACTTACGCTTGACTTTATAGCTGCATAATGATTATTTGGAATATATTCATTGGTCCTATCAACTCAGCACATTCATTTTCGAACATAACGGTCGAAGTTACGTAAGTTAGAATCTGTTCAAGCTTCATAGCACTACTACTTAATGATAAAATAAAGGATATAATAATTTTAACAAGTTCTCAACTTTTTACTGTAGCAGCAAATTTAATTAACCTATCAAAGAAGTTCTCGCAGGGTTCAGCACAATTTATGCTATAATATATTTAATGTTTTAGCTTTATCCAATCCTAACTTGCACATGAATTTACGGTTCCATGTTAATTTTTTTCAAATACAATTAATGTACTTATCACTAAGTCCTATCGACTAAATCTGTTCATTTTCGAGCATAATGGCTGGAGTTACGTAAGATAGAATCTTTTCAGGCTTCGTAGTAATTCTACTCATGACTAAAATTCAAAACATTATACCTTTAGCAATTTTTCATTTTTTACTGTAGCTGGAAATGTATAAGACCTATCGAACAAGTTGTTGCAAGGTTGAACATGTGATGAGTTACATTACATCAAATGTTTTTTTGTTTTAATTTCTTTATTTACGCTTGACTTTATAGCTACATAATGATTATTTTGAATATATTTATTGGTCCTATCAACTCAGCACTTTGATTTTCGAACATAACGGTCGAAGTTACGTAAGTTAGAATCTGTTCAAGCTTCATAGCACTACTACTTAATGGTAAAATAAAGGATATAATAATTGTAGCAAGTTCTCAACTTTTTACTGTAGCAGCAAATTTAATTAACCTATCAAAGAAGTTCTCGCAGGGTTCAGAACAAGTTATGCTATAATATATTTAATATTTTTAGCTTCATCCAATCCTAACTTGCACATGAATTTACGGTTCCATGTTAATTTTTTTCAAATACAATTAATGTACTTATCACTAAGTCCTATCGACTAAATCTGTTCATTTTCGAGCATAATGGTCGGAGTTACGTAAGATAGAAACTTTTCAGGCTTCGTAGTAATTCTACTCTAGACTAAAATTCAAAACATTATATCTTTGGCAATTTTTCAACTTTTTACTGTAGCTGGGAATGTATATGACCTATCGAACAAGTTGTTACAAGGTTGAGCATGTGATGAGTTACATTACATCAAATGTTTTTTTGTTTTAATTTCTTTACTTACGCTTGACTTTATAGCTGCATAATGATTATTTGGAATATATTCATTGGTCCTATCAACTCAGCACATTCATTTTCGAACATAACGGTCGAAGTTACGTAAGTTAGAATCTGTTCAAGCTTCATAGCACTACTACTTAATGATAAAATAAAGGATATAATAATTTTAACAAGTTCTCAACTTTTTACTGTAGCAGCAAATTTAATTAACCTATCAAAGAAGTTCTCGCAGGGTTCAGCACAATTTATGCTATAATATATTTAATGTTTTAGCTTCATCCAATCCTAACTTGCACATGAATTTACGGTTCCATGTTAATATTTTTCAAATACAATTAATGAACTTATCACTAAGTTCTACCGACTAAGTCTGTTCATTTTCGAGCATAATGGTTGGAGTTACGTAAGATAGAATCTTTTCAGGCTTCGTAGTAATTCTACTCATGACTAAAATTCAAAACATTATACCTTTAGCAATTTTTCATTTTTTACTGTAGCTGGAAATGTATAAGACCTATCGAACAAGTTGTTGCAAGGTTGAACATGTGATGAGTTACATTACATCAAATGTTTTTTTGTTTTAATTTCTTTACTTACGCTTGACTTTATAGCTACATAATGATTATTTTGAATATATTTATTGGTCCTATCTACTCAGCACTTTAATTTTCGAACATAACGGTCGAAGTTACGTAAGTTAGAATCTGTTCAAGCTTCATAGCACTACTACTTAATGGTAAAATAAAGGATATAATAATTGTAGCAAGTTCTCAACTTTTTACTGTAGCAGCAAATTTAATTAACCTATCAAAGGAGTTCTCGCAGGGTTCAGAACAAGTTATGCTATAATATATTTAATATTTTTAGCTTCATCCAATCCTAACTTGCACATGAATTTACGGTTCCATGTTATTTTTTTTCAAATACAATTAATGAACTTATCCCTAAGTCCTACCGACTAAATCTGTTCATTTTCGAGCATAATGGTTGGAGTTACGTAAGATAGAATCTTTTCAGGCTTCGTAGTAATTCTACTCATGACTAAAATTCAAAACATTATACCTTTAGCAATATTTCATTTTTTACTGTAGCTGGAAATGTATATGACCTATCGAACAAGTTGTTGCAAGGTTGAGCATGTGATGAGTTACGTTATATCTAATGTTTTTTTTTAATATCTTTACTTTCGCTTGACTTTATGGCTACATAATGATTATTTGGAATATATTCATTGGTCCTATCAACTCAGCACTTTGATTTTCGAACATAACGGTCGAAGTTACGTAAGTTAGAATCTGTTCAAGCTTCATAGCACTACTACTTAATGGTAAAATAAAGGATATAAGAATTTTAGCAAGTTCTCAACTTTTTACTGTAGCTGCAAATTTAATTAACCTATGAAAGAAGTTCTCGCAGGGTTCAGCACGAGCTGTGCTATAATATATTTAATGTTTTTAGCTTCATCCAATCCTAACTTGCACATGAATTTACGCTTCAATGTTAATTTTTTTCAAATACAATTAATGAACTTATCACTAAGTTCTATCGACTAAATCTGTTCATTTTCGAGCATAATGGTCGGAGTTACGTAAGATAGAAACTTTTCAGGCTTCGTAGTAATTCTACTCTAGACTAAAATTCAAAACATTATATCTTTGGCAATTTTTCAACTTTTTACTGTAGCTGGGAATGTATATGACCTATCGAACAAGTTGTTACAAGGTTGAGCATGTGATGAGTTACATTACATCAAATGTTTTTTTGTTTTAATTTCTTTACTTACGCTTGACTTTATAGCTGCATAATGATTATTTGGAATATATTCATTGGTCCTATCAACTCAGCACATTCATTTTCGAACATAACGGTCGAAGTTACGTAAGTTAGAATCTGTTCAAGCTTCATAGCACTACTACTTAATGATAAAATAAAGGATATAATAATTTTAACAAGTTCTCAACTTTTTACTGTAGCAGCAAATTTAATTAACCTATCAAAGAAGTTCTCGCAGGGTTCAGCACAATTTATGCTATAATATATTTAATGTTTTAGCTTTATCCAATCCTAACTTGCACATGAATTTACGGTTCCATGTTAATTTTTTTCAAATACAATTAATGTACTTATCACTAAGTCCTATCGACTAAATCTGTTCATTTTCGAGCATAATGGCTGGAGTTACGTAAGATAGAATCTTTTCAGGCTTCGTAGTAATTCTACTCATGACTAAAATTCAAAACATTATACCTTTAGCAATTTTTCATTTTTTACTGTAGCTGGAAATGTATAAGACCTATCGAACAAGTTGTTGCAAGGTTGAACATGTGATGAGTTACATTACATCAAATGTTTTTTTGTTTTAATTTCTTTATTTACGCTTGACTTTATAGCTACATAATGATTATTTTGAATATATTTATTGGTCCTATCAACTCAGCACTTTGATTTTCGAACATAACGGTCGAAGTTACGTAAGTTAGAATCTGTTCAAGCTTCATAGCACTACTACTTAATGGTAAAATAAAGGATATAATAATTGTAGCAAGTTCTCAACTTTTTACTGTAGCAGCAAATTTAATTAACCTATCAAAGAAGTTCTCGCAGGGTTCAGAACAAGTTATGCTATAATATATTTAATATTTTTAGCTTCATCCAATCCTAACTTGCACATGAATTTACGGTTCCATGTTAATTTTTTTCAAATACAATTAATGTACTTATCACTAAGTCCTATCGACTAAATCTGTTCATTTTCGAGCATAATGGTCGGAGTTACGTAAGATAGAAACTTTTCAGGCTTCGTAGTAATTCTACTCTAGACTAAAATTCAAAACATTATATCTTTGGCAATTTTTCAACTTTTTACTGTAGCTGGGAATGTATATGACCTATCGAACAAGTTGTTACAAGGTTGAGCATGTGATGAGTTACATTACATCAAATGTTTTTTTGTTTTAATTTCTTTACTTACGCTTGACTTTATAGCTGCATAATGATTATTTGGAATATATTCATTGGTCCTATCAACTCAGCACATTCATTTTCGAACATAACGGTCGAAGTTACGTAAGTTAGAATCTGTTCAAGCTTCATAGCACTACTACTTAATGATAAAATAAAGGATATAATAATTTTAACAAGTTCTCAACTTTTTACTGTAGCAGCAAATTTAATTAACCTATCAAAGAAGTTCTCGCAGGGTTCAGCACAATTTATGCTATAATATATTTAATGTTTTAGCTTCATCCAATCCTAACTTGCACATGAATTTACGGTTCCATGTTAATATTTTTCAAATACAATTAATGAACTTATCACTAAGTTCTACCGACTAAGTCTGTTCATTTTCGAGCATAATGGTTGGAGTTACGTAAGATAGAATCTTTTCAGGCTTCGTAGTAATTCTACTCATGACTAAAATTCAAAACATTATACCTTTAGCAATTTTTCATTTTTTACTGTAGCTGGAAATGTATAAGACCTATCGAACAAGTTGTTGCAAGGTTGAACATGTGATGAGTTACATTACATCAAATGTTTTTTTGTTTTAATTTCTTTACTTACGCTTGACTTTATAGCTACATAATGATTATTTTGAATATATTTATTGGTCCTATCTACTCAGCACTTTAATTTTCGAACATAACGGTCGAAGTTACGTAAGTTAGAATCTGTTCAAGCTTCATAGCACTACTACTTAATGGTAAAATAAAGGATATAATAATTGTAGCAAGTTCTCAACTTTTTACTGTAGCAGCAAATTTAATTAACCTATCAAAGGAGTTCTCGCAGGGTTCAGAACAAGTTATGCTATAATATATTTAATATTTTTAGCTTCATCCAATCCTAACTTGCACATGAATTTACGGTTCCATGTTATTTTTTTTCAAATACAATTAATGAACTTATCCCTAAGTCCTACCGACTAAATCTGTTCATTTTCGAGCATAATGGTTGGAGTTACGTAAGATAGAATCTTTTCAGGCTTCGTAGTAATTCTACTCATGACTAAAATTCAAAACATTATACCTTTAGCAATATTTCATTTTTTACTGTAGCTGGAAATGTATATGACCTATCGAACAAGTTGTTGCAAGGTTGAGCATGTGATGAGTTACGTTATATCTAATGTTTTTTTTTAATATCTTTACTTTCGCTTGACTTTATGGCTACATAATGATTATTTGGAATATATTCATTGGTCCTATCAACTCAGCACTTTGATTTTCGAACATAACGGTCGAAGTTACGTAAGTTAGAATCTGTTCAAGCTTCATAGCACTACTACTTAATGGTAAAATAAAGGATATAATAATTTTAGCAAGTTCTCAACTTTTTACTGTAGCTGCAAATTTAATTAACCTATCAAAGAATTCTCGCAGGGTTCAGCACGAGCTGTGCTATAATATATTTAATGTTTTTAGCTTCATCCAATCCTAACTTGCACATGAATTTACGGTTCCATGTTAATTTTTTTCAAATACAATTAATGTACTTATCACTAAGTCCTATCGACTAAATCTGTTCATTTTCGAGCATAATGGTCGGAGTTACGTAAGATAGAAACTTTTCAGGCTTCGTAGTAATTCTACTCATGACTAAAATTCAAATCATTATACCTTTAGCAATTTTTCATTTTTTACTGTAGCTGGAAATGTATATGACCTATCGAACAAGTTGTTGCAAGGTTGAGCATGTGATGAGTTACATTACATCAAATGTTTTTTTGTTTTAATTTCTTTACTTACGCTTGACTTTATAGCTGCATAATGATTATTTTGAATATATTCATTGGTCCTATCAACTCAGCACATGGATTTTCGAACATAACGGTCGAAGTTACGTAAGTTAGAATCTGTTCAAGCTTCATAGCACTACTACTTAATGATAAAATAAAGGATATAATAATTTTAGCAAGTTCTCAACTTTTTACTGTAGCAGCAAATTTAATTAACCTATCAAAGAAGTTCTCGCAGGGTTCAGCACAATTTATGCTATAATATATTTAATGTTTTAGCTTCATCCAATCCTAACTTGCACATGAATTTACGGTTCCATGTTAATTTTTTTCAAATACAATTAATGTACTTATCACTAAGTCCTATCGACTAAATCTGTTCATTTTCGAGCATAATGGTCGGAGTTACGTAAGATAGAAACTTTTCAGGCTTCGTAGTAATTCTACTCATGACTAAAATTCAAAACATTATACCTTTAGCAATTTTTCATTTTTTACTGTAGCTGGAAATGTATATGACCTATCGAACAAGTTGTTGCAAGGTTGAGCATGTGATGAGTTACATTACATCAAATGTTTTTTTGTTTTAATTTCTTTACTTACGCTTGACTTTATAGCTGCATAATGATTATTTTGAATATATTTATTGGTCCTATCAACTCAGCACATGGATTTTCGAACATAACGGTCGAAGTTACGTAAGTTAGAATCTGTTCAAGCTTCATAGCACTACTACTTAATGGCAAAATAAAGGATATAATAATTTTAGCAAGTTCTCAACTTTTTACTGTAGCTGCAAATTTAATTAACCTATCAAAGAAGTTCTCGCAGGGTTCAGCACGAGCTGTGCTATAATATATTTAATGTTTTTAGCTTCATCCAATCCTAACTTGCACATGAATTTACGCTTCCATGTTAATTTTTTTCAAATACAATTAATGAACTTATCACTAAGTTCTACCGACTAAGTCTGTTCATTTTCGAGCATAATGGTTGGAGTTACGTAAGATAGAATCTTTTCAGGCTTCGTAGTAATTCTACTCATGATTAAAATTCAAAACATTATACCTTTAGCAATTTTTCATTTTTTACTGTTGCTGGGAATGTATATGACCTATCGAACAAGTTGTTACAAGGTTGAGCATGTGATGAGTTACGTTACATCTAATTTTTTTTTTTTAATATCTTTACTTTCGCTTAACTTTATGGCTACATAATGATTATTTGGAATATATTCATTGGTCCTATCAACTGAGCACTTTCATTTTCGAACATAACGGTCGAAGTTACGTAAGTTAGAATCTGTTCAAGCTTCATAGCACTACTACTTAATGGTAAAATAAAGGATATAATAATTTTAGCAAGTTCTCAACTTCTTACTGTAGCTGCAAATTTAATTAACCTATCAAAGAAGTTCTCGCAGGGTTCAGCACGAGCTGTGCTATAATATATTTAATGTTTTTAGCTTCATCCAATCCTAACTTGCACATGAATTTGCCCTTCCATGTTAATTTTTTTCAAATACAATTAATGTACTTATCACTAAGTCCTATCGACTAAATCTGTTCATTTTCGAGCATAATGGTCGGAGTTACGTAAGATAGAAACTTTTCAGGCTTCGTAGTAATTCTACTCATGACTAAAATTCAAATCATTATACCTTTAGCAATTTTTCATTTTTTACTGTAGCTGGAAATGTATATGACCTATCGAACAAGTTGTTGCAAGGTTGAGCATGTGATGAGTTACATTACATCAAATGTTTTTTTGTTTTAATTTCTTTACTTACGCTTGACTTTATAGCTGCATAATGATTATTTTGAATATATTCATTGGTCCTATCAACTCAGCACATGGATTTTCGAACATAACGGTCGAAGTTACGTAAGTTAGAATCTGTTCAAGCTTCATAGCACTACTACTTAATGATAAAATAAAGGATATAATAATTTTAGCAAGTTCTCAACTTTTTACTGTAGCAGCAAATTTAATTAACCTATCAAAGAAGTTCTCGCAGGGTTCAGCACAATTTATGCTATAATATATTTAATGTTTTAGCTTCATCCAATCCTAACTTGCACATGAATTTACGGTTCCATGTTAATTTTTTTCAAATACAATTAATGCACTTATCACTAAGTCCTATCGACTAAATCTGTTCATTTTCGAGCATAATGGTCGGAGTTACGTAAGATAGAAACTTTTCAGGCTTCGTAGTAATTCTACTCATGACTAAAATTCAAAACATTATACCTTTAGCAATTTTTCATTTTTTACTGTAGCTGGAAATGTATATGACCTATCGAACAAGTTGTTGCAAGGTTGAGCATGTGATGAGTTACATTACATCAAATGTTTTTTTGTTTTAATTTCTTTACTTACGCTTGACTTTATAGCTGCATAATGATTATTTTGAATATATTTATTGGTCCTATCAACTCAGCACATGGATTTTCGAACATAACGGTCGAAGTTACGTAAGTTAGAATCTGTTCCAGCTTCATAGCACTACTACTTAATGGCAAAATAAAGGATATAATAATTTTAGCAAGTTCTCAACTTTTTACTGTAGCTGCAAATTTAATTAACCTATCAAAGAAGTTCTCGCAGGGTTCAGCACGAGCTGTGCTATAATATATTTAATGTTTTTAGCTTCATCCAATCCTAACTTGCACATGAATTTACGCTTCCATGTTAATTTTTTTCAAATACAATTAATGAACTTATCACTAAGTTCTACCGACTAAGTCTGTTCATTTTCGAGCATAATGGTTGGAGTTACGTAAGATAGAATCTTTTCAGGCTTCGTAGTAATTCTACTCATGATTAAAATTCAAAACATTATACCTTTAGCAATTTTTCATTTTTTACTGTTGCTGGGAATGTATATGACCTATCGAACAAGTTGTTACAAGGTTGAGCATGTGATGAGTTACGTTACATCTAATTTTTTTTTTTTAATATCTTTACTTTCGCTTGACTTTATGGCTACATAATGATTATTTGGAATATATTCATTGGTCCTATCAACTGAGCACTTTCATTTTCGAACATAACGGTCGAAGTTACGTAAGTTAGAATCTGTTCAAGCTTCATAGCACTACTACTTAATGGTAAAATAAAGGATATAATAATTTTAGCAAGTTCTCAACTTTTTACTGTAGCTGCAAATTTAATTAACCTATCAAAGAATTCTCGCAGGGTTCAGCACGAGCTGTGCTATAATATATTTAATGTTTTTAGCTTCATCCAATCCTAACTTGCACATGAATTTACGGTTCCATGTTAATTTTTTTCAAATACAATTAATGTACTTATCACTAAGTCCTATCGACTAAATCTGTTCATTTTCGAGCATAATGGTCGGAGTTACGTAAGATAGAAACTTTTCAGGCTTCGTAGTAATTCTACTCATGACTAAAATTCAAATCATTATACCTTTAGCAATTTTTCATTTTTTACTGTAGCTGGAAATGTATATGACCTATCGAACAAGTTGTTGCAAGGTTGAGCATGTGATGAGTTACATTACATCAAATGTTTTTTTGTTTTAATTTCTTTACTTACGCTTGACTTTATAGCTGCATAATGATTATTTTGAATATATTCATTGGTCCTATCAACTCAGCACATGGATTTTCGAACATAACGGTCGAAGTTACGTAAGTTAGAATCTGTTCAAGCTTCATAGCACTACTACTTAATGATAAAATAAAGGATATAATAATTTTAGCAAGTTCTCAACTTTTTACTGTAGCAGCAAATTTAATTAACCTATCAAAGAAGTTCTCGCAGGGTTCAGCACAATTTATGCTATAATATATTTAATGTTTTAGCTTCATCCAATCCTAACTTGCACATGAATTTACGGTTCCATGTTAATTTTTTTCAAATACAATTAATGTACTTATCACTAAGTCCTATCGACTAAATCTGTTCATTTTCGAGCATAATGGTCGGAGTTACGTAAGATAGAAACTTTTCAGGCTTCGTAGTAATTCTACTCATGACTAAAATTCAAAACATTATACCTTTAGCAATTTTTCATTTTTTACTGTAGCTGGAAATGTATATGACCTATCGAACAAGTTGTTGCAAGGTTGAGCATGTGATGAGTTACATTACATCAAATGTTTTTTTGTTTTAATTTCTTTACTTACGCTTGACTTTATAGCTGCATAATGATTATTTTGAATATATTTATTGGTCCTATCAACTCAGCACATGGATTTTCGAACATAACGGTCGAAGTTACGTAAGTTAGAATCTGTTCAAGCTTCATAGCACTACTACTTAATGGCAAAATAAAGGATATAATAATTTTAGCAAGTTCTCAACTTTTTACTGTAGCTGCAAATTTAATTAACCTATCAAAGAAGTTCTCGCAGGGTTCAGCACGAGCTGTGCTATAATATATTTAATGTTTTTAGCTTCATCCAATCCTAACTTGCACATGAATTTACGCTTCCATGTTAATTTTTTTCAAATACAATTAATGAACTTATCACTAAGTTCTACCGACTAAGTCTGTTCATTTTCGAGCATAATGGTTGGAGTTACGTAAGATAGAATCTTTTCAGGCTTCGTAGTAATTCTACTCATGATTAAAATTCAAAACATTATACCTTTAGCAATTTTTCATTTTTTACTGTTGCTGGGAATGTATATGACCTATCGAACAAGTTGTTACAAGGTTGAGCATGTGATGAGTTACGTTACATCTAATTTTTTTTTTTTAATATCTTTACTTTCGCTTAACTTTATGGCTACATAATGATTATTTGGAATATATTCATTGGTCCTATCAACTGAGCACTTTCATTTTCGAACATAACGGTCGAAGTTACGTAAGTTAGAATCTGCTCAAGCTTCATAGCACTACTACTTAATGGTAAAATAAAGGATATAATAATTTTAGCAAGTTCTCAACTTCTTACTGTAGCTGCAAATTTAATTAACCTATCAAAGAAGTTCTCGCAGGGTTCAGCACGAGCTGTGCTATAATATATTTAATGTTTTTAGCTTCATCCAATCCTAACTTGCACATGAATTTGCACTTCCATGTTAATTTTTTTCAAATACAATTAATGTACTTATCACTAAGTCCTATCGACTAAATCTGTTCATTTTCGAGCATAATGGTCGGAGTTACGTAAGATAGAAACTTTTCAGGCTTCGTAGTAATTCTACTCATGACTAAAATTCAAATCATTATACCTTTAGCAATTTTTCATTTTTTACTGTAGCTGGAAATGTATATGACCTATCGAACAAGTTGTTGCAAGGTTGAGCATGTGATGAGTTACATTACATCAAATGTTTTTTTGTTTTAATTTCTTTACTTACGCTTGACTTTATAGCTGCATAATGATTATTTTGAATATATTCATTGGTCCTATCAACTCAGCACATGGATTTTCGAACATAACGGTCGAAGTTACGTAAGTTAGAATCTGTTCAAGCTTCATAGCACTACTACTTAATGATAAAATAAAGGATATAATAATTTTAGCAAGTTCTCAACTTTTTACTGTAGCAGCAAATTTAATTAACCTATCAAAGAAGTTCTCGCAGGGTTCAGCACAATTTATGCTATAATATATTTAATGTTTTAGCTTCATCCAATCCTAACTTGCACATGAATTTACGGTTCCATGTTAATTTTTTTCAAATACAATTAATGCACTTATCACTAAGTCCTATCGACTAAATCTGTTCATTTTCGAGCATAATGGTCGGAGTTACGTAAGATAGAAACTTTTCAGGCTTCGTAGTAATTCTACTCATGACTAAAATTCAAAACATTATACCTTTAGCAATTTTTCATTTTTTACTGTAGCTGGAAATGTATATGACCTATCGAACAAGTTGTTGCAAGGTTGAGCATGTGATGAGTTACATTACATCAAATGTTTTTTTGTTTTAATTTCTTTACTTACGCTTGACTTTATAGCTGCATAATGATTATTTTGAATATATTTATTGGTCCTATCAACTCAGCACATGGATTTTCGAACATAACGGTCGAAGTTACGTAAGTTAGAATCTGTTGCAGCTTCATAGCACTACTACTTAATGGCAAAATAAAGGATATAATAATTTTAGCAAGTTCTCAACTTTTTACTGTAGCTGCAAATTTAATTAACCTATCAAAGAAGTTCTCGCAGGGTTCAGCACGAGCTGTGCTATAATATATTTAATGTTTTTAGCTTCATCCAATCCTAACTTGCACATGAATTTACGCTTCCATGTTAATTTTTTTCAAATACAATTAATGAACTTATCACTAAGTTCTACCGACTAAGTCTGTTCATTTTCGAGCATAATGGTTGGAGTTACGTAAGATAGAATCTTTTCAGGCTTCGTAGTAATTCTACTCATGATTAAAATTCAAAACATTATACCTTTAGCAATTTTTCATTTTTTACTGTTGCTGGGAATGTATATGACCTATCGAACAAGTTGTTACAAGGTTGAGCATGTGATGAGTTACGTTACATCTAATTTTTTTTTTTTTATATCTTTACTTTCGCTTGACTTTATGGCTACATAATGATTATTTGGAATATATTCATTGGTCCTATCAACTGAGCACTTTCATTTTCGAACATAACGGTCGAAGTTACGTAAGTTAGAATCTGTTCAAGCTTCATAGCACTACTACTTAATGGTAAAATAAAGGATATAATAATTTTAGCAAGTTCTCAACTTCTTACTGTAGCTGCAAATTTAATTAACCTATCAAAGAAGTTCTCGCAGGGTTCAGCACGAGCTGTGCTATAATATATTTAATGTTTTTAGCTTCATCCAATCCTAACTTGCACATGAATTTACACTTCCATGTTAATTTTTTTCAAATACAATTAATGAACTTATCACGAAGTTCTACCGACTAAGTCTGTTCATTTTCGAGCATAATGGTTGGAGTTACGTAAGATAGAATCTTTTCAGGCTTCGTAGTAATTCTACTCATGACTAAAATTCAAAACATTATACCTTTAGCAATTTTTCATTTTTTACTGTAGCTGGAAATGTATATGACCTATCGAACAAGTTGTTGCAAGGTTGAGCATGTGATGAGTTACGTTACATCGAATGTTTTTTTTTTTTAATATCTTTACTTTCGCTTGACTTTATGGCTACGTAATGATTATTTGGAATATATTCATTGGTCCTGTCAACTCAGCACTTTCATTTTCGAACATAACGGTCGAAGTTACGTAAGTTAGAATCTGTTCAAGCTTCATAGCACTACTACTTAATGGTAAAATAAAGGATATAATAATTTTAGCAAGTTCTCAACTTTTTACTGTAGCAGTAAATTTAATTAACCTATCAAAGAAGTTCTCGCAGGGTTCAGCACAAGTTATGCTATAATATGTTTAACGTTTTAGCTTCATTTAAACCTAACTTGCACATGAATTTACGGTTCCATGTTAATTTTTTTCAAATACAATTAATGTACTTATCACTAAGTCCTACCGACTAAGTCTGTTCATTTTCGAGCATAATGGTCGGAGTTACATAAGATAGAAACTTTTCAGGCTTCGTAGTAATTCTACTCTAGACTAAAATTCAAAACATTATATCTTTAGCAATTTTCAACATTTTACTGTAGCTGGGAATGTATATGACTTATCGAACAAGTTGTTACAAGCTTGAGCATGTGATGAGTTACATTACATCCAATTTTTTTTTTGTTTTAATTTCTTTACTTACGCTTGACTTTATAGCTACATAATGATTATTTTGAATATATTTATTGGTCCTATCAACTCAGCACTTTGATTTTCGAACATAACGGTCGAAGTTACGTAAGTTAGAATCTGTTCAAGCTTCATAGCACTACTACTTAATGGTAAAATAAAGGATATAAGAATTTTAGCAAGTTCTCAACTTTTTACTGTAGCTGCAAATTTAATTAACCTATCAAAGAAGTTCTCGCAGGGTTCAGCTCGACCTGTGCTAAAATATATTTAATGTTTTTAGCTTCATCCAATCCTAGCTTGCACATGAATTTACTGTTCCATGTTAATTTTTTTCAAATACAATTAATGAACTTATCACTAAGTCCTATCGACTAAGTCTGTTCATTTTCGAGCATAATGGTCGGAGTTATGTAAGATAGAAAATTTTCAGGCTTCGTAGTAATTCTACTCTAGACTAAAATTCAAAACATTATATCTTTAGCAATTTTTCAACTTTCTACTGTAGCTGGAAATGTATATGACCTATCGAACAAGTTGTTACAACGTTGAGCATGTGATGAGTTACATTACATCAAATGTTTTTTTGTTTTAATTTCTTTACTTACGCTTGACTTTATGGCTACATAATGATTATTTGGAATATATTCATTGGTCCTATCAACTCAGCACTTTCATTATCGAACATAACGGTCGAAGTTACATAAGTTAGAATCTGTTCAAGCTTCATAGCACTACTACTTAATGATAAAATAAAGGATATAATCATTTTAGCAAGTTCTCAACTTTTTACTGTAGCAGCAAATTTAATTAACCTATCAAAGAAGTTCTCGCAGGGTTCAGCACAAGTTATGCTATAATATATTTAATGTTTTAGCTTTATCCAATCCTAACTTGCACATGAATTTACGGTTCCATGTTAATTTTTTTCAAATACAATTAATGTACTTATCACTAAGTCCTATCGACTAAATCTGTTCATTTTCGAGCATAATGGTCGGAGTTACGTAAGATAGAAACTTTTCAGGCTTCGTAGTAATTCTACTCTAGACTAAAATTCAAAACATTATATCTTTAGCAATTTTTCAACATTTTACTGTAGCTGGGAATGTATATGACTTATCGAACAAGTTGTTACAAGCTTGAGCATGTGATGAGTTACATTACATCAAATGTTTTTTTGTTTTAATTTCTTTACTTACGCTTGACTTTATAGCTACATAATGATTATTTTGAATATATTTACTGGTCCTATCAACTCAGCACTTTGATTTTCGAACATAACGGTCGAAGTTACGTAAGTTATATTCTGTTCAAGCTTCATAGCACTACTACTTAATGGTAAAATAAAGGATATAATAATTTTAGCAAGTTCTCAACTTTTTACTGTAGCTGCAAATTTAATTAACCTATGAAAGAAGTTCTCGCAGGGTTCAGCACGAGCTGTGCTATAAGATATATTTAATGTTTTTAGCTTCATCCAATCCTAACTTGCACATGAATTTATGCTTCCATGTTAATTTTTTTCAAATACAATTAATGAACTTATCACTAAGTTCTACCGACTTAGTCTGTTCATTTTCGAGCATAATGGTTGGAGTTACGTAAGATAGAAACTTTTCAGGCTTCGTAGTAATTCTACTCTAGACTAAAATTCAAAACATTATATCTTTAGCAATTTTTCAACATTTTACTGTAGCTGGGAATGTATATGACTTATCGAACAAGTTGTTACAAGCTTGAGCATGTGATGAGTTACATTACATCAAATGTTTTTTTGTTTTAATTTCTTTACTTACGCTTGACTTTATAGCTACATAATGATTATTTTGAATATATTTACTGGTCCTATCAACTCAGCACTTTGATTTTCGAACATAACGGTCGAAGTTTCGTAAGTTATATTCTGTTCAAGCTTCATAGCACTACTACTTAATGGTAAAATAAAGGATATAATAATTTTAGCAAGTTCTCAACTTTTTACTGTAGCTGCAAATTTAATTAACCTATGAAAGAAGTTCTCGCAGGGTTCAGCACGAGCTGTGCTATAATATATTTAATGTTTTTAGCTTCATCCAATCCTAACTTGCACATGAATTTACGCTTCCATGTTAATTTTTTTCAAATACAATTAATGAACTTATCACTAAGTTCTACCGACTTAGTCTGTTCATTTTCGAGCATAATGGTTGGAGTTACGTAAGATAGAATCTTTTCAGGCTTCGTAGTAATTCTACTCATGACTAAAATTCAAAACATTATACCTTTAGCAATTTTTCATTTTTTACTGTAGCTGGAAATGTATATGACCTATCGAACAAGTTGTTGCAAGGTTGAGCATGTGATGAGTTACGTTACATCGAATGTTTTTTTTTTTTAATATCTTTACTTTCGCTTGACTTTATGGCTACGTAATGATTATTTGGAATATATTCATTGGTCCTGTCAACTCAGCACTTTCATTTTCGAACATAACGGTCGAAGTTACGTAAGTTAGAATCTGTTCAAGCTTCATAGCACTACTACTTAATGGTAAAATAAAGGATATAATAATTTTAGCAAGTTCTCAACTTCTTACTGTAGCTGCAAATTTAATTAACCTATCAAAGAAGTTCTCGCAGGGTTCAGCACGAGCTGTGCTATAATATATTTAATGTTTTTAGCTTCATCCAATCCTAACTTGCACATGAATTTACACTTCCATGTTAATTTTTTTCAAATACAATTAATGAACTTATCACTAAGTTCTACCGACTAAGTCTGTTCATTTTCGAGCATAATGGTTGGAGTTACGTAAGATAGAATCTTTTCAGGCTTCGTAGTAATTCTACTCATGACTAAAATTCAAAACATTATACCTTTAGCAATTTTTCATTTTTTACTGTAGCTGGAAATGTATATGACCTATCGAACAAGTTGTTGCAAGGTTGAGCATGTGATGAGTTACGTTACATCGAATGTTTTTTTTTTTTAATATCTTTACTTTCGCTTGACTTTATGGCTACGTAATGATTATTTGGAATATATTCATTGGTCCTGTCAACTCAGCACTTTCATTTTCGAACATAACGGTCGAAGTTACGTAAGTTAGAATCTGTTCAAGCTTCATAGCACTACTACTTAATGGTAAAATAAAGGATATAATAATTTTAGCAATTTCTCAACTTTTTACTGTAGCAGTAAATTTAATTAACCTATCAAAGAAGTTCTCGCAGGGTTCAGCACAAGTTATGCTATAATATGTTTAATGTTTTAGCTTTATCCAATCCTAACTTGCACATGAATTTACGGTTCCATGTTAATTTTTTTCAAATACAATTAATGTACTTATCACTAAGTCCTATCGACTAAATCTGTTCATTTTCGAGCATAATGGTCGGAGTTGCGTAAGATAGAAACTTTTCAGGTTTCGTAGTAATTCTACTCTAGACTAAAATTCAAAACCTTAAATCTTTAGCAATTTTTCAACTTTTTACTGTAGCTGGAAATGTATATGACCTATCGAACAAGTTGTTACAAGGTTGAGCATGTGATGAGTTACATTACATCCAATTTTTTTTTTGTTTTAATTTCTTTACTTACGCTTGACTTTATAGCTACATAATGATTATTTTGAATATATTTATTGGTCCTATCAACTCAGCACTTTGATTTTCGAACATAACGGTCGAAGTTACGTAAGTTAGAATCTGTTCAAGCTTCATAGCACTACTACTTAATGGTAAAATAAAGGATATAATAATTTTAGCAAGTTCTCAACTTCTTACTGTAGCTGCAAATTTAATTAACCTATCAAAGAAGTTCTCGCAGGGTTCAGCACGAGCTGTGCTATAATATATTTAATGTTTTTAGCTTCATCCAATCCTAACTTGCACATGAATTTGCACTTCCATGTTAATTTTTTTCAAATACAATTAATGTACTTATCACTAAGTCCTATCGACTAAATCTGTTCATTTTCGAGCATAATGGTCGGAGTTACGTAAGATAGAAACTTTTCAGGCTTCGTAGTAATTCTACTCATGACTAAAATTCAAATCATTATACCTTTAGCAATTTTTCATTTTTTACTGTAGCTGGAAATGTATATGACCTATCGAACAAGTTGTTGCAAGGTTGAGCATGTGATGAGTTACATTACATCAAATGTTTTTTTGTTTTAATTTCTTTACTTACGCTTGACTTTATAGCTGCATAATGATTATTTTGAATATATTCATTGGTCCTATCAACTCAGCACATGGATTTTCGAACATAACGGTCGAAGTTACGTAAGTTAGAATCTGTTCAAGCTTCATAGCACTACTACTTAATGATAAAATAAAGGATATAATAATTTTAGCAAGTTCTCAACTTTTTACTGTAGCAGCAAATTTAATTAACCTATCAAAGAAGTTCTCGCAGGGTTCAGCACAATTTATGCTATAATATATTTAATGTTTTAGCTTCATCCAATCCTAACTTGCACATGAATTTACGGTTCCATGTTAATTTTTTTCAAATACAATTAATGCACTTATCACTAAGTCCTATCGACTAAATCTGTTCATTTTCGAGCATAATGGTCGGAGTTACGTAAGATAGAAACTTTTCAGGCTTCGTAGTAATTCTACTCATGACTAAAATTCAAAACATTATACCTTTAGCAATTTTTCATTTTTTACTGTAGCTGGAAATGTATATGACCTATCGAACAAGTTGTTGCAAGGTTGAGCATGTGATGAGTTACGTTACATCTAATTTTTTTTTTTTAATATCTTTACTTTCGCTTGACTTTATGGCTACATAATGATTATTTGGAATATATTCATTGGTCCTATCAACTGAGCACTTTCATTTTCGAACATAACGGTCGAAGTTACGTAAGTTAGAATCTGTTCAAGCTTCATAGCACTACTACTTAATGGTAAAATAAAGGATATAATAATTTTAGCAAGTTCTCAACTTCTTACTGTAGCTGCAAATTTAATTAACCTATCAAAGAAGTTCTCGCAGGGTTCAGCACGAGCTGTGCTATAATATATTTAATGTTTTTAGCTTCATCCAATCCTAACTTGCACATGAATTTACACTTCCATGTTAATTTTTTTCAAATACAATTAATGAACTTATCACGAAGTTCTACCGACTAAGTCTGTTCATTTTCGAGCATAATGGTTGGAGTTACGTAAGATAGAATCTTTTCAGGCTTCGTAGTAATTCTACTCATGACTAAAATTCAAAACATTATACCTTTAGCAATTTTTCATTTTTTACTGTAGCTGGAAATGTATATGACCTATCGAACAAGTTGTTGCAAGGTTGAGCATGTGATGAGTTACGTTACATCGAATGTTTTTTTTTTTTAATATCTTTACTTTCGCTTGACTTTATGGCTACGTAATGATTATTTGGAATATATTCATTGGTCCTGTCAACTCAGCACTTTCATTTTCGAACATAACGGTCGAAGTTACGTAAGTTAGAATCTGTTCAAGCTTCATAGCACTACTACTTAATGGTAAAATAAAGGATATAATAATTTTAGCAAGTTCTCAACTTCTTACTGTAGCTGCAAATTTAATTAACCTATCAAAGAAGTTCTCGCAGGGTTCAGCACGAGCTGTGCTATAATATATTTAATGTTTTTAGCTTCATCCAATCCTAACTTGCACATGAATTTACACTTCCATGTTAATTTTTTTCAAATACAATTAATGAACTTATCACTAAGTTCTACCGACTAAGTCTGTTCATTTTCGAGCATAATGGTTGGAGTTACGTAAGATAGAATCTTTTCAGGCTTCGTAGTAATTCTACTCATGACTAAAATTCAAAACATTATACCTTTAGCAATTTTTCATTTTTTACTGTAGCTGGAAATGTATATGACCTATCGAACAAGTTGTTGCAAGGTTGAGCATGTGATGAGTTACGTTACATCGAATGTTTTTTTTTTTTAATATCTTTACTTTCGCTTGACTTTATGGCTACGTAATGATTATTTGGAATATATTCATTGGTCCTGTCAACTCAGCACTTTCATTTTCGAACATAACGGTCGAAGTTACGTAAGTTAGAATCTGTTCAAGCTTCATAGCACTACTACTTAATGGTAAAATAAAGGATATAATAATTTTAGCAATTTCTCAACTTTTTACTGTAGCAGTAAATTTAATTAACCTATCAAAGAAGTTCTCGCAGGGTTCAGCACAAGTTATGCTATAATATGTTTAATGTTTTAGCTTTATCCAATCCTAACTTGCACATGAATTTACGGTTCCATGTTAATTTTTTTCAAATACAATTAATGTACTTATCACTAAGTCCTATCGACTAAATCTGTTCATTTTCGAGCATAATGGTCGGAGTTGCGTAAGATAGAAACTTTTCAGGTTTCGTAGTAATTCTACTCTAGACTAAAATTCAAAACCTTAAATCTTTAGCAATTTTTCAACTTTTTACTGTAGCTGGAAATGTATATGACCTATCGAACAAGTTGTTACAAGGTTGAGCATGTGATGAGTTACATTACATCCAATTTTTTTTTTGTTTTAATTTCTTTACTTACGCTTGACTTTATAGCTACATAATGATTATTTTGAATATATTTATTGGTCCTATCAACTCAGCACTTTGATTTTCGAACATAACGGTCGAAGTTACGTAAGTTAGAATCTGTTCAAGCTTCATAGCACTACTACTTAATGGTAAAATAAAGGATATAATAATTTTAGCAAGTTCTCAACTTCTTACTGTAGCTGCAAATTTAATTAACCTATCAAAGAAGTTCTCGCAGGGTTCAGCACGAGCTGTGCTATAATATATTTAATGTTTTTAGCTTCATCCAATCCTAACTTGCACATGAATTTGCACTTCCATGTTAATTTTTTTCAAATACAATTAATGTACTTATCACTAAGTCCTATCGACTAAATCTGTTCATTTTCGAGCATAATGGTCGGAGTTACGTAAGATAGAAACTTTTCAGGCTTCGTAGTAATTCTACTCATGACTAAAATTCAAATCATTATACCTTTAGCAATTTTTCATTTTTTACTGTAGCTGGAAATGTATATGACCTATCGAACAAGTTGTTGCAAGGTTGAGCATGTGATGAGTTACATTACATCAAATGTTTTTTTGTTTTAATTTCTTTACTTACGCTTGACTTTATAGCTGCATAATGATTATTTTGAATATATTCATTGGTCCTATCAACTCAGCACATGGATTTTCGAACATAACGGTCGAAGTTACGTAAGTTAGAATCTGTTCAAGCTTCATAGCACTACTACTTAATGATAAAATAAAGGATATAATAATTTTAGCAAGTTCTCAACTTTTTACTGTAGCAGCAAATTTAATTAACCTATCAAAGAAGTTCTCGCAGGGTTCAGCACAATTTATGCTATAATATATTTAATGTTTTAGCTTCATCCAATCCTAACTTGCACATGAATTTACGGTTCCATGTTAATTTTTTTCAAATACAATTAATGCACTTATCACTAAGTCCTATCGACTAAATCTGTTCATTTTCGAGCATAATGGTCGGAGTTACGTAAGATAGAAACTTTTCAGGCTTCGTAGTAATTCTACTCATGACTAAAATTCAAAACATTATACCTTTAGCAATTTTTCATTTTTTACTGTAGCTGGAAATGTATATGACCTATCGAACAAGTTGTTGCAAGGTTGAGCATGTGATGAGTTACGTTACATCTAATTTTTTTTTTTTAATATCTTTACTTTCGCTTGACTTTATGGCTACATAATGATTATTTGGAATATATTCATTGGTCCTATCAACTGAGCACTTTCATTTTCGAACATAACGGTCGAAGTTACGTAAGTTAGAATCTGTTCAAGCTTCATAGCACTACTACTTAATGGTAAAATAAAGGATATAATAATTTTAGCAAGTTCTCAACTTCTTACTGTAGCTGCAAATTTAATTAACCTATCAAAGAAGTTCTCGCAGGGTTCAGCACGAGCTGTGCTATAATATATTTAATGTTTTTAGCTTCATCCAATCCTAACTTGCACATGAATTTACACTTCCATGTTAATTTTTTTCAAATACAATTAATGAACTTATCACGAAGTTCTACCGACTAAGTCTGTTCATTTTCGAGCATAATGGTTGGAGTTACGTAAGATAGAATCTTTTCAGGCTTCGTAGTAATTCTACTCATGACTAAAATTCAAAACATTATACCTTTAGCAATTTTTCATTTTTTACTGTAGCTGGAAATGTATATGACCTATCGAACAAGTTGTTGCAAGGTTGAGCATGTGATGAGTTACGTTACATCGAATGTTTTTTTTTTTTAATATCTTTACTTTCGCTTGACTTTATGGCTACGTAATGATTATTTGGAATATATTCATTGGTCCTGTCAACTCAGCACTTTCATTTTCGAACATAACGGTCGAAGTTACGTAAGTTAGAATCTGTTCAAGCTTCATAGCACTACTACTTAATGGTAAAATAAAGGATATAATAATTTTAGCAAGTTCTCAACTTTTTACTGTAGCAGTAAATTTAATTAACCTATCAAAGAAGTTCTCGCAGGGTTCAGCACAAGTTATGCTATAATATGTTTAATGTTTTAGCTTCATTTAAACCTAACTTGCACATGAATTTACGGTTCCATGTTAATTTTTTTCAAATACAATTAATGTACTTATCACTAAGTCCTACCGACTAAGTCTGTTCATTTTCGAGCATAATGGTCGGAGTTACATAAGATAGAAACTTTTCAGGCTTCGTAGTAATTCTACTCTAGACTAAAATTCAAAACATTATATCTTTAGCAATTTTCAACATTTTACTGTAGCTGGGAATGTATATGACTTATCGAACAAGTTGTTACAAGCTTGAGCATGTGATGAGTTACATTACATCCAATTTTTTTTTTGTTTTAATTTCTTTACTTACGCTTGACTTTATAGCTACATAATGATTATTTTGAATATATTTATTGGTCCTATCAACTCAGCACTTTGATTTTCGAACATAACGGTCGAAGTTACGTAAGTTAGGATCTGTTCAAGCTTCATAGCACTACTACTTAATGGTAAAATAAAGGATATAAGAATTTTAGCAAGTTCTCAACTTTTTACTGTAGCTGCAAATTTAATTAACCTATCAAAGAAGTTCTCGCAGGGTTCAGCTCGACCTGTGCTAAAATATATTTAATGTTTTTAGCTTCATCCAATCCTAGCTTGCACATGAATTTACTGTTCCATGTTAATTTTTTTCAAATACAATTAATGAACTTATCACTAAGTCCTATCGACTAAGTCTGTTCATTTTCGAGCATAATGGTCGGAGTTATGTAAGATAGAAAATTTTCAGGCTTCGTAGTAATTCTACTCTAGACTAAAATTCAAAACATTATATCTTTAGCAATTTTTCAACTTTTTACTGTAGCTGGAAATGTATATGACCTATCGAACAAGTTGTTACAACGTTGAGCATGTGATGAGTTACATTACATCAAATGTTTTTTTGTTTTAATTTCTTTACTTACGCTTGACTTTATGGCTACATAATGATTATTTGGAATATATTCATTGGTCCTATCAACTCAGCACTTTCATTATCGAACATAACGGTCGAAGTTACATAAGTTAGAATCTGTTCAAGCTTCATAGCACTACTACTTAATGATAAAATAAAGGATATAATCATTTTAGCAAGTTCTCAACTTTTTACTGTAGCAGCAAATTTAATTAACCTATCAAAGAAGTTCTCGCAGGGTTCAGCACAAGTTATGCTATAATATATTTAATGTTTTAGCTTTATCCAATCCTAACTTGCACATGAATTTACGGTTCCATGTTAATTTTTTTCAAATACAATTAATGTACTTATCACTAAGTCCTATCGACTAAATCTGTTCATTTTCGAGCATAATGGTCGGAGTTGCGTAAGATAGAAACATTTCAGGTTTCGTAGTAATTCTACTCTAGACTAAAATTCAAAACCTTAAATCTTTAGCAATTTTTCAACTTTTTACTGTAGCTGGAAATGTATATGACCTATCGAACAAGTTGTTACAAGGTTGAGCATGTGATGAGTTACATTACATCAAATGTTTTTTTGTTTTAATTTCTTTACTTACGCTTGACTTTATAGCTACATAATGATTATTTTGAATATATTTATTGGTCAGCACTTTGATTTTCGAACATAACGGTCGAAGTTACGTAAGTTAGAATCTGTTCAAGCTTCATAGAACTACTACTTAATGGTAAAATAAAGGATATAATAATTTTAGCAAGTTCTCAACTTTTTACTGTAGCTGCAAATTTAATTAACCTATGAAAGAAGTTCTCGCAGGGTTCAGCACGAGCTGTGCTATAAGATATATTTAATGTTTTTAGCTTCATCCAATCCTAACTTGCACATGAATTTACGCTTCCATGTTAATTTTTTTCAAATACAATTAATGAACTTATCACTAAGTTCTACCGACCTAGTCTGTTCATTTTCGAGCATAATGGTTGGAGTTACGTAAGATAGAAACTTTTCAGGCTTCGTAGTAATTCTACTCTAGACTAAAATTCAAAACATTATATCTTTAGCAATTTTTCAACATTTTACTGTAGCTGGGAATGTATATGACTTATCGAACAAGTTGTTACAAGCTTGAGCATGTGATGAGTTACATTACATCAAATGTTTTTTTGTTTTAATTTCTTTACTTACGCTTGACTTTATAGCTACATAATGATTATTTTGAATATATTTACTGGTCCTATCAACTCAGCACTTTGATTTTCGAACATAACGGTCGAAGTTACGTAAGTTATATTCTGTTCAAGCTTCATAGCACTACTACTTAATGGTAAAATAAAGGATATAATAATTGTAGCAAGTTCTCAACTTTTTACTGTAGCTGCAAATTTAATTAACCTATGAAAGAAGTTCTCGCAGGGTTCAGCACGAGCTGTGCTATAAGATATATTTAATGTTTTTAGCTTCATCCAATCCTAACTTGCACATGAATTTATGCTTCCATGTTAATTTTTTTCAAATACAATTAATGAACTTATCACTAAGTTCTACCGACTTAGTCTGTTCATTTTCGAGCATAATGGTTGGAGTTACGTAAGATAGAAACTTTTCAGGCTTCGTAGTAATTCTACTCTAGACTAAAATTCAAAAGATTATATCTTTAGCAATTTTTCAACATTTTACTGTAGCTGGGAATGTATATGACTTATCGAACAAGTTGTTACAAGCTTGAGCATGTGATGAGTTACATTACATCAAATGTTTTTTTGTTTTAATTTCTTTACTTACGCTTGACTTTATAGCTACATAATGATTATTTTGAATATATTTACTGGTCCTATCAACTCAGCACTTTGATTTTCGAACATAACGGTCGAAGTTTCGTAAGTTATATTCTGTTCAAGCTTCATAGCACTACTACTTAATGGTAAAATAAAGGATATAATAATTTTAGCAAGTTCTCAACTTTTTACTGTAGCTGCAAATTTAATTAACCTATGAAAGAAGTTCTCGCAGGGTTCAGCACGAGCTGTGCTATAATATATTTAATGTTTTTAGCTTCATCCAATCCTAACTTGCACATGAATTTACGCTTCCATGTTAATTTTTTTCAAATACAATTAATGAACTTATCACTAAGTTCTACCGACTTAGTCTGTTCATTTTCGAGCATAATGGTTGGAGTTACGTAAGATAGAATCTTTTCAGGCTTCGTAGTAATTCTACTCATGACTAAAATTCAAAACATTATACCTTTAGCAATTTTTCATTTTTTACTGTAGCTGGAAATGTATATGACCTATCGAACAAGTTGTTGCAAGGTTGAGCATGTGATGAGTTACGTTACATCGAATGTTTTTTTTTTTAATATCTTTACTTTCGCTTGACTTTATGGCTACGTAATGATTATTTGGAATATATTCATTGGTCCTGTCAACTCAGCACTTTCATTTTCGAACATAACGGTCGAAGTTACGTAAGTTAGAATCTGTTCAAGCTTCATAGCACTACTACTTAATGGTAAAATAAAGGATATAATAATTTTAGCAAGTTCTCAACTTCTTACTGTAGCTGCAAATTTAATTAACCTATCAAAGAAGTTCTCGCAGGGTTCAGCACGAGCTGTGCTATAATATATTTAATGTTTTTAGCTTCATCCAATCCTAACTTGCACATGAATTTACACTTCCATGTTAATTTTTTTCAAATACAATTAATGAACTTATCACTAAGTTCTACCGACTAAGTCTGTTCATTTTCGAGCATAATGGTTGGAGTTACGTAAGATAGAATCTTTTCAGGCTTCGTAGTAATTCTACTCATGACTAAAATTCAAAACATTATACCTTTAGCAATTTTTCATTTTTTACTGTAGCTGGAAATGTATATGACCTATCGAACAAGTTGTTGCAAGGTTGAGCATGTGATGAGTTACGTTACATCGAATGTTTTTTTTTTTTAATATCTTTACTTTCGCTTGACTTTATGGCTACGTAATGATTATTTGGAATATATTCATTGGTCCTGTCAACTCAGCACTTTCATTTTCGAACATAACGGTCGAAGTTACGTAAGTTAGAATCTGTTCAAGCTTCATAGCACTACTACTTAATGGTAAAATAAAGGATATAATAATTTTAGCAAGTTCTCAACTTTTTACTGTAGCAGTAAATTTAATTAACCTATCAAAGAAGTTCTCGCAGGGTTCAGCACAAGTTATGCTATAATATGTTTAATGTTTTAGCTTTATCCAATCCTAACTTGCACATGAATTTACGGTTCCATGTTAATTTTTTTCAAATACAATTAATGTACTTATCACTAAGTCCTATCGACTAAATCTGTTCATTTTCGAGCATAATGGTCGGAGTTGCGTAAGATAGAAACTTTTCAGGTTTCGTAGTAATTCTACTCTAGACTAAAATTCAAAACCTTAAATCTTTAGCAATTTTTCAACTTTTTACTGTAGCTGGAAATGTATATGACCTATCGAACAAGTTGTTACAAGGTTGAGCATGTGATGAGTTACATTACATCCAATTTTTTTTTTGTTTTAATTTCTTTACTTACGCTTGACTTTATAGCTACATAATGATTATTTTGAATATATTTATTGGTCCTATCAACTCAGCACTTTGATTTTCGAACATAACGGTCGAAGTTACGTAAGTTAGAATCTGTTCAAGCTTCATAGCACTACTACTTAATGGTAAAATAAAGGATATAAGAATTTTAGCAAGTTCTCAACTTTTTACTGTAGCTGCAAATTTAATTAACCTATCAAAGAAGTTCTCGCAGGGTTCAGCTCGACCTGTGCTAAAATATATTTAATGTTTTTAGCTTCATCCAATCCTAGCTTGCACATGAATTTACTGTTCCATGTTAATTTTTTTCAAATACAATTAATGAACTTATCACTAAGTCCTATCGACTAAGTCTGTTCATTTTCGAGCATAATGGTCGGAGTTACGTAAGATAGAAAATTTTCAGGCTTCGTAGTAATTCTACTCTAGACTAAAATTCAAAACATTATATCTTTAGCAATTTTTCAACTTTTTACTGTAGCTGGAAATGTATATGGCCTATCGAACAAGTTGTTACAACGTTGAGCATGTGATGAGTTACATTACATCAAATGTTTTTTTGTTTTAATTTCTTTACTTACGCTTGACTTTATGGCTACATAATGATTATTTGGAATATATTCATTGGTCCTATCAACTCAGCACTTTCATTTTCGAACATAACGGCCGAAGTTACGTAAGTTAGAATCTGTTCAAGCTTCATAGCACTACTACTTAATGATAAAATAAAGGATATAATAATTTTAGCAAGTTCTCAACTTTTTACTGTAGCAGCAAATTTAATTAACCTATCCAAGAAGTTCTCGCAGGGTTCAGCACAAGTTATGCTATAATATATTTAATGTTTTAGCTTTATCCAATCCTAACTTGCACATGAATTTACGGTTCCATGTTAATTTTTTTCAAATACAATTAATGTACTTATCACTAAGTCCTATCGACTAAATCTGTTCATTTTCGAGCATAATGGTCGGAGTTGCGTAAGATAGAAACTTTTCAGGTTTCGTAGTAATTCTACTCTAGACTAAAATTCAAAACCTTAAATCTTTAGCAATTTTTCAACTTTTTACTGTAGCTGGAAATGTATATGACCTATCGAACAAGTTGTTACAAGGTTGAGCATGTGATGAGTTACATTACATCAAATGTTTTTTTGTTTTAATTTCTTTACTTACGCTTGACTTTATAGCTACATAATGATTATTTTGAATATATTTATTGGTCCTATCAACTCAGCACTTTGATTTTCGAATATAACGGTCGAAGTTACGTAAGTTAGAATCTGTTCAAGCTTCATAGAACTACTACTTAATGGTAAAATAAAGGATATAATAATTTTAGCAAGTTCTCAACTTTTTACTGTAGCTGCAAATTTAATTAACCTATGAAAGAAGTTCTCGCAGGGTTCAGCACGAGCTGTGCTATAAGATATATTTAATGTTTTTAGCTTCATCCAATCCTAACTTGCACATGAATTTACGCTTCCATGTTAATTTTTTTCAAATACAATTAATGAACTTATCACTAAGTTCTACCGACTTAGTCTGTTCATTTTCGAGCATAATGGTTGGAGTTACGTAAGATAGAAACTTTTTAGGCTTCGTAGTAATTCTACTCTAGACTAAAATTCAAAACATTATATCTTTAGCAATTTTTCAACATTTTACTGTAGCTGGGAATGTATATGACTTATCGAACAAGTTGTTACAAGCTTGAGCATGTGATGAGTTACATTACATCAAATGTTTTTTTGTTTTAATTTCTTTACTTACGCTTGACTTTATAGCTACATAATGATTATTTTGAATATATTTATAGGTCCTATCAACTCAGCACTTTGATTTTCGAACATAACGGTCGAAGTTACGTAAGTTATATTCTGTTCAAGCTTCATAGCACTACTACTTAATGGTAAAATAAAGGATATAATAATTTTAGCAAGTTCTCAACTTTTTACTGTAGCTGCAAATTTAATTAACCTATGAAAGAAGTTCTCGCAGGGTTCAGCACGAGCTGTGCTATAATATATTTAATGTTTTTAGCTTCATCCAATCCTAACTTGCACATGAATTTACGCTTCCATGTTAATTTTTTTCAAATACAATTAATGAACTTATCACTAAGTTCTACCGACTTAGTCTGTTCATTTTCGAGCATAATGGTTGGAGTTACGTAAGATAGAATCTTTTCAGGCTTCGTAGTAATTCTACTCATGACTAAAATTCAAAACATTATACCTTTAGCAATTTTTCATTTTTTACTGTAGCTGGAAATGTATATGACCTATCGAACAAGTTGTTGCAAGGTTGAGCATGTAATGAGTTACGTTACATCGAATGTTTTTTTTTTTAATATCTTTACTTTCGCTTGACTTTATGGCTACGTAATGATTATTTGGAATATATTCATTGGTCCTGTCAACTCAGCACTTTCATTTTCGAACATAACGGTCGAAGTTACGTAAGTTAGAATCTGTTCAAGCTTCATAGCACTACTACTTAATGGTAAAATAAAGGATATAATAATTTTAGCAAGTTCTCAACTTTTTACTGTAGCAGTAAATTTAATTAACCTATCAAAGAAGTTCTCGCAGGGTTCAGCACAAGTTATGCTATAATATGTTTAATGTTTTAGCTTCATTTAAACCTAACTTGCACATGAATTTACGGTTCCATGTTAATTTTTTTCAAATACAATTAATGTACTTATCACTAAGTCCTACCGACTAAGTCTGTTCATTTTCGAGCATAATGGTCGGAGTTACATAAGATAGAAACTTTTCAGGCTTCGTAGTAATTCTACTCTAGACTAAAATTCAAAACATTATATCTTTAGCAATTTTTCAACATTTTACTGTAGCTGGGAATGTATATGACTTATCGAACAAGTTGTTACAAGCTTGAGCATGTGATGAGTTACATTACATCAAATGTTTTTTTGTTTTAATTTCTTTACTTACGCTTGACTTTATAGCTACATAATGATTATTTTGAATATATTTATTGGCCCTATCAACTCAGCACTTTGATTTTCGAACATAACGGTCGAAGTTACGTAAGTTAGAATCTGTTCAAGCTTCATAGCACTACTACTTAATGGTAAAATAAAGGATATAAGAATTTTAGCAAGTTCTCAACTTTTTACTGTAGCAGTAAATTTAATTAACCTATCAAAGAAGTTCTCGCAGGGTTCAGCACAAGTTATGCTATAATATGTTTAATGTTTTAGCTTCATTTAAACCTAACTTGCACATGAATTTACGGTTCCATGTTAATTTTTTTCAAATACAATTAATGTACTTATCACTAAGTCCTACCGACTAAGTCTGTTCATTTTCGAGCATAATGGTCGGAGTTACATAAGATAGAAACTTTTCAGGCTTCGTAGTAATTCTACTCTAGACTAAAATTCAAAACATTATATCTTTAGCAATTTTTCAACATTTTACTGTAGCTGGGAATGTATATGACTTATCGAACAAGTTGTTACAAGCTTGAGCATGTGATGAGTTACATTACATCAAATGTTTTTTTGTTTTAATTTCTTTACTTACGCTTGACTTTATAGCTACATAATGATTATTTTGAATATATTTATTGGTCCTATCAACTCAGCACTTTGATTTTCGAACATAACGGTCGAAGTTACGTAAGTTAGATTCTGTTCAAGCTTCATAGCACTACTACTTAATGGTAAAATAAAGGATATAAAAATTTTAGCAAGTTCTCAACTTTTACTGTAGCTGCAAATTTAATTAACCTATCACAGAAGTTCTCGCAGGGTTCAGCTCGACCTGTGCTAAAATATATTTAATGTTTTTAGCTTTATCCAATCCTAACTTGCACATGAATTTACGGTTCCATGTTAATTTTTTTCAAATACAATTAATGTACTTATCACTAAGTCCTATCGACTAAATCTGTTCATTTTCGAGCATAATGGTCGGAGTTGCGTAAGATAGAAACTTTTCAGGTTTCGTAGTAATTCTACTCTAGACTAAAATTCAAAACCTTAAATCTTTAGCAATTTTTCAACTTTTTACTGTAGCTGGAAATGTATATGACCTATCGAACAAGTTGTTACAACGTTGAGCATGTGATGAGTTACATTACATCAAATGTTTTTTTGTTTTAATTTCTTTACTTACGCTTGACTTTATAGCTACATAATGATTATTTTGAATATATTTATTGGTCCTATCAACTCAGCACTTTGATTTTCGAACATAACGGTCGAAGTTACGTAAGTTAGAATCTGTTCAAGCTTCATAGCACTTCTACTTAAGGGAAAAATAAAGGACATGATACATTTATCAAGTTTTCAACTTTTTACTGTAGCTGCAAATTTAATTAACCTATGAAAGAAGTTCTCGCAGGGTTCAGCACGAGCTGTGCTATAATATATTTAATGTTTTTAGCTTCATCCAATCCTAACTTGCACATGAATTTACGCTTCCATGTTAATTTTTTTCAAATACAATTAATGAACTTATCACTAAGTTCTACCGACTTAGTCTGTTCATTTTCGAGCATAATGGCTGGAGTTACGTAAGATAGAATCTTTTCAGGCTTCGTAGTAATTCTACTCATGACTAAAATTCAAAACATTATACCTTTAGCAATTTTTCATTTTTTACTGTAGCTGGAAATGTATATGACCTATCGAACAAGTTGTTGCAAGGTTGAGCATGTGATGAGTTACGTTACATCGAATGTTTTTTTTTTAATATCTTTACTTTGGCTTGACTTTATGGCTACATAATGATTATTTGGAATATATTCATTGGTCCTATCAACTCAGCACTTTGATTTTCGAACATAACGGTCGAAGTTACGTAAGTTAGAAACTGTTCAAGCTTCATAGCACTACTACTTAATGGTAAAATAAAGGATATAATAATTTTAGCAAGTTCTCAACTTTTACTGTAGCTGCAAATTTAATTAACCTATCAAAGAAGTTCTCGCAGGGTTCAGCACGAGCTGTGCTATAATATATTTAATGTTTTTAGCTTCATCCAATCCTAACTTGCACATGAATTTACGGTTCCATGTTAATTTTTTTCAAATACAATTAATGTACTTATCACTAAGTCCTATCGACTAAATCTGTTCATTTTCGAGCATAATGGTCGGAGTTACGTAAGATAGAAACTTTTCTGGCTTCGTAGTAATTCTACTCTAGACTAAAATTCAAAACATTATATCTTTAGCAATTTTTCAACTTTTTACTGTAGCTGGGAATGTATATGACCTATCGAACAAGTTGTTACAAGGTTGAGCATGTGATGAGTTACATTACATCAAATGTTTTTTTGTTTTAATTTCTTTACTTACGCTTGACTTTATAGCTGCATAATGATTATTTTGAATATATTTATTGGTCCTATCAACTCAGCACTTTGATTTTCGAACATAACGGTCGAAGTTACGTAAGTTAGAATCTGTTCAAGCTTCATAGCACTACTACTTAATGGTAAAATAAAGGATATAATAATTTTAGCAAGTTCTCAACTTTTTACTGTAGCTGCAAATTTAATTAACCTATCAAAGAAGTTCTCGCAGGGTTCAGCACGAGCTGTGCTATAATATATTTAATGTTTTTAGCTTCATCCAATCCTAACTTGCACATGAATTTACGGTTCCATGTTAATTTTTTTCAAATACAATTAATGAACTTATCCCTAAGTCCTACCGACTAAGTCTGTTCATTTTCGAGCATAATGGTTGGAGTTACGTAAGATAGAAACTTTTCAGGCTTCGTAGTAATTCTACTCTAGACTAAAATTCAAAACATTATATCTTTAGCAATTTTTCAACTTTTTCCTGTAGCTGGAAATGTATATGACCTATCGAACAAGTTGTTACAAGGTTGAGCATGTGATGAGTTACATTACCTCAAATGTTTTTTTGTTTTAATTTCTTTACTTACACTTAACTTTATAGCTACATAATGATTATTTTGAATATATTTATTGGTCCTATCAACTCAGCACTTTGATTTTCGAACATAACGGTCGAAGTTACGTAAGTTAGAATCTGTTCAAGCTTCATAGCACTTCTACTTAAGGGAAAAATAAAGGACATGATACATTTATCAAGTTTTCAACTTTTTACTGTAGCTGCAAATTTAATTAATCTATCAAAGAAGTTCTCGCAGGGTTCAGCACGAGCTGTGCTATAATATATTTAATGTTTTTAGCTTCATCCAATCCTAACTTGCACATGAATTTACGGTTCCATGTTAATTTTTTTCAAATACAATTAATGTACTTATCACTAAGTCCTATCGACTAAATCTGTTCATTTTCGAGCATAATGGTCGGAGTTGCGTAAGATAGAAACTTTTCAGGTTTCGTAGTAATTCTACTCTAGACTAAAATTCAAAACCTTAAATCTTTAGCAATTTTTCAACTTTTTACTGTAGCTGGAAATGTATATGACCTATCGAACAAGTTGTTACAAGGTTGAGCATGTGATGAGTTACATTACATCAAATGTTTTTTTGTTTTAATTTCTTTACTTACGCTTGACTTTATAGCTACATAATGATTATTTTGAATATATTTATTGGTCCTATCAACTCAGCACTTTGATTTTCGAACATAACGGTCGAAGTTACGTAAGTTAGAATCTGTTCAAGCTTCATAGCACTACTACTTAATGGTAAAATAAAGGATATAAGAATTTTAGCAAGTTCTCAACTTTTTACTGTAGCAGTAAATTTAATTAACCTATCAAAGAAGTTCTCGCAGGGTTCAGCACGAGCTGTGCTATAAGATATATTTAATGTTTTTAGCTTCATCCAATCCTAACTTGCACATGAATTTACGCTTCCATGTTAATTTTTTTCAAATACAATTAATGAACTTATCACTAAGTTCTACCGACTTAGTCTGTTCATTTTCGAGCATAATGGTTGGAGTTACGTAAGATAGAAACTTTTCAGGCTTCGTAGTAATTCTACTCTAGACTAAAATTCAAAACATTATATCTTTAGCAATTTTTCAACATTTTACTGTAGCTGGGAATGTATATGACTTATCGAACAAGTTGTTACAAGCTTGAGCATGTGATGAGTTACATTACATCAAATGTTTTTTTGTTTTAATTTCTTTACTTACGCTTGACTTTATAGCTACATAATGATTATTTTGAATATATTTATTGGTCCTATCAACTCAGCACTTTGATTTTCGAACATAACGGTCGAAGTTACGTAAGTTAGATTCTGTTCAAGCTTCATAGCACTACTACTTAATGGTAAAATAAAGGATATAAAAATTTTAGCAAGTTCTCAACTTTTACTGTAGCTGCAAATTTAATTAACCTATCACAGAAGTTCTCGCAGGGTTCAGCTCGACCTGTGCTAAAATATATTTAATGTTTTTAGCTTTATCCAATCCTAACTTGCACATGAATTTACGGTTCCATGTTAATTTTTTTCAAATACAATTAATGTACTTATCACTAAGTCCTATCGACTAAATCTGTTCATTTTCGAGCATAATGGTCGGAGTTGCGTAAGATAGAAACTTTTCAGGTTTCGTAGTAATTCTACTCTAGACTAAAATTCAAAACCTTAAATCTTTAGCAATTTTTCAACTTTTTACTGTAGCTGGAAATGTATATGACCTATCGAACAAGTTGTTACAACGTTGAGCATGTGATGAGTTACATTACATCAAATGTTTTTTTGTTTTAATTTCTTTACTTACGCTTGACTTTATAGCTACATAATGATTATTTTGAATATATTTATTTTAGACCTATCAACTCAGCACTTTGATTTTCGAACATAACGGTCGAAGTTACGTAAGTTAGAATCTGTTCAAGCTTCATAGCACTACTACTTAATGGTAAAATAAAGGATATAAGAATTTTAGCAAGTTCTCAACTTTTTACTGTAGCTGCAAATTTAATTAACCTATGAAAGAAGTTCTCGCAGGGTTCAGCACGAGCTGTGCTATAATATATTTAATGTTTTTAGCTTCATCCAATCCTAACTTGCACATGAATTTACGCTTCCATATTAATTTTTTTCAAATACAATTAATGAACTTATCACTAAGTTCTACCGACTTAGTCTGTTCATTTTCGAGCATAATGGCTGGAGTTACGTAAGATAGAATCTTTTCAGGCTTCGTAGTAATTCTACTCATGACTAAAATTCAAAACATTATACCTTTAGCAATTTTTCATTTTTTACTGTAGCTGGAAATGTATATGACCTATCGAACAAGTTGTTGCAAGGTTGAGCATGTGATGAGTTACGTTACATCGAATGTTTTTTTTTTAATATCTTTACTTTCGCTTGACTTTATGGCTACATAATGATTATTTGGAATATATTCATTGGTCCTATCAACTCAGCACTTTGATTTTCGAACATAACGGTCGAAGTTACGTAAGTTAGAAACTGTTCAAGCTTCATAGCACTACTACTTAATGGTAAAATAAAGGATATAATAATTTTAGCAAGTTCTCAACTTTTTACTGTAGCTGCAAATTTAATTAACCTATCAAAGAAGTTCTCGCAGGGTTCAGCACGAGCTGTGCTATAATATATTTAATGTTTTTAGCTTCATCCAATCCTAACTTGCACATGAATTTACGGTTCCATGTTAATTTTTTTCAAATACAATTAATGTACTTATCACTAAGTCCTATCGACTAAATCTGTTCATTTTCGAGCATAATGGTCGGAGTTACGTAAGATAGAAACTTTTCTGGCTTCGTAGTAATTCTACTCTAGACTAAAATTCAAAACATTATATCTTTAGCAATTTTTCAACTTTTTACTGTAGCTGGGAATGTATATGACCTATCGAACAAGTTGTTACAAGGTTGAGCATGTGATGAGTTACATTACATCAAATGTTTTTTTGTTTTAATTTCTTTACTTACGCTTGACTTTATAGCTGCATAATGATTATTTTGAATATATTTATTGGTCCTATCAACTCAGCACTTTGATTTTCGAACATAACGGTCGAAGTTACGTAAGTTAGAATCTGTTCAAGCTTCATAGCACTACTACTTAATGGTAAAATAAAGGATATAATAATTTTAGCAAGTTCTCAACTTTTTACTGTAGCTGCAAATTTAATTAACCTATCAAAGAAGTTCTCGCAGGGTTCAGCACGAGCTGTGCTATAATATATTTAATGTTTTTAGCTTCATCCAATCCTAACTTGCACATGAATTTACGGTTCCATGTTAATTTTTTTCAAATACAATTAATGAACTTATCCCTAAGTCCTACCGACTAAGTCTGTTCATTTTCGAGCATAATGGTTGGAGTTACGTAAGATAGAAACTTTTCAGGCTTCGTAGTAATTCTACTCTAGACTAGAATTCAAAACATTATATCTTTAGCAATTTTTCAACTTTTTACTGTAGCTGGAAATGTATATGACCTATCGAACAAGTTGTTACAAGGTTGAGCATGTGATGAGTTACATTACCTCAAATGTTTTTTTGTTTTAATTTCTTTACTTACACTTAACTTTATAGCTACATAATGATTATTTTGAATATATTTATTGGTCCTATCAACTCAGCACTTTGATTTTCGAACATAACGGTCGAAGTTACGTAAGTTAGAATCTGTTCAAGCTTCATAGCACTTCTACTTAAGGGAAAAATAAAGGACATGATACATTTATCAAGTTTTCAACTTTTTACTGTAGCTGCAAATTTAATTAATCTATCAAAGTAGTTCTCGCAGGGTTCAGCACGAGCTGTGCTATAATATATTTAATGTTTTTAGCTTCATCCAATCCTAACTTGCACATGAATTTACGGTTCCATGTTAATTTTTTTCAAATACAATTAATGTACTTATCACTAAGTCCTATCGACTAAATCTGTTCATTTTCGAGCATAATGGTCGGAGTTGCGTAAGATAGAAACTTTTCAGGTTTCGTAGTAATTCTACTCTAGACTAAAATTCAAAACCTTAAATCTTTAGCAATTTTTCAACTTTTTACTGTAGCTGGAAATGTATATGACCTATCGAACAAGTTGTTACAAGGTTGAGCATGTGATGAGTTACATTACATCAAATGTTTTTTTGTTTTAATTTCTTTACTTACGCTTGACTTTATAGCTGCATAATGATTATTTTGAATATATTTATTGGTCCTATCAACTCAGCACTTTGATTTTCGAACATAACGGTCGAAGTTACGTAAGTTAGAATCTGTTCAAGCTTCATAGCACTACTACTTAATGGTAAAATAAAGGATATAATAATTTTAGCAAGTTCTCAACTTTTTACTGTAGCTGCAAATTTAATTAACCTATCAAAGAAGTTCTCGCAGGGTTCAGCACGAGCTGTGCTATAATATATTTAATGTTTTTAGCTTCATCCAATCCTAACTTGCACATGAATTTACGGTTCCATGTTAATTTTTTTCAAATACAATTAATGAACTTATCCCTAGGTCCTACCGACTAAGTCTGTTCATTTTCGAGCATAATGGTTGGAGTTACGTAAGATAGAAACTTTTCAGGCTTCGTAGTAATTCTACTCTAGACTAAAATTCAAAACATTATATCTTTAGCAATTTTTCAACTTTTTACTGTAGCTGGAAATGTATATGACCTATCGAACAAGTTGTTACAAGGTTGAGCATGTGATGAGTTACATTACCTCAAATGTTTTTTTGTTTTAATTTCTTTACTTACACTTAACTTTATAGCTACATAATGATTATTTTGAATATATTTATTGGTCCTATCAACTCAGCACTTTGATTTTCGAACATAACGGTCGAAGTTACGTAAGTTAGAATCTGTTCAAGCTTCATAGCACTTCTACTTAAGGGAAAAATAAAGGACATGATACATTTATCAAGTTTTCAACTTTTTACTGTAGCTGCAAATTTAATTAATCTATCAAAGAAGTTCTCGCAGGGTTCAGCACGAGCTGTGCTATAATATATTTAATGTTTTTAGCTTCATCCAATCCTAACTTGCACATGAATTTACGGTTCCATGTTAATTTTTTTCAAATACAATTAATGTACTTATCACTAAGTCCTATCGACTAAATCTGTTCATTTTCGAGCATAATGGTCGGAGTTGCGTAAGATAGAAACTTTTCAGGTTTCGTAGTAATTCTACTCTAGACTAAAATTCAAAACCTTAAATCTTTAGCAATTTTTCAACTTTTTACTGTAGCTGGAAATGTATATGACCTATCGAACAAGTTGTTACAAGGTTGAGCATGTGATGAGTTACATTACATCAAATGTTTTTTTGTTTTAATTTCTTTACTTACGCTTGACTTTATAGCTACATAATGATTATTTTGAATATATTTATTGGTCCTATCAACTCAGCACTTTGATTTTCGAACATAACGGTCGAAGTTACGTAAGTTAGAATCTGTTCAAGCTTCATAGAACTACTACTTAATGGTAAAATAAAGGATATAATAATTTTAGCAAGTTCTCAACTTTTTACTGTAGCTGCAAATTTAATTAACCTATGAAAGAAGTTCTCGCAGGGTTCAGCACGAGCTGTGCTATAATATATTTAATGTTTTTAGCTTCATCCAATCCTAACTTGCACATGAATTTACGCTTCCATGTTAATTTTTTTCAAACACAATTAATGAACTTATCACTAAGTTCTACCGACTTAGTCTGTTCATTTTCGAGCATAATGGCTGGAGTTACGTAAGATAGAATCTTTTCAGGCTTCGTAGTAATTCTACTCATGACTAAAATTCAAAACATTATACCTTTAGCAATTTTTCATTTTTTACTGTAGCTGGAAATGTATATGACCTATCGAACAAGTTGTTGCAAGGTTGAGCATGTGATGAGTTACGTTACATCGAATGTTTTTTTGTTTTAATTTCTTTACTTTCGCTTGACTTTATGGCTACATAATGATTATTTGGAATATATTCATTGGTCCTATCAACTCAGCACTTTCATTTTCGAACATAACGGTCGAAGTTACGTAAGTTAGAATCTGTTCAAGCTTCATAGCACTACTACTTAATGATAAAATAAAGGATATAATAATTTTAGCAAGTTCTCAACTTTTTACTGTAGCAGCAAATTTAATTAACCTATCAAAGAAGTTCTCGCAGGGTTCAGCACAATTTATGCTATAATATATTTAATGTTTTAGCTTTATCCAATCCTAACTTGCACATGAATTTACGGTTCCATGTTAATTTTTTTCAAATACAATTAATGTACTTATCACTAAGTCCTATCGACTAAATCTGTTCATTTTCGAGCATAATGGTCGGAGTTGCGTAAGATAGAAACTTTTCAGGTTTCGTAGTAATTCTACTCTAGACTAAAATTCAAAACCTTAAATCTTTAGCAATTTTTCAACTTTTTACTGTAGCTGGAAATGTATATGACCTATCGAACAAGTTGTTACAAGGTTGAGCATGTGATGAGTTACATTACATCAAATGTTTTTTTGTTTTAATTTCTTTACTTACGCTTGACTTTATAGCTACATAATGATTATTTTGAATATATTTATTGGTCCTATCAACTCAGCACTTTGATTTTCGAACATAACGGTCGAAGTTACGTAAGTTAGAATCTGTTCAAGCTTCATAGAACTACTACTTAATTGTAAAATAAAGGATATAATAATTTTAGCAAGTTCTCAACTTTTTACTGTAGCTGCAAATTTAATTAACCTATGAAAGAAGTTCTCGCAGGGTTCAGCACGAGCTGTGCTATAATATATTTAATGTTTTTAGCTTCATCCAATCCTAACTTGCACATGAATTTACGCTTCCATGTTAATTTTTTTCAAATACAATTAATGAACTTATCACTAAGTTCTACCGACTTAGTCTGTTCATTTTCGAGCATAATGGCTGGAGTTAGGTAAGATAGAATCTTTTCAGGCTTCGTAGTAATTCTACTCATGACTAAAATTCAAAACATTATACCTTTAGCAATTTTTCATTTTTTACTGTAGCTGGAAATGTATATGACCTATCGAACAAGTTGTTGCAAGGTTGAGCATGTGATGAGTTACGTTACATCGAATGTTTTTTTTTTAATATCTTTACTTTCGCTTGACTTTATGGCTACATAATGATTATTTGGAATATATTCATTGGTCCTATCAACTCAGCACTTTGATTTTCGAACATAACGGTCGAAATTACGTAAGTTAGAAACTGTTCAAGCTTCATAGCACTACTACTTAATGGTAAAATAAAGGATATAATAATTTTAGCAAGTTCTCAACTTTTTACTGTAGCTGCAAATTTAATTAACCTATCAAAGAAGTTCTCGCAGGGTTCAGCACGAGCTGTGCTATAATATATTTAATGTTTTTAGCTTCATCCAATCCTAACTTGCACATGAATTTACGGTTCCATGTTAATTTTTTTCAAATACAATTAATGTACTTATCACTAAGTCCTATCGACTAAATCTGTTCATTTTCGAGCATAATGGTCGGAGTTACGTAAGATAGAAACTTTTCTGGCTTCGTAGTAATTCTACTCTAGACTAAAATTCAAAACATTATATCTTTAGCAATTTTTCAACTTTTTACTGTAGCTGGGAATGTATATGACCTATCGAACAAGTTGTTACAAGGTTGAGCATGTGATGAGTTACATTACATCAAATGTTTTTTTGTTTTAATTTCTTTACTTACGCTTGACTTTATAGCTGCATAATGATTATTTTGAATATATTTATTGGTCCTATCAACTCAGCACTTTGATTTTCGAACATAACGGTCGAAGTTACGTAAGTTAGAATCTGTTCAAGCTTCATAGCACTACTACTTAATGGTAAAATAAAGGATATAATAATTTTAGCAAGTTCTCAACTTTTTACTGTAGCTGCAAATTTAATTAACCTATCAAAGAAGTTCTCGCAGGGTTCAGCACAAGTTATGCTATAATATATTTAATGTTTTTAGCTTCATCCAATCCTAACTTGCACATGATTTTACGGTTCCATGTTAATTTTTTTCAAATACAATTAATGAACTTATCCCTAAGTCCTACCGACTAAGTCTGTTCATTTTCGAGCATAATGGTTGGAGTTACGTAAGATAGAAACTTTTCAGGCTTCGTAGTAATTCTACTCTAGACTAAAATTCAAAACATTATATCTTTAGCAATTTTTCAACTTTTTACTGTAGCTGGAAATGTATATGACCTATCGAACAAGTTGTTACAAGGTTGAGCATGTGATGAGTTACATTACCTCAAATGCTTTTTTGTTTTAATTTCTTTACTTACACTTAACTTTATAGCTACATAATGATTATTTTGAATATATTTATTGGTCCTATCAACTCAGCACTTTGATTTTCGAACATAACGGTCGAAGTTACGTAAGTTAGAATCTGTTCAAGCTTCATAGCACTTCTACTTAAGGGAAAAATAAAGGACATGATACATTTATCAAGTTTTCAACTTTTTACTGTAGCTGCAAATTTAATTAATCTATCAAAGAAGTTCTCGCAGGGTTCAGCACGAGCTGTGCTATAATATATTTAATGTTTTTAGCTTCATCCAATCCTAACTTGCACATGAATTTACGGTTCCATGTTAATTTTTTTCAAATACAATTAATGTACTTATAACTAAGTCCTATCGACTAAATCTGTTCATTTTCGAGCATAATGGTCGGAGTTGCGTAAGATAGAATCTTTTCAGGCTTCGTAGTAATTCTACTCATGACTAAAATTCAAAACATTATACCTTTAGCAATTTTTCATTTTTTACTGTAGCTGGAAATGTATATGACCTATCGAACAAGTTGTTGCAAGGTTGAGCATGTGATGAGTTACATTACCTCAAATGTTTTTTTGTTCTAATTTCTTTACTTACACTTAACTTTATAGCTACATAATGATTATTTTGAATATATTTATTGGTCCTATCAACTCAGCACTTTGATTTTCGAACATAACGGTCGAAGTTACGTAAGTTAGAATCTGTTCAAGCTTCATAGCACTTCTACTTAAGGGAAAAATAAAGGACATGATACATTTATCAAGTTTTCAACTTTTTACTGTAGCTGCAAATTTAATTAATCTATCAAAGAAGTTCTCGCAGGGTTCAGCACGAGCTGTGCTATAATATATTTAATGTTTTTAGCTTCATCCAATCCTAACTTGCACATGAATTTACGGTTCCATGTTAATTTTTTTCAAATACAATTAATGTACTTATCACTAAGTCCTATCGACTAAATCTGTTCATTTTCGAGCATAATGGTCGGAGTTACGTAAGATAGAAACTTTTCTGGCTTCGTAGTAATTCTACTCTAGACTAAAATTCAAAACATTATATCTTTAGCAATTTTTCAACTTTTTACTGTAGCTGGGAATGTATATGACCTATCGAACAAGTTGTTACAAGGTTGAGCATGTGATGAGTTACATTACATCAAATGTTTTTTTGTTTTAATTTCTTTACTTACGCTTGATTTTATAGCTGCATAATGATTATTTTGAATATATTTATTGGTCCTATCAACTCAGCACTTTGATTTTCGAACATAACGGTCGAAGTTACGTAAGTTAGAATCTGTTCAAGCTTCATAGCACTACTACTTAATGGTAAAATAAAGGATATAATAATTTTAGCAAGTTCTCAACTTTTTACTGTAGCTGCAAATTTAATTAACCTATCAAAGAAGTTCTCGCAGGGTTCAGCACGAGCTGTGCTATAATATATTTAATGTTTTTAGCTTCATCCAATCCTAACTTGCACATGAATTTACGGTTCCATGTTAATTTTTTTCAAATACAATTAATGAACTTATCCCTAAGTCCTACCGACTAAGTCTGTTCATATTCGAGCATAATGGTTGGAGTTACGTAAGATAGAAACTTTTCAGGCTTCGTAGTAATTCTACTCTAGACTAAAATTCAAAACATTATATCTTTAGCAATTTTTCAACTTTTTACTGTAGCTGGAAA
Organism: Platypus cylindrus; assembly: GCA_949748235.1. Classification (NCBI taxonomy): domain Eukaryota; kingdom Metazoa; phylum Arthropoda; class Insecta; order Coleoptera; family Curculionidae; genus Platypus; species Platypus cylindrus. The sequence continues at coordinate 631,591 of CATIYE010000002.1, read as the reverse complement.
TGTATATGACCTATCGAACAAGTTGTTACAAGGTTGAGCATGTGATGAGTTACATTACCTCAAATGTTTTTTTGTTTTAATTTCTTTACTTACACTTAACTTTATAGCTACATAATGATTATTTTGAATATATTTATTGGTCCTATCAACTCAGCACTTTGATTTTCGAACATAACGGTCGAAGTTACGTAAGTTAGAATCTGTTCAAGCTTCATAGCACTTCTACTTAAGGGAAAAATAAAGGACATGATACATTTATCAAGTTTTCAACTTTTTACTGTAGCTGCAAATTTAATTAATCTATCAAAGAAGTTCTCGCAGGGTTCAGCACGAGCTGTGCTATAATATATTTAATGTTTTTAGCTTCATCCAATCCTAACTTGCACATGAATTTACGGTTCCATGTTAATTTTTTTCAAATACAATTAATGTACTTATCACTAAGTCCTATCGACTAAATCTGTTCATTTTCGAGCATAATGGTCGGAGTTGCGTAAGATAGAAACTTTTCAGGTTTCGTAGTAATTCTACTCTAGACTAAAATTCAAAACCTTAAATCTTTAGCAATTTTTCAACTTTTTACTGTAGCTGGAAATGTATATGACCTATCGAACAAGTTGTTACAAGGTTGAGCATGTGATGAGTTACATTACATCAAATGTTTTTTTGTTTTAATTTCTTTACTTACGCTTAACTTTATAGCTACATAATGATTATTTTGAATATATTTATTGGTCCTATCAACTCAGCACTTTGATTTTCGAACATAACGGTCGAAGTTACGTAAGTTAGAATCTGTTCAAGCTTCATAGCACTTCTACTTAAGGGAAAAATAAAGGACATGATACATTTATCAAGTTTTCAACTTTTTACTGTAGCTGCAAATTTAATTAATCTATCAAAGAAGTTCTCGCAGGGTTCAGCACGAGCTGTGCTATAATATATTTAATGTTTTTAGCTTCATCCAATCCTAACTTGCACATGAATTTACGGTTCCATGTTAATTTTTTTCAAATACAATTAATGTACTTATCACTAAGTCCTATCGACTAAATCTGTTCATTTTCGAGCATAATGGTCGGAGTTACGTAAGATAGAAACTTTTCTGGCTTCGTAGTAATTCTACTCTAGACTAAAATTCAAAACATTATATCTTTAGCAATTTTTCAACTTTTTACTGTAGCTGGGAATGTATATGACCTATCGAACAAGTTGTTACAAGGTTGAGCATGTGATGAGTTACATTACATCAAATGTTTTTTTGTTTTAATTTCTTTACTTACGCTTGATTTTATAGCTGCATAATGATTATTTTGAATATATTTATTGGTCCTATCAACTCAGCACTTTGATTTTCGAACATAACGGTCGAAGTTACGTAAGTTAGAATCTGTTCAAGCTTCATAGCACTACTACTTAATGGTAAAATAAAGGATATAATAATTTTAGCAAGTTCTCAACTTTTTACTGTAGCTGCAAATTTAATTAACCTATCAAAGAAGTTCTCGCAGGGTTCAGCACGAGCTGTGCTATAATATATTTAATGTTTTTAGCTTCATCCAATCCTAACTTGCACATGAATTTACGGTTCCATGTTAATTTTTTTCAAATACAATTAATGAACTTATCCCTAAGTCCTACCGACTAAGTCTGTTCATATTCGAGCATAATGGTTGGAGTTACGTAAGATAGAAACTTTTCAGGCTTCGTAGTAATTCTACTCTAGACTAAAATTCAAAACATTATATCTTTAGCAATTTTTCAACTTTTTACTGTAGCTGGAAATGTATATGACCTATCGAACAAGTTGTTACAAGGTTGAGCATGTGATGAGTTACATTACCTCAAATGTTTTTTTGTTTTAATTTCTTTACTTACACTTAACTTTATAGCTACATAATGATTATTTTGAATATATTTATTGGTCCTATCAACTCAGCACTTTGATTTTCGAACATAACGGTCGAAGTTACGTAAGTTAGAATCTGTTCAAGCTTCATAGCACTTCTACTTAAGGGAAAAATAAAGGACATGATACATTTATCAAGTTTTCAACTTTTTACTGTAGCTGCAAATTTAATTAATCTATCAAAGAAGTTCTCGCAGGGTTCAGCACGAGCTGTGCTATAATATATTTAATGTTTTTAGCTTCATCCAATCCTAACTTGCACATGAATTTACGGTTCCATGTTAATTTTTTTCAAATACAATTAATGTACTTATCACTAAGTCCTATCGACTAAATCTGTTCATTTTCGAGCATAATGGTCGGAGTTGCGTAAGATAGAAACTTTTCAGGTTTCGTAGTAATTCTACTCTAGACTAAAATTCAAAACCTTAAATCTTTAGCAATTTTTCAACTTTTTACTGTAGCTGGAAATGTATATGACCTATCGAACAAGTTGTTACAAGGTTGAGCATGTGATGAGTTACATTACATCAAATGTTTTTTTGTTTTAATTTCTTTACTTACGCTTAACTTTATAGCTACATAATGATTATTTTGAATATATTTATTGGTCCTATCAACTCAGCACTTTGATTTTCGAACATAACGGTCGAAGTTACGTAAGTTAGAATCTGTTCAAGCTTCATAGCACTTCTACTTAAGGGAAAAATAAAGGACATGATACATTTATCAAGTTTTCAACTTTTTACTGTAGCTGCAAATTTAATTAATCTATCAAAGAAGTTCTCGCAGGGTTCAGCACGAGCTGTGCTATAATATATTTAATGTTTTTAGCTTCATCCAATCCTAACTTGCACATGAATTTACGGTTCCATGTTAATTTTTTTCAAATACAATTAATGTACTTATCACTAAGTCCTATCGACTAAATCTGTTCATTTTCGAGCATAATGGTCGGAGTTGCGTAAGATAGAAACTTTTCAGGTTTCGTAGTAATTCTACTCTAGACTAAAATTCAAATCCTTAAATCTTTAGCAATTTTTCAACTTTTTACTGTAGCTGGAAATGTATATGACCTATCGAACAAGTTGTTACAAGGTTGAGCATGTGATGAGTTACATTACATCAAATGTTTTTTTGTTTTAATTTCTTTACTTACGCTTGACTTTATAGCTACATAATGATTATTTTGAATATATTTATTGGTCCTATCAACTCAGCACTTTGATTTTCGAACATAACGGTCGAAGTTACGTAAGTTAGAATCTGTTCAAGCTTCATAGAACTACTACTTAATGGTATAATAAAGGATATAATAATTTTAGCAAGTTCTCAACTTTTTACTTTAGCTGCAAATTTAATTAACCTATGAAAGAAGTTCTCGCAGGGTTCAGCACGAGCTGTGCTATAATATATTTAATGTTTTTAGCTTCATCCAATCCTAACTTGCACATGAATTTACGCTTCCATGTTAATTTTTTTCAAACACAATTAATGAACTTATCACTAAGTTCTACCGACTTAGTCTGTTCATTTTCGAGCATAATGGCTGGAGTTACGTAAGATAGAATCTTTTCAGGCTTCGTAGTAATTCTACTCATGACTAAAATTCAAAACATTATACCTTTAGCAATTTTTCATTTTTTACTGTAGCTGGAAATGTATATGACCTATCGAACAAGTTGTTGCAAGGTTGAGCATGTGATGAGTTACGTTACATCGAATGTTTTTTTGTTTTAATTTCTTTACTTTCGCTTGACTTTATGGCTACATAATGATTATTTGGAATATATTCATTGGTCCTATCAACTCAGCACTTTCATTTTCGAACATAACGGTCGAAGTTACGTAAGTTAGAATCTGTTCAAGCTTCATAGCACTACTACTTAATGATAAAATAAAGGATATAATAATTTTAGCAAGTTCTCAACTTTTTACTGTAGCAGCAAATTTAATTAACCTATCAAAGAAGTTCTCGCAGGGTTCAGCACAATTTATGCTATAATATATTTAATGTTTTAGCTTTATCCAATCCTAACTTGCACATGAATTTACGGTTCCATGTTAATATTTTTCAAATACAATTAATGTACTTATCACTAAGTCCTATCGACTAAATCTGTTCATTTTCGAGCATAATGGTCGGAGTTGCGTAAGATAGAAACTTTTCAGGTTTCGTAGTAATTCTACTCTAGACTAAAATTCAAAACCTTAAATCTTTAGCAATTTTTCAACTTTTTACTGTAGCTGGAAATGTATATGACCTATCGAACAAGTTGTTACAAGGTTGAGCATGTGATGAGTTACATTACATCAAATGTTTTTTTGTTTTAATTTCTTTACTTACGCTTGACTTTATAGCTACATAATGATTATTTTGAATATATTTATTGGTCCTATCAACTCAGCACTTTGATTTTCGAACATAACGGTCGAAGTTACGTAAGTTAGAATCTGTTCAAGCTTCATAGAACTACTACTTAATTGTAAAATAAAGGATATAATAATTTTAGCAAGTTCTCAACTTTTTACTGTAGCTGCAAATTTAATTAACCTATGAAAGAAGTTCTCGCAGGGTTCAGCACGAGCTGTGCTATAATATATTTAATGTTTTTAGCTTCATCCAATCCTAACTTGCACATGAATTTACGCTTCCATGTTAATTTTTTTCAAATACAATTAATGAACTTATCACTAAGTTCTACCGACTTAGTCTGTTCATTTTCGAGCATAATGGCTGGAGTTAGGTAAGATAGAATCTTTTCAGGCTTCGTAGTAATTCTACTCATGACTAAAATTCAAAACATTATACCTTTAGCAATTTTTCATTTTTTACTGTAGCTGGAAATGTATATGACCTATCGAACAAGTTGTTGCAAGGTTGAGCATGTGATGAGTTACGTTACATCGAATGTTTTTTTTTTAATATCTTTACTTTCGCTTGACTTTATGGCTACATAATGATTATTTGGAATATATTCATTGGTCCTATCAACTCAGCACTTTGATTTTCGAACATAACGGTCGAAATTACGTAAGTTAGAAACTGTTCAAGCTTCATAGCACTACTACTTAATGGTAAAATAAAGGATATAATAATTTTAGCAAGTTCTCAACTTTTTACTGTAGCTGCAAATTTAATTAACCTATCAAAGAAGTTCTCGCAGGGTTCAGCACGAGCTGTGCTATAATATATTTAATGTTTTTAGCTTCATCCAATCCTAACTTGCACATGAATTTACGGTTCCATGTTAATTTTTTTCAAATACAATTAATGTACTTATCACTAAGTCCTATCGACTAAATCTGTTCATTTTCGAGCATAATGGTCGGAGTTACGTAAGATAGAAACTTTTCTGGCTTCGTAGTAATTCTACTCTAGACTAAAATTCAAAACATTATATCTTTAGCAATTTTTCAACTTTTTACTGTAGCTGGGAATGTATATGACCTATCGAACAAGTTGTTACAAGGTTGAGCATGTGATGAGTTACATTACCTCAAATGTTTTTTTGTTTTAATTTCTTTACTTACACTTAACTTTATAGCTACATAATGATTATTTTGAATATATTTATTGGTCCTATCAACTCAGCACTTTGATTTTCGAACATAACGGTCGAAGTTACGTATGTTAGAATCTGTTCAAGCTTCATAGCACTTCTACTTAAGGGAAAAATAAAGGACATGATACATTTATCAAGTTTTCAACTTTTTACTGTAGCTGCAAATTTAATTAATCTATCAAAGAAGTTCTCGCAGGGTTCAGCACGAGCTGTGCTATAATATATTTATTGTTTTTAGCTTCATCCAATCCTAACTTGCACATGAATTTACGGTTCCATGTTAATTTTTTTCAAATACAATTAATGTACTTATCACTAAGTCCTATCGACTAAATCTGTTCATTTTCGAGCATAATGGTCGGAGTTGCGTAAGATAGAAACTTTTCAGGTTTCGTAGTAATTCTACTCTAGACTAAAATTCAAAACCTTAAATCTTTAGCAATTTTTCAACTTTTTACTGTAGCTGGAAATGTATATGACCTATCGAACAAGTTGTTACAAGGTTGAGCATGTGATGAGTTACATTACATCAAATGTTTTTTTGTTTTAATTTCTTTACTTACGCTTAACTTTATAGCTACATAATGATTATTTTGAATATATTTATTGGTCCTATCAACTCAGCACTTTGATTTTCGAACATAACGGTCGAAGTTACGTAAGTTAGAATCTGTTCAAGCTTCATAGCACTTCTACTTAAGGGAAAAATAAAGGACATGATACATTTATCAAGTTTTCAACTTTTTACTGTAGCTGCAAATTTAATTAATCTATCAAAGAAGTTCTCGCAGGGTTCAGCACGAGCTGTGCTATAATATATTTAATGTTTTTAGCTTCATCCAATCCTAACTTGCACATGAATTTACGGTTCCATGTTAATTTTTTTCAAATACAATTAATGTACTTATCACTAAGTCCTATCGACTAAATCTGTTCATTTTCGAGCATAATGGTCGGAGTTGCGTAAGATAGAAACTTTTCAGGTTTCGTAGTAATTCTACTCTAGACTAAAATTCAAATCCTTAAATCTTTAGCAATTTTTCAACTTTTTACTGTAGCTGGAAATGTATATGACCTATCGAACAAGTTGTTACAAGGTTGAGCATGTGATGAGTTACATTACATCAAATGTTTTTTTGTTTTAATTTCTTTACTTACGCTTGACTTTATAGCTACATAATGATTATTTTGAATATATTTATTGGTCCTATCAACTCAGCACTTTGATTTTCGAACATAACGGTCGAAGTTACGTAAGTTAGAATCTGTTCAAGCTTCATAGAACTACTACTTAATGGTATAATAAAGGATATAATAATTTTAGCAAGTTCTCAACTTTTTACTGTAGCTGCAAATTTAATTAACCTATGAAAGAAGTTCTCGCAGGGTTCAGCACGAGCTGTGCTATAATATATTTAATGTTTTTAGCTTCATCCAATCCTAACTTGCACATGAATTTACGCTTCCATGTTAATTTTTTTCAAACACAATTAATGAACTTATCACTAAGTTCTACCGACTTAGTCTGTTCATTTTCGAGCATAATGGCTGGAGTTACGTAAGATAGAATCTTTTCAGGCTTCGTAGTAATTCTACTCATGACTAAAATTCAAAACATTATACCTTTAGCAATTTTTCATTTTTTACTGTAGCTGGAAATGTATATGACCTATCGAACAAGTTGTTGCAAGGTTGAGCATGTGATGAGTTACGTTACATCGAATGTTTTTTTGTTTTAATTTCTTTACTTTCGCTTGACTTTATGGCTACATAATGATTATTTGGAATATATTCATTGGTCCTATCAACTCAGCACTTTCATTTTCGAACATAACGGTCGAAGTTACGTAAGTTAGAATCTGTTCAAGCTTCATAGCACTACTACTTAATGATAAAATAAAGGATATAATAATTTTAGCAAGTTCTCAACTTTTTACTGTAGCAGCAAATTTAATTAACCTATCAAAGAAGTTCTCGCAGGGTTCAGCACAATTTATGCTATAATATATTTAATGTTTTAGCTTTATCCAATCCTAACTTGCACATGAATTTACGGTTCCATGTTAATTTTTTTCAAATACAATTAATGTACTTATCACTAAGTCCTATCGACTAAATCTGTTCATTTTCGAGCATAATGGTCGGAGTTGCGTAAGATAGAAACTTTTCAGGTTTCGTAGTAATTCTACTCTAGACTAAAATTCAAAACCTTAAATCTTTAGCAATTTTTCAACTTTTTACTGTAGCTGGAAATGTATATGACCTATCGAACAAGTTGTTACAAGGTTGAGCATGTGATGAGTTACATTACATCAAATGTATTTTTGTTTTAATTTCTTTACTTACGCTTGACTTTATAGCTACATAATGATTATTTTGAATATATTTATTGGTCCTATCAACTCAGCACTTTGATTTTCGAACATAACGGTCGAAGTTACGTAAGTTAGAATCTGTTCAAGCTTCATAGAACTACTACTTAATTGTAAAATAAAGGATATAATAATTTTAGCAAGTTCTCAACTTTTTACTGTAGCTGCAAATTTAATTAACCTATGAAAGAAGTTCTCGCAGGGTTCAGCACGAGCTGTGCTATAATATATTTAATGTTTTTAGCTTCATCCAATCCTAACTTGCACATGAATTTACGCTTCCATGTTAATTTTTTTCAAATACAATTAATGAACTTATCACTAAGTTCTACCGACTTAGTCTGTTCATTTTCGAGCATAATGGCTGGAGTTAGGTAAGATAGAATCTTTTCAGGCTTCGTAGTAATTCTACTCATGACTAAAATTCAAAACATTATACCTTTAGCAATTTTTCATTTTTTACTGTAGCTGGAAATGTATATGACCTATCGAACAAGTTGTTGCAAGGTTGAGCATGTGATGAGTTACGTTACATCGAATGTTTTTTTTTTAATATCTTTACTTTCGCTTGACTTTATGGCTACATAATGATTATTTGGAATATATTCATTGGTCCTATCAACTCAGCACTTTGATTTTCGAACATAACGGTCGAAATTACGTAAGTTAGAAACTGTTCAAGCTTCATAGCACTACTACTTAATGGTAAAATAAAGGATATAATAATTTTAGCAAGTTCTCAACTTTTTACTGTAGCTGCAAATTTAATTAACCTATCAAAGAAGTTCTCGCAGGGTTCAGCACGAGCTGTGCTATAATATATTTAATGTTTTTAGCTTCATCCAATCCTAACTTGCACATGAATTTACGGTTCCATGTTAATTTTTTTCAAATACAATTAATGTACTTATCACTAAGTCCTATCGACTAAATCTGTTCATTTTCGAGCATAATGGTCGGAGTTACGTAAGATAGAAACTTTTCTGGCTTCGTAGTAATTCTACTCTAGACTAAAATTCAAAACATTATATCTTTAGCAATTTTTCAACTTTTTACTGTAGCTGGGAATGTATATGACCTATCGAACAAGTTGTTACAAGGTTGAGCATGTGATGAGTTACATTACATCAAATGTTTTTTTGTTTTAATTTCTTTACTTACGCTTGACTTTATAGCTGCATAATGATTATTTTGAATATATTTATTGGTCCTATCAACTCAGCACTTTGATTTTCGAACATAACGGTCGAAGTTACGTAAGTTAGAATCTGTTCAAGCTTCATAGCACTACTACTTAATGGTAAAATAAAGGATATAATAATTTTAGCAAGTTCTCAACTTTTTACTGTAGCTGCAAATTTAATTAACCTATCAAAGAAGTTCTCGCAGGGTTCAGCACAAGTTATGCTATAATATATTTAATGTTTTTAGCTTCATCCAATCCTAACTTGCACATGATTTTACGGTTCCATGTTAATTTTTTTCAAATACAATTAATGAACTTATCCCTAAGTCCTACCGACTAAGTCTGTTCATTTTCGAGCATAATGGTTGGAGTTACGTAAGATAGAAACTTTTCAGGCTTCGTAGTAATTCTACTCTAGACTAAAATTCAAAACATTATATCTTTAGCAATTTTTCAACTTTTTACTGTAGCTGGAAATGTATATGACCTATCGAACAAGTTGTTACAAGGTTGAGCATGTGATGAGTTACATTACCTCAAATGCTTTTTTGTTTTAATTTCTTTACTTACACTTAACTTTATAGCTACATAATGATTATTTTGAATATATTTATTGGTCCTATCAACTCAGCACTTTGATTTTCGAACATAACGGTCGAAGTTACGTAAGTTAGAATCTGTTCAAGCTTCATAGCACTTCTACTTAAGGGAAAAATAAAGGACATGATACATTTATCAAGTTTTCAACTTTTTACTGTAGCTGCAAATTTAATTAATCTATCAAAGAAGTTCTCGCAGGGTTCAGCACGAGCTGTGCTATAATATATTTAATGTTTTTAGCTTCATCCAATCCTAACTTGCACATGAATTTACGGTTCCATGTTAATTTTTTTCAAATACAATTAATGTACTTATAACTAAGTCCTATCGACTAAATCTGTTCATTTTCGAGCATAATGGTCGGAGTTGCGTAAGATAGAATCTTTTCAGGCTTCGTAGTAATTCTACTCATGACTAAAATTCAAAACATTATACCTTTAGCAATTTTTCATTTTTTACTGTAGCTGGAAATGTATATGACCTATCGAACAAGTTGTTGCAAGGTTGAGCATGTGATGAGTTACATTACCTCAAATGTTTTTTTGTTCTAATTTCTTTACTTACACTTAACTTTATAGCTACATAATGATTATTTTGAATATATTTATTGGTCCTATCAACTCAGCACTTTGATTTTCGAACATAACGGTCGAAGTTACGTAAGTTAGAATCTGTTCAAGCTTCATAGCACTTCTACTTAAGGGAAAAATAAAGGACATGATACATTTATCAAGTTTTCAACTTTTTACTGTAGCTGCAAATTTAATTAATCTATCAAAGAAGTTCTCGCAGGGTTCAGCACGAGCTGTGCTATAATATATTTAATGTTTTTAGCTTCATCCAATCCTAACTTGCACATGAATTTACGGTTCCATGTTAATTTTTTTCAAATACAATTAATGTACTTATCACTAAGTCCTATCGACTAAATCTGTTCATTTTCGAGCATAATGGTCGGAGTTACGTAAGATAGAAACTTTTCTGGCTTCGTAGTAATTCTACTCTAGACTAAAATTCAAAACATTATATCTTTAGCAATTTTTCAACTTTTTACTGTAGCTGGGAATGTATATGACCTATCGAACAAGTTGTTACAAGGTTGAGCATGTGATGAGTTACATTACATCAAATGTTTTTTTGTTTTAATTTCTTTACTTACGCTTGACTTTATAGCTGCATAATGATTATTTTGAATATATTTATTGGTCCTATCAACTCAGCACTTTGATTTTCGAACATAACGGTCGAAGTTACGTAAGTTAGAATCTGTTCAAGCTTCATAGCACTACTACTTAATGGTAAAATAAAGGATATAATAATTTTAGCAAGTTCTCAACTTTTTACTGTAGCTGCAAATTTAATTAACCTATCAAAGAAGTTCTCGCAGGGTTCAGCACGAGCTGTGCTATAATATATTTAATGTTTTTAGCTTCATCCAATCCTAACTTGCACATGAATTTACGGTTCCATGTTAATTTTTTTCAAATACAATTAATGAACTTATCCCTAAGTCCTACCGACTAAGTCTGTTCATATTCGAGCATAATGGTTGGAGTTACGTAAGATAGAAACTTTTCAGGCTTCGTAGTAATTCTACTCTAGACTAAAATTCAAAACATTATATCTTTAGCAATTTTTCAACTTTTTACTGTAGCTGGAAATGTATATGACCTATCGAACAAGTTGTTACAAGGTTGAGCATGTGATGAGTTACATTACCTCAAATGTTTTTTTGTTTTAATTTCTTTACTTACACTTAACTTTATAGCTACATAATGATTATTTTGAATATATTTATTGGTCCTATCAACTCAGCACTTTGATTTTCGAACATAACGGTCGAAGTTACGTAAGTTAGAATCTGTTCAAGCTTCATAGCACTTCTACTTAAGGGAAAAATAAAGGACATGATACATTTATCAAGTTTTCAACTTTTTACTGTAGCTGCAAATTTAATTAATCTATCAAAGAAGTTCTCGCAGGGTTCAGCACGAGCTGTGCTATAATATATTTAATGTTTTTAGCTTCATCCAATCCTAACTTGCACATGAATTTACGGTTCCATGTTAATTTTTTTCAAATACAATTAATGTACTTATCACTAAGTCCTATCGACTAAATCTGTTCATTTTCGAGCATAATGGTCGGAGTTGCGTAAGATAGAAACTTTTCAGGTTTCGTAGTAATTCTACTCTAGACTAAAATTCAAAACCTTAAATCTTTAGCAATTTTTCAACTTTTTACTGTAGCTGGAAATGTATATGACATATCGAACAAGTTGTTACAAGGTTGAGCATGTGATGAGTTACATTACATCAAATGTTTTTTTGTTTTAATTTCTTTACTTACGCTTGACTTTATAGCTACATAATGATTATTTTGAATATATTTATTGGTCCTATTAACTCAGCACTTTGATTTTCGAACATAACGGTCGAAGTTACGTAAGTTAGAATCTGTTCAAGCTTCATAGAACTACTACTTAATGGTAAAATAAAGGATATAATAATTTTAGCAAGTTCTCAACTTTTTACTGTAGCTGCAAATTTAATTAACCTATGAAAGAAGTTCTCGCAGGGTTCAGCACGAGCTGTGCTATAATATATTTAATGTTTTTAGCTTCATCCAATCCTAACTTGCACATGAATTTACGCTTCCATGTTAATTTTTTTCAAACACAATTAATGAACTTATCACTAAGTTCTACCGACTTAGTCTGTTCATTTTCGAGCATAATGGCTGGAGTTACGTAAGATAGAATCTTTTCAGGCTTCGTAGTAATTCTACTCATGACTAAAATTCAAAACATTATACCTTTAGCAATTTTTCATTTTTTACTGTAGCTGGAAATGTATATGACCTATCGAACAAGTTGTTGCAAGGTTGAGCATGTGATGAGTTACGTTACATCGAATGTTTTTTTGTTTTAATTTCTTTACTTTCGCTTGACTTTATGGCTACATAATGATTATTTGGAATATATTCATTGGTCCTATCAACTCAGCACTTTCATTTTCGAACATAACGGTCGAAGTTACGTAAGTTAGAATCTGTTCAAGCTTCATAGCACTACTACTTAATGATAAAATAAAGGATATAATAATTTTAGCAAGTTCTCAACTTTTTACTGTAGCAGCAAATTTAATTAACCTATCAAAGAAGTTCTCGCAGGGTTCAGCACAATTTATGCTATAATATATTTAATGTTTTAGCTTTATCCAATCCTAACTTGCACATGAATTTACGGTTCCATGTTAATTTTTTTCAAATACAATTAATGTACTTATCACTAAGTCCTATCGACTAAATCTGTTCAGTTTCGAGCATAATGGTCGGAGTTGCGTAAGATAGAAACTTTTCAGGTTTCGTAGTAATTCTACTCTAGACTAAAATTCAAAACCTTAAATCTTTAGCAATTTTTCAACTTTTTACTGTAGCTGGAAATGTATATGACCTATCGAACAAGTTGTTACAAGGTTGAGCATGTGATGAGTTACATTACATCAAATGTTTTTTTGTTTTAATTTCTTTACTTACGCTTGACTTTATAGCTACATAATGATTATTTTGAATATATTTATTGGTCCTATCAACTCAGCACTTTGATTTTCGAACATAACGGTCGAAGTTACGTAAGTTAGAATCTGTTCAAGCTTCATAGAACTACTACTTAATTGTAAAATAAAGGATATAATAATTTTAGCAAGTTCTCAACTTTTTACTGTAGCTGCAAATTTAATTAACCTATGAAAGAAGTTCTCGCAGGGTTCAGCACGAGCTGTGCTATAATATATTTAATGTTTTTAGCTTCATCCAATCCTAACTTGCACATGAATTTACGCTTCCATGTTAATTTTTTTCAAATACAATTAATGAACTTATCACTAAGTTCTACCGACTTAGTCTGTTCATTTTCGAGCATAATGGCTGGAGTTACGTAAGATAGAATCTTTTCAGGCTTCGTAGTAATTCTACTCATGACTAAAATTCAAAACATTATACCTTTAGCAATTTTTCATTTTTTACTGTAGCTGGAAATGTATATGACCTATCGAACAAGTTGTTGCAAGGTTGAGCATGTGATGAGTTACGTTACATCGAATGTTTTTTTTTTAATATCTTTACTTTCGCTTGACTTTATGGCTACATAATGATTATTTGGAATATATTCATTGGTCCTATCAACTCAGCACTTTGATTTTCGAACATAACGGTCGAAGTTACGTAAGTTAGAAACTGTTCAAGCTTCATAGCACTACTACTTAATGGTAAAATAAAGGATATAATAATTTTAGCAAGTTCTCAACTTTTTACTGTAGCTGCAAATTTAATTAACCTATCAAAGAAGTTCTCGCAGGGTTCAGCACGAGCTGTGCTATAATATATTTAATGTTTTTAGCTTCATCCAATCCTAACTTGCACATGAATTTACGGTTCCATGTTAATTTTTTTCAAATACAATTAATGTACTTATCACTAAGTCCTATCGACTAAATCTGTTCATTTTCGAGCATAATGGTCGGAGTTACGTAAGATAGAAACTTTTCTGGCTTCGTAGTAATTCTACTCTAGACTAAAATTCAAAACATTATATCTTTAGCAATTTTTCAACTTTTTACTGTAGCTGGGAATGTATATGACCTATCGAACAAGTTGTTACAAGGTTGAGCATGTGATGAGTTACATTACATCAAATGTTTTTTTGTTTTAATTTCTTTACTTACGCTTGACTTTATAGCTGCATAATGATTATTTTGAATATATTTATTGGTCCTATCAACTCAGCACTTTGATTTTCGAACATAACGGTCGAAGTTACGTAAGTTAGAATCTGTTCAAGCTTCATAGCACTACTACTTAATGGTAAAATAAAGGATATAATAATTTTAGCAAGTTCTCAACTTTTTACTGTAGCTGCAAATTTAATTAACCTATCAAAGAAGTTCTCGCAGGGTTCAGCACGAGCTGTGCTATAATATATTTAATGTTTTTAGCTTCATCCAATCCTAACTTGCACATGAATTTACGGTTCCATGTTAATTTTTTTCAAATACAATTAATGAACTTATCCCTAAGTCCTACCGACTAAGCCTGTTCATATTCGAGCATAATGGTTGGAGTTACGTAAGATAGAAACTTTTCAGGCTTCGTAGTAATTCTACTCTAGACTAAAATTCAAAACATTATATCTTTAGCAATTTTTCAACTTTTTACTGTAGCTGGAAATGTATATGACCTATCGAACAAGTTGTTACAAGGTTGAGCATGTGATGAGTTACATTACCTCAAATGTTTTTTTGTTTTAATTTCTTTACTTACACTTAACTTTATAGCTACATAATGATTATTTTGAATATATTTATTGGTCCTATCAACTCAGCACTTTGATTTTCGAACATAACGGTCGAAGTTACGTAAGTTAGAATCTGTTCAAGCTTCATAGCACTTCTACTTAAGGGAAAAATAAAGGACATGATACATTTATCAAGTTTTCAACTTTTTACTGTAGCTGCAAATTTAATTAATCTATCAAAGAAGTTCTCGCAGGGTTCAGCACGAGCTGTGCTATAATATATTTAATGTTTTTAGCTTCATCCAATCCTAACTTGCACATGAATTTACGGTTCCATGTTAATTTTTTTCAAATACAATTAATGTACTTATCACTAAGTCCTATCGACTAAATCTGTTCATTTTCGAGCATAATGGTAGGAGTTGCGTAAGATAGAAACTTTTCAGGTTTCGTAGTAATTCTACTCTAGACTAAAATTCAAAACCTTAAATCTTTAGCAATTTTTCAACGTTTTACTGTAGCTGGAAATGTATATGACCTATCGAACAAGTTGTTACAAGGTTGAGCATGTGATGAGTTACATTACATCAAATGTTTTTTTGTTTTAATTTCTTTACTTACGCTTGACTTTATAGCTACATAATGATTATTTTGAATATATTTATTGGTCCTATCAACTCAGCACTTTGATTTTCGAACATAACGGTCGAAGTTACGTAAGTTAGAATCTGTTCAAGCTTCATATAACTACTACTTAATGGTAAAATAAAGGATATAATAATTTTAGCAAGTTCTCAACTTTTTACTGTAGCTGCAAATTTAATTAACCTATGAAAGAAGTTCTCGCAGGGTTCAGCACGAGCTGTGCTATAATATATTTAATGTTTTTAGCTTCATCCAATCCTAACTTGCACATGAATTTACGCTTCCATGTTAATTTTTTTCAAACACAATTAATGAACTTATCACTAAGTTCTACCGACTTAGTCTGTTCATTTTCGAGCATAATGGCTGGAGTTACGTAAGATAGAATCTTTTCAGGCTTCGTAGTAATTCTACTCATGACTAAAATTCAAAACATTATACCTTTAGCAATTTTTCATTTTTTACTGTAGCTGGAAATGTATATGACCTATCGAACAAGTTGTTACAAGGTTGAGCATGTGATGAGTTACATTACATCAAATGTTTTTTTGTTTTAATTTCTTTACTTACGCTTGACTTTATAGCTACATAATGATTATTTTGAATATATTTATTGGTCCTATCAACTCAGCACTTTGATTTTCGAACATAACGGTCGAAGTTACGTAAGTTAGAATCTGTTCAAGCTTCATAGCACTACTACTTAATGGTAAAATAAAGGATATAATAATTTTAGCAAGTTCTCAACTTTTTACTGTAGCTGCAAATTTAATTAACCTATCAAAGAAGTTCTCGCAGGGTTCAGCACGAGCTGTGCTATAATATATTTAATGTTTTTAGCTTCATCCAATCCTAACTTGCACATGAATTTACGGTTCCATGTTAATTTTTTTCAAATACAATTAATGAACTTATCCCTAAGTCCTACCGACTAAGCCTGTTCATATTCGAGCATAATGGTTGGAGTTACGTAAGATAGAAACTTTTCAGGCTTCGTAGTAATTCTACTCTAGACTAAAATTCAAAACATTATATCTTTAGCAATTTTTCAACTTTTTACTGTAGCTGGAAATGTATATGACCTATCGAACAAGTTGTTACAAGGTTGAGCATGTGATGAGTTACATTACCTCAAATGTTTTTTTGTTTTAATTTCTTTACTTACACTTAACTTTATAGCTACATAATGATTATTTTGAATATATTTATTGGTCCTATCAACTCAGCACTTTGATTTTCGAACATAACGGTCGAAGTTACGTAAGTTAGAATCTGTTCAAGCTTCATAGCACTTCTACTTAAGGGAAAAATAAAGGACATGATACATTTATCAAGTTTTCAACTTTTTACTGTAGCTGCAAATTTAATTAATCTATCAAAGAAGTTCTCGCAGGGTTCAGCACGAGCTGTGCTATAATATATTTAATGTTTTTAGCTTCATCCAATCCTAACTTGCACATGAATTTACGGTTCCATGTTAATTTTTTTCAAATACAATTAATGTACTTATCACTAAGTCCTATCGACTAAATCTGTTCATTTTCGAGCATAATGGTCGGAGTTGCGTAAGATAGAAACTTTTCAGGTTTCGTAGTAATTCTACTTTAGACTAAAATTCAAAACCTTAAATCTTTAGCAATTTTTCAACTTTTTACTGTAGCTGGAAATGTATATGACCTATCGAACAAGTTGTTACAAGGTTGAGCATGTGATGAGTTACATTACCTCAAATGTTTTTTTGTTTTAATTTCTTTACTTACACTTAACTTTATAGCTACATAATGATTATTTTGAATATATTTATTGGTCCTATCAACTCAGCACTTTGATTTTCGAACATAACGGTCGAAGTTACGTAAGTTAGAATCTGTTCAAGCTTCATAGCACTTCTACTTAAGGGAAAAATAAAGGACATGATACATTTATCAAGTTTTCAACTTTTTACTGTAGCTGCAAATTTAATTAATCTATCAAAGAAGTTCTCGCAGGGTTCAGCACGAGCTGTGCTATAATATATTTAATGTTTTTAGCTTCATCCAATCCTAACTTGCACATGAATTTACGGTTCCATGTTAATTTTTTTCAAATACAATTAATGTACTTATCACTAAGTCCTATCGACTAAATCTGTTCATTTTCGAGCATAATGGTCGGAGTTGCGTAAGATAGAAACTTTTCAGGTTTCGTAGTAATTCTACTCTAGACTAAAATTCAAAACCTTAAATCTTTAGCAATTTTTCAACTTTTTACTGTAGCTGGAAATGTATATGACCTATCGAACAAGTTGTTACAAGGTTGAGCATGTGATGAGTTACATTACATCAAATGTTTTTTTGTTTTAATTTCTTTACTTTCGCTTGACTTTATGGCTACATAATGATTATTTGGAATATATTCATTGGTCCTATCAACTCAGCACTTTCATTTTCGAACATAACGGTCGAAGTTACGTAAGTTAGAATCTGTTCAAGCTTCATAGCACTACTACTTAATGATAAAATAAAGGATATAATAATTTTAGCAAGTTCTCAACTTTTTACTGTAGCAGCAAATTTAATTAACCTATCAAAGAAGTTCTCGCAGGGTTCAGCACAATTTATGCTATAATATATTTAATGTTTTAGCTTTATCCAATCCTAACTTGCACATGAATTTACGGTTCCATGTTAATTTTTTTCAAATACAATTAATGTACTTATCACTAAGTCCTATCGACTAAATCTGTTCATTTTCGAGCATAATGGTCGGAGTTGCGTAAGATAGAAACTTTTCAGGTTTCGTAGTAATTCTACTCTAGACTAAAATTCAAAACCTTAAATCTTTAGCAATTTTTCAACTTTTTACTGTAGCTGGAAATGTATATGACCTATCGAACAAGTTGTTACAAGGTTGAGCATGTGATGAGTTACATTACATCAAATGTTTTTTTGTTTTAATTTCTTTACTTACGCTTGACTTTATAGCTACATAATGATTATTTTTTATATATTTATTGGTCCTATCAACTCAGCACTTTGATTTTCGAACATAACGGTCGAAGTTACGTAAGTTAGAATCTGTTCAAGCTTCATAGAACTACTACTTAATTGTAAAATAAAGGATATAATAATTTTAGCAAGTTCTCAACTTTTTACTGTAGCTGCAAATTTAATTAACCTATGAAAGAAGTTCTCGCAGGGTTCAGCACGAGCTGTGCTATAATATATTTAATGTTTTTAGCTTCATCCAATCCTAACTTGCACATGAATTTACGCTTCCATGTTAATTTTTTTCAAATACAATTAATGAACTTATCACTAAGTTCTACCGACTTAGTCTGTTCATTTTCGAGCATAATGGCTGGAGTTACGTAAGATAGAATCTTTTCAGGCTTCGTAGTAATTCTACTCATGACTAAAATTCAAAACATTATACCTTTAGCAATTTTTCATTTTTTACTGTAGCTGGAAATGTATATGACCTATCGAACAAGTTGTTGCAAGGTTGAGCATGTGATGAGTTACATTACCTCAAATGTTTTTTTGTTCTAATTTCTTTACTTACACTTAACTTTATAGCTACATAATGATTATTTTGAATATATTTATTGGTCCTATCAACTCAGCACTTTGATTTTCGAACATAACGGTCGAAGTTACGTAAGTTAGAATCTGTTCAAGCTTCATAGCACTTCTACTTAAGGGAAAAATAAAGGACATGATACATTTATCAAGTTTTCAACTTTTTACTGTAGCTGCAAATTTAATTAATCTATCAAAGAAGTTCTCGCAGGGTTCAGCACGAGCTGTGCTATAATATATTTAATGTTTTTAGCTTCATCCAATCCTAACTTGCACATGAATTTACGGTTCCATGTTAATTTTTTTCAAATACAATTAATGTACTTATCACTAAGTCCTATCGACTAAATCTGTTCATTTTCGAGCATAATGGTCGGAGTTGCGTAAGATAGAATCTTTTCAGGCTTCGTAGTAATTCTACTCATGACTAAAATTCAAAACATTATACCTTTAGCAATTTTTCATTTTTTACTGTAGCTGGAAATGTATATGACCTATCGAACAAGTTGTTGCAAGGTTGAGCATGTGATGAGTTACATTACCTCAAATGTTTTTTTGTTCTAATTTCTTTACTTACACTTAACTTTATAGCTACATAATGATTATTTTGAATATATTTATTGGTCCTATCAACTCAGCACTTTGATTTTCGAACATAACGGTCGAAGTTACGTAAGTTAGAATCTGTTCAAGCTTCATAGCACTTCTACTTAAGGGAAAAATAAAGGACATGATACATTTATCAAGTTTTCAACTTTTTACTGTAGCTGCAAATTTAATTAATATATCAAAGAAGTTCTCGCAGGGTTCAGCACGAGCTGTGCTATAATATATTTAATGTTTTTAGCTTCATCCAATCCTAACTTGCACATGAATTTACGGTTCCATGTTAATTTTTTTCAAATACAATTAATGTACTTATCACTAAGTCCTATCGACTAAATCTGTTCATTTTCGAGCATAATGGTCGGAGTTACGTAAGATAGAAACTTTTCTGGCTTCGTAGTAATTCTACTCTAGACTAAAATTCAAAACATTATATCTTTAGCAATTTTTCAACTTTTTACTGTAGCTGGGAATGTATATGACCTATCGAACAAGTTGTTACAAGGTTGAGCATGTGATGAGTTACAATACATCAAATGTTTTTTTGTTTTAATTTCTTTACTTACGCTTGACTTTATAGCTGCATAATGATTATTTTGAATATATTTATTGGTCCTATCAACTCAGCACTTTGATTTTCGAACATAACGGTCGAAGTTACGTAAGTTAGAATCTGTTCAAGCTTCATAGCACTACTACTTAATGGTAAAATAAAGGATATAATAATTTTAGCAAGTTCTCAACTTTTTACTGTAGCTGCAAATTTAATTAACCTATCAAAGAAGTTCTCGCAGGGTTCAGCACGAGCTGTGCTATAATATATTTAATGTTTTTAGCTTCATCCAATCCTAACTTGCACATGAATTTACGGTTCCATGTTAATTTTTTTCAAATACAATTAATGAACTTATCCCTAAGTCCTACCGACTAAGTCTGTTCATATTCGAGCATAATGGTTGGAGTTACGTAAGATAGAAACTTTTCAGGCTTCGTAGTAATTCTACTCTAGACTAAAATTCAAAACATTATATCTTTAGCAATTTTTCAACTTTTTACTGTAGCTGGAAATGTATATGACCTATCGAACAAGTTGTTACAAGGTTGAGCATGTGATGAGTTACATTACCTCAAATGTTTTTTTGTTTTAATTTCTTTACTTACACTTAACTTTATAGCTACATAATGATTATTTTGAATATATTTATTGGTCCTATCAACTCAGAACTTTGATTTTCGAACATAACGGTCGAAGTTACGTAAGTTAGAATCTGTTCAAGCTTCATAGCACTTCTACTTAAGGGAAAAATAAAGGACATGATACATTTATCAAGTTTTCAACTTTTTACTGTAGCTGCAAATTTAATTAATCTATCAAAGAAGTTCTCGCAGGGTTCAGCACGAGCTGTGCTATAATATATTTAATGTTTTTAGCTTCATCCAATCCTAACTTGCACATGAATTTACACTTCCATGTTAATTTTTTTCAAATACAATTAATGAACTTATCACTAAGTTCTACCGACTAAGTCTGTTCATTTTCGAGCATAATGGTTGGAGTTACGTAAGATAGAATCTTTTCAGGCTTCGTAGTAATTCTACTCATGACTAAAATTCAAAACATTATACCTTTAGCAATTTTTCATTTTTTACTGTAGCTGGAAATGTATATGACCTATCGAACAAGTTGTTGCAAGGTTGAGCATGTGATGAGTTACGTTACATCGAATGTTTTTTTTTTTTAATATCTTTACTTTCACTTGACTTTATGGCTACATAATGATTATTTGGAATATATTCATTGGTCCTGTCAACTCAGCACTTTCATTTTCGAACATAACGGTCGAAGTTACGTAAGTTAGAATCTGTTCAAGCTTCATAGCACTACTACTTAATGGTAAAATAAAGGATATAATAATTTTAGCAAGTTCTCAACTTTTTACTGTAGCAGTAAATTTAATTAACCTATCAAAGAAGTTCTCGCAGGGTTCAGCACAAGTTATGCTATAATATGTTTAATGTTTTAGCTTCATTTAAACCTAACTTGCACATGAATTTACGGTTCCATGTTAATTTTTTTCAAATACAATTAATGTACTTATCACTAAGTCCTGCCGACTAAGTCTGTTCATTTTCGAGCATAATGGTCGGAGTTACATAAGATAGAAACTTTTCAGGCTTCGTAGTAATTCTACTCTAGACTAAAATTCAAAACATTATATCTTTAGCAATTTCTCAACTTTTTACTGTAGCTGGGAATGTATATGACCTATCGAACAAGTTGTTACAAGCTTGAGCATGTGATGAGTTACATTACATCAAATGTTTTTTTGTTTTAATTTCTTTACTTACGCTTGACTTTATAGCTACATAATGATTATTTTGAATATATTTATTGGTCCTATCAACTCAGCACTTTGATTTTCGAACATAACGGTCGAAGTTACGTAAGTTAGAATCTGTTCAAGCTTCATAGCACTACTACTTAATGGTAAAATAAAGGATATAAGAATTTTAGCAAGTTCTCAACTTTTTACTGTAGCTGCAAATTTAATTAACCTATCAAAGAAGTTCTCGCAGGGTTCAGCTCGACCTGTGCTAAAATATATTTAATGTTTTTAGCTTCATCCAATCCTAGCTTGCACATGAATTTACTGTTCCATGTTAATTTTTTTCAAATACAATTAATGAACTTATCACTAAGTCCTATCGACTAAGTCTGTTCATTTTCGAGCATAATGGTCGGAGTTACGTAAGATAGAAGCTTTTCAGGCTTCGTAGTAATTCTACTCTAGACTAAAATTCAAAACATTATATCTTTAGCAATTTTTCAACTTTTTACTGTAGCTGGGAATGTATATGACCTATCGAACAAGTTGTTACAAGCTTGAGCATGTGATGAGTTACATTACATCAAATGTTTTTTTGTTTTAATTTCTTTACTTACGCTTGACTTTATAGCTACATAATGATTATTTTGAATATATTTATTGGTCCTATCAACTCAGCACTTTGATTTTCGAACATAACGGTCGAAGTTACGTAAGTTAGATTCTGTTCAAGTTTCATAGCACTACTACTTAATGGTAAAATAAAGGATATAAAAATTTTAGCAAGTTCTCAACTTTTACTGTAGCTGCAAATTTAATTAACCTATCACAGAAGTTCTCGCAGGGTTCAGCTCGACCTGTGCTAAAATATATTTAATGTTTTTAGGTTCATCCAATCCTAACTTGCACATGAATTTACGGTTCCATGTTAATTTTTTTCAAATACAATTAATGAACTTATCACTAAGTTCTACCGACTTAGTCTGATCATTTTCGAGCATAATGGTTGGAGTTACGTAAGATAGAAGCTTTTCAGGCTTCGTAGTAATTCTACTCTAGACTAAAATTCAAAACATTATATCTTTAGCAATTTTTCAACTTTTTACTGTAGCTGGGAATGTATATGACCTATCGAACAAGTTGTTACAAGCTTGAGCATGTGATGAGTTACATTACATCAAATGTTTTTTTGTTTTAATTTCTTTACTTACGCTTGACTTTATAGCTACATAATGATTATTTTGAATATATTTATTGGTCCTATCAACTCAGCACTTTGATTTTCGAACATAACGGTCGAAGTTACGTAAGTTAGAATCTGTTCAAGCTTCATAGAACTACTACTTAATGGTAAAATAAAGGATATAATAATTATAGCAAGTTCTCAACTTTTTACTGTAGCTGCAAATTTAATTAACCTATGAAAGAAGTTCTCGCAGGGTTCAGCACGAGCTGTGCTATAATATATTTAATGTTTTTAGCTTCATCCAATCCTAACTTGCACATGAATTTACGCTTCCATGTTAATTTTTTTCAAATACAATTAATGAACTTATCACTAAGTTCTACCGACTTAGTCTGTTCATTTTCGAGCATAATGGTTGGAGTTACGTAAGATAGAATCTTTTCAGGCTTCGTAGTAATTCTACTCATAACTAAAATTCAAAACATTATACCTTTAGCAATTTTTCATTTTTTACTGTAGCTGGAAATGTATATGACCTATCGAACAAGTTGTTGCAAGGTTGAGCATGTGATGAGTTACGTTACATCGAATGTTTTTTTTTTAATATCTTTACTTTCGCTTGACTTTATGGCTACATAATGATTATTTGGAATATATTCATTGGTCCTATCAACTCAGCACTTTGATTTTCGAACATAACGGTCGAAGTTACGTAAGTTAGAAACTGTTCAAGCTTCATAGCACTACTACTTAATGGTAAAATAAAGGATATAATAATTTTAGCAAGTTCTCAACTTTTTACTGTAGCTGCAAATTTAATTAACCTATCAAAGAAGTTCTCGCAGGGTTCAGCACGAGCTGTGCTATAATATATTTAATGTTTTTAGCTTCATCCAATCCTAACTTGCACATGAATTTACGGTTCCATGTTAATTTTTTTCAAATACAATTAATGTACTTATCACTAAGTCCTATCGACTAAATCTGTTCATTTTCGAGCATAATGGTCGGAGTTACGTAAGATAGAAAATTTTCAGGCTTCGTAGTAATTCTACTCTAGACTAAAATTCAAAACATTATATCTTTAGCAATTTTTCAACTTTTTACTGTAGCTGGGAATGTATATGACCTAACGAACAAGTTGTTACAAGGTTGAGCATGTGATGAGTTACATTACATCAAATGTTTTTTTGTTTTAATTTCTTTACTTACGCTTGACTTTATAGCTGCATAATGATTATTTTGAATATATTTATTGGTCCTATCAACTCAGCACTTTGATTTTCGAACATAACGGTCGAAGTTACGTAAGTTAGAATCTGTTCAAGCTTCATAGCACTACTACTTAATGGTAAAATAAAGGATATAATAATTTTAGCAAGTTCTCAACTTTTTACTGTAGCTGCAAATTTAATTAATCTATCAAAGAAGTTCTCGCAGGGTTCAGCACGAGCTGTGCTATAATATATTTAATGTTTTTAGTTTCATCCAATCCTAACTTGCACATGAATTTACACTTCCATGTTAATTTTTTTCAAATACAATTAATGAACTTATCACTAAGTTCTACCGACTAAGTCTGTTCATTTTCGACCATAATGGTTGGAGTTACGTAAGATAGAATCTTTTCAGTCTTCGTAGTAATTCTACTCATGACTAAAATTCAAAACATTATACCTTTAGCAATTTTTCATTTTTTACTGTAGCTGGAAATGTATATGACCTATCGAACAAGTTGTTGCAAGGTTGAGCATGTGATGAGTTACGTTACATCGAATGTTTTTTTTTTTTAATATCTTTACTTTCGCTTGACTTTATGGCTACATAATGATTATTTGGAATATATTCATTGGTCCTGTCAACTCAGCACTTTCATTTTCGAACATAACGGTCGAAGTTACGTAAGTTAGAATCTGTTCAAGCTTCATAGCACTACTACTTAATGGTAAGATAAAGGATATAATAATTTTAGCAAGTTCTCAACTTTTTACTGTAGCTGCAAATTTAATTAATCTATCAAAGAAGTTCTCGCAGGGTTCAGCACGAGCTGTGCTATAATATATTTAATGTTTTTAGCTTCATCCAATCCTAACTTGCACATGAATTTACGGTTCCATGTTAATTTTTTTCAAATACAATTAATGAACTTATCCCTAAGTCCTACCGACTAAGTCTGTTCATTTTCGAGCATAATGGTTGGAGTTACGTAAGATAGAATCTTTTCAGGCATCGTAGTAATTCTACTCTAGACTAAAATTCAAAACATTATATCTTTAGCAATTTCTCAACTTTTTACTGTAGCTGGGAATGTATATGACCTATCGAACAAGTTGTTACAAGCTTGAGCATGTGATGAGTTACATTACATCAAATGTTTTTTTGTTTTAATTTCTTTACTTACGCTTGACTTTATAGCTACATAATGATTATTTTGAATATATTTATTGGTCCTATCAACTCAGCACTTTGATTTTCGAACATAACGGTCGAAGTTACGTAAGTTAGAATCTGTTCAAGCTTCATAGCACTACTACTTAATGGTAAAATAAAGGATATAAGAATTTTAGCAAGTTCTCAACTTTTTACTGTAGCTGCAAATTTAATTAACCTATCAAAGAAGTTCTCGCAGGGTTCAGCTCGACCTGTGCTAAAATATATTTAATGTTTTTAGCTTCATCCAATCCTAGCTTGCACATGAATTTACTGTTCCATGTTAATTTTTTTCAAATACAATTTATGAACTTATCACTAAGTCCTATCGACTAAGTCTGTTCATTTTCGAGCATAATGGTCGGAGTTACGTAAGATAGAAGCTTTTCAGGCTTCGTAGTAATTCTACTCTAGACTAAAATTCAAAACATTATATCTTTAGCAATTTTTCAACTTTTTACTGTAGCTGGGAATGTATATGACCTATCGAACAAATTGTTACAAGGTTGAGCATGTGATGAGTTACATTACATCAAATGTTTTTTTGTTTTAATTTCTTTACTTACGCTTGACTTTATAGCTACATAATGATTATTTTGAATATATTTATTGGTCCTATCAACTCAGCACTTTGATTTTCGAACATAACGGTCGAAGTCACGTAAGTTAGAATCTGTTCAAGCTTCATAGCACTTCTACTTAAGGGAAAAATAAAGGACATGATACATTTATCAAGTTTTCAACTTTTTACTGTAGCTGCAAATTTAATTAATCTATCAAAGAAGTTCTCGCAGGGTTCAGCACGAGCTGTGCTATAATATATTTAATGTTTTTAGCTTCATCCAATCCTAACTTGCACATGAATTTACGGTTCCATGTTAATTTTTTTCAAATACAATCAATGTACTTATCACTAAGTCCTATCGACTAAATCTGTTCATTTTCGAGCATAATGGTCGGAGTTGCGTAAGATAGAATCTTTTCAGGCTTCGTAGTAATTCTACTCATGACTAAAATTCAAAACATTATACCTTTAGCAATTTTTCATTTTTTACTGTAGCTGGAAATGTATATGACCTATCGAACAAGTTGTTGCAAGGTTGAGCATGTGATGAGTTACATTACCTCAAATGTTTTTTTGTTCTAATTTCTTTACTTACACTTAACTTTATAGCTACATAATGATTATTTTGAATATATTTATTGGTCCTATCAACTCAGCACTTTGATTTTCGAACATAACGGTCGAAGTTACGTAAGTTAGAATCTGTTCAAGCTTCATAGCACTACTACTTAATGGTAAAATAAAGGATATAAGAATTTTAGCAAGTTCTCAACTTTTTACTGTAGCTGCAAATTTAATTAACCTATCAAAGAAGTTCTCGCAGGGTTCAGCTCGACCTGTGCTAAAATATATTTAATGTTTTTAGCTTCATCCAATCCTAACTTGCACATGATTTTACGGTTCCATGTTAATTTTTTTCAAATACAATTAATGAACTTATCCCTAAGTCCTACCGACTAAGTCTGTTCATTTTCGAGCATAATGGTTGGAGTTACGTAAGATAGAAACTTTTCAGGCTTCGTAGTAATTCTACTCTAGACTAAAATTCAAAACATTATATCTTTAGCAATTTTTCAACTTTTTACTGTAGCTGGAAATGTATATGACCTATCGAACAAGTTGTTACAAGGTTGAGCATGTGATGAGTTACATTACCTCAAATGCTTTTTTGTTTTAATTTCTTTACTTACACTTAACTTTATAGCTACATAATGATTATTTTGAATATATTTATTGGTCCTATCAACTCAGCACTTTGATTTTCGAACATAACGGTCGAAGTCACGTAAGTTAGAATCTGTTCAAGCTTCATAGCACTTCTACTTAAGGGAAAAATAAAGGACATGATACATTTATCAAGTTTTCAACTTTTTACTGTAGCTGCAAATTTAATTAATCTATCAAAGAAGTTCTCGCAGGGTTCAGCACGAGCTGTGCTATAATATATTTAATGTTTTTAGCTTCATCCAATCCTAACTTGCACATGAATTTACGGTTCCATGTTAATTTTTTTCAAATACAATTAATGTACTTATCACTAAGTCCTATCGACTAAATCTGTTCATTTTCGAGCATAATGGTCGGAGTTGCGTAAGATAGAATCTTTTCAGGCTTCGTAGTAATTCTACTCATGACTAAAATTCAAAACATTATACCTTTAGCAATTTTTCATTTTTTACTGTAGCTGGAAATGTATATGACCTATCGAACAAGTTGTTGCAAGGTTGAGCATGTGATGAGTTACATTACCTCAAATGTTTTTTTGTTCTAATTTCTTTACTTACACTTAACTTTATAGCTACATAATGATTATTTTGAATATATTTATTGGTCCTATCAACTCAGCACTTTGATTTTCGAACATAACGGTCGAAGTTACGTAAGTTAGAATCTGTTCAAGCTTCATAGCACTTCTACTTAAGGGAAAAATAAAGGACATGATACATTTATCAAGTTTTCAACTTTTTACTGTAGCTGCAAATTTAATTAATATATCAAAGAAGTTCTCGCAGGGTTCAGCACGAGCTGTGCTATAATATATTTAATGTTTTTAGCTTCATCCAATCCTAACTTGCACATGAATTTACGGTTCCATGTTAATTTTTTTCAAATACAATTAATGTACTTATCACTAAGTCCTATCGACTAAATCTGTTCATTTTCGAGCATAATGGTCGGAGTTACGTAAGATAGAAACTTTTCTGGCTTCGTAGTAATTCTACTCTAGACTAAAATTCAAAACATTATATCTTTAGCAATTTTTCAACTTTTTACTGTAGCTGGGAATGTATATGACCTATCGAACAAGTTGTTACAAGGTTGAGCATGTGATGAGTTACAATACATCAAATGTTTTTTTGTTTTAATTTCTTTACTTACGCTTAACTTTATAGCTGCATAATGATTATTTTGAATATATTTATTGGTCCTATCAACTCAGCACTTTGATTTTCGAACATAACGGTCGAAGTTACGTAAGTTAGAATCTGTTCAAGCTTCATAGCACTTCTACTTAAGGGAAAAATAAAGGACATGATACATTTATCAAGTTTTCAACTTTTTACTGTAGCTGCAAATTTAATTAGTCTATCAAAGAAGTTCTCGCAGGGTTCAGCACGAGCTGTGCTATAATATATTTAATGTTTTTAGCTTCATCCAATCCTAACTTGCACATGAATTTACACTTCCATGTTAATTTTTTTCAAATACAATTAATGAACTTATCACTAAGTTCTACCGACTAAGTCTGTTCATTTTCGAGCATAATGGTTGGAGTTACGTAAGATAGAATCTTTTCAGGCTTCGTAGTAATTCTACTCATGACTAAAATTCAAAACATTATACCTTTAGCAATTTTTCATTTTTTACTGTAGCTGGAAATGTATATGACCTATCGAACAAGTTGTTGCAAGGTTGAGCATGTGATGAGTTACGTTACATCGAATGTTTTTTTTTTTTAATATCTTTACTTTCACTTGACTTTATGGCTACATAATGATTATTTGGAATATATTCATTGGTCCTGTCAACTCAGCACTTTCATTTTCGAACATAACGGTCGAAGTTACGTAAGTTAGAATCTGTTCAAGCTTCATAGCACTACTACTTAATGGTAAAATAAAGGATATAATAATTTTAGCAAGTTCTCAACTTTTTACTGTAGCAGTAAATTTAATTAACCTATCAAAGAAGTTCTCGCAGGGTTCAGCACAAGTTATGCTATAATATGTTTAATGTTTTAGCTTCATTTAAACCTAACTTGCACATGAATTTACGGTTCCATGTTAATTTTTTTCAAATACAATTAATGTACTTATCACTAAGTCCTGCCGACTAAGTCTGTTCATTTTCGAGCATAATGGTCGGAGTTACATAAGATAGAAACTTTTCAGGCTTCGTAGTAATTCTACTCTAGACTAAAATTCAAAACATTATATCTTTAGCAATTTCTCAACTTTTTACTGTAGCTGGGAATGTATATGACCTATCGAACAAGTTGTTACAAGCTTGAGCATGTGATGAGTTACATTACATCAAATGTTTTTTTGTTTTAATTTCTTTACTTACGCTTGACTTTATAGCTACATAATGATTATTTTGAATATATTTATTGGTCCTATCAACTCAGCACTTTGATTTTCGAACATAACGGTCGAAGTTACGTAAGTTAGATTCTGTTCAAGTTTCATAGCACTACTACTTAATGGTAAAATAAAGGATATAAAAATTTTAGCAAGTTCTCAACTTTTACTGTAGCTGCAAATTTAATTAACCTATCACAGAAGTTCTCGCAGGGTTCAGCTCGACCTGTGCTAAAATATATTTAATGTTTTTAGGTTCATCCAATCCTAACTTGCACATGAATTTACGGTTCCATGTTAATTTTTTTCAAATACAATTAATGAACTTATCACTAAGTTCTACCGACTTAGTCTGATCATTTTCGAGCATAATGGTTGGAGTTACGTAAGATAGAAGCTTTTCAGGCTTCGTAGTAATTCTACTCTAGACTAAAATTCAAAACATTATATCTTTAGCAATTTTTCAACTTTTTACTGTAGCTGGGAATGTATATGACCTATCGAACAAGTTGTTACAAGCTTGAGCATGTGATGAGTTACATTACATCAAATGTTTTTTTGTTTTAATTTCTTTACTTACGCTTGACTTTATAGCTACATAATGATTATTTTGAATATATTTATTGGTCCTATCAACTCAGCACTTTGATTTTCGAACATAACGGTCGAAGTTACGTAAGTTAGAATCTGTTCAAGCTTCATAGAACTACTACTTAATGGTAAAATAAAGGATATAATAATTATAGCAAGTTCTCAACTTTTTACTGTAGCTGCAAATTTAATTAACCTATGAAAGAAGTTCTCGCAGGGTTCAGCACGAGCTGTGCTATAATATATTTAATGTTTTTAGCTTCATCCAATCCTAACTTGCACATGAATTTACGCTTCCATGTTAATTTTTTTCAAATACAATTAATGAACTTATCACTAAGTTCTACCGACTTAGTCTGTTCATTTTCGAGCATAATGGTTGGAGTTACGTAAGATAGAATCTTTTCAGGCTTCGTAGTAATTCTACTCATAACTAAAATTCAAAACATTATACCTTTAGCAATTTTTCATTTTTTACTGTAGCTGGAAATGTATATGACCTATCGAACAAGTTGTTGCAAGGTTGAGCATGTGATGAGTTACGTTACATCGAATGTTTTTTTTTTAATATATTTACTTTCGCTTGACTTTATGGCTACATAATGATTATTTGGAATATATTCATTGGTCCTATCAACTCAGCACTTTGATTTTCGAACATAACGGTCGAAGTTACGTAAGTTAGAAACTGTTCAAGCTTCATAGCACTACTACTTAATGGTAAAATAAAGGATATAATAATTTTAGCAAGTTCTCAACTTTTTACTGTAGCTGCAAATTTAATTAACCTATCAAAGAAGTTCTCGCAGGGTTCAGCACGAGCTGTGCTATAATATATTTAATGTTTTTAGCTTCATCCAATCCTAACTTGCACATGAATTTACGGTTCCATGTTAATTTTTTTCAAATACAATTAATGTACTTATCACTAAGTCCTATCGACTAAATCTGTTCATTTTCGAGCATAATGGTCGGAGTTACGTAAGATAGAAAATTTTCAGGCTTCGTAGTAATTCTACTCTAGACTAAAATTCAAAACATTATATCTTTAGCAATTTTTCAACTTTTTACTGTAGCTGGGAATGTATATGACCTAACGAACAAGTTGTTACAAGGTTGAGCATGTGATGAGTTACATTACATCAAATGTTTTTTTGTTTTAATTTCTTTACTT